>VXBU01008654.1:771962-813026 GCA_013400315.1 Bombycilla garrulus | reverse complement strand
AAAAAAAAAAGAAAAAGGCAAAGTAAAAAGAGAGAACCAGCAAAAAAGGTTGTGTGGAATAAGACAACACAGTGATGAAAATTTATGGAAACCCCAGTGAATAAACAAATGGTATTGTATACACAAGGAAAGAGGACAAATGCGAGTTACTGGTGCCAAAGAAGAGCTGAGTGTTTTTCTTATGAAGATAGAGGCAAGATAAAAGGAATAACTACTTGTAGTACAGGGGCAATTTCCTTGAGTTTGGGATGTTCAAAGAACCAGATCTTTTCTTTTTTTGTGTCTCATGTTCCTTCATCTAATTTGGGCTGTTCTGCTATTGCCCTTGAGGCCCCAGCAATCCGTTCTCTTTAGGTGGAGAGGAGGAAACCTCTGGAGGACTTTTGCCTGCCTTCTCCTCCTACCCTGTCAGACACAGCTCAGTCTAGGCTGCATGAATATGGGCAGAGAGATGTCCTTATGCCAGGGCTTTCTCTGGGTCACTAAATATTGGAATGAAGAGATTTGTCGAAATCCTCAGGAATCTACTGAGGCATTGCCCTATCATTGTCCAAATCCTCCATAAATGCATTGTACTGGGAGCAATTTTCCTCCTCAAGCACTATGATGTTTGCTTCCTTCATTCCCCACAAGGCACTGTCATCCTCAACTCTGCTGGCCAAAACAAACCTTCTGCACTCAAATCAATACGCCTTCCTTCTCCTTAGCTGCAGGACTTGGAGATGAGGTGTAGAACATAGTCCTGCATACGGGGAAACATAACAGGATTTTTTGCCTGGAGACAAGAATATTTTTTCTTTCTTCCCAATAAAGATATAGTGCAAGGGTTTGGAGCCTGTATTTAAGTTATTTAGTGGTGTAGGTGTTGACATGGGATTTGTGGCATTTAGTTTCTAATCCCTAGATCCTACCTATGTAAGGCACTGAGGCCTGAAAAATCATCTTTCTCATCTATCCTAGACCAAAAATTTTGGATTGCAAAGTGGAGGAGACTTGTTGAGGCAGGCAGTGAGTCAATCAACCAATCAATCAATCGAAGTACCTGTTGTGTAAGGATGTTTCTTTTGATCTACACAGAACTGAAGTTGATCCAAACTCAGGGGCAAGCACATATCAAGGTTCAGAACAAAGTGAAAACCAGAAAAGGTTCTAAAAACTAAGCGAAGAACCAAACCAGTAGCCACCAGAATTTTAATGAGTATGTATGTGTGATAAACACCAACATATATGGACGCAGACACACAGTCATGCAGAATTTGTTTGAATAAAGTGATTTATTCCCCTTAACTGCTTATCTCAAAGACAATGTTAACAACTAGCAGAAGCTGACTAAGTCCCTGGCATATACTCCTTAGTTTAAGACTGATATTGATGCATTTTGATAATTTGTCTTTGTAAGTGGCATGTTAAAGTAATGGAACTATTCAGAGTGTTCATCTGTTTTCCACCAGGTGGACTTTTGCTGCATGGCTAAGCCCTAAATTCATCTACATAGTGAGAAGTAGCTATAACCTGTAGAGATTAAATAAGCAGCAGTTGAGCTTCATTACCTGAATTTAACCTGGAATAAAAAGTTAGCAATACTGATACCATTTTATTACAAACAAGAGAACTTCCACTGTACATGTAGCTCTGCTTAGAGGTCTATACTAGCTCTGAAAATTCTGTCATGTTTTTCAAGTAAAACATGAAATCTATTTACATGCTATGACATCTTTATTTGCAATTTATCAAGAAACCCACTGATTTCAAGGCTGCGAGTGCGAAATAATTGTCTCTTTAGCGCAGATGACATTTGTAGACCTTTCTCAGCTTTCATTGGCTGAGGGATAATGTCGTTTTATAGGGTTAAAAACCCAATTTGATCCCTTTTGAACTTCTTTCAAGTAGTAGGACCTTCTTTGATGAAATTTTTTAGTTATTACATTGACTACATGATTTACATACAGCCTCCAGTGACACTATAGGCAGGAGATCTCTGTTTTTCTCTTTTTCTGTCCTTTGTCTAGAATTTTACACCTTGTGTCAATTGTTTGGGTTGTTCAAAGGGACAGCCATTGACTTCATATCAAGGCATTTTGATAGCTTCACCATGGGAGCTTTCATCTTTACTCACATTCTTTAAAAATAACTCATTGTGGAGGAAGCCCCATGGTGGGAAAAGTGTGCTATTTGTTGCTGAATAATTGCCGCACAGTTTTCTGTCCACGTTTTTATACACTGACCTAGTCCTTGCACACAAACATGCACTCATAGATCAGAACGTTTACTAAGTATTTTCAGACATCTGAACAAATAAATCAGAGAAAACCTTTCAGGCTCCTTGATATTCCTGAGAGGCAGTGGAAATGTGTTCAGCCATCTCTCAGGCTGCAAAGATGAGTGAATCAAGACTCTGATCTGAGCTCCATCTGGCTATGGGGAGAAGCAACACATCCCTGACCTGCTTCAAGGAAGAAGAATATGTGCCAATGAACTATGCTCTATATGAGAGACATTCAAAATTCTTATACTGTCTTCAAATGAGATTTAGAAAGGGGAGAACCCATAATTTTACCAATCTCCAGTTTATTTTTCATTTAATAGTCCTCTGGAATTCTTTCATTTTTGATAGCATGAATAATTTTTAACTAAGAAATTCCCTTACAGTTCCAAAATCCTTGAGAAAATGTATGTTCTGGAAATACTGCATGCTCTGTCTCCAGGCTCAGGAGTTTTGCAGTATGCACAGCAATATGCGGGGTTATTGATATTTTTCCCAAGTGATGTGATGAGTCACTGGCCTCCCAGGGATTTCTGCATCCAGGTTTGGCACAGCAAGCAACTTAAATTGAAGTTACCAACAAGAAAACATGCTGCACAATTTTGTTGTGTCCCTTACTTCTATACAATCTTGGGGAAAAACCCCCAACATTTTATTTGCCCTCTTGTGACTTATTAAACCTTTGACAGTTGCAAACTCCCCTTCTCCCAAAAATAGATGTAAAAAATGACTAATATATTATAAAGTGTTTGGGATAAGAAATTTTGATGCCATTATAAACAGTAACAAAGCAAATCCTTCAGTCCTGCCAAATTCCAAGTCATCGTATCAGTTCTGGTTTTACTCAGGCTAGTTCACCAATTATGGGGAGATAATGTGAAAGAAATTACATCGTTACTGGCCCTGGTTTTCCATTAGTCTGAAAATTGCAAACATTCTGATTTAGTAGCAGTTTATATTCACTTTGTAGGGGTGTAACATTGCAGTCTCACTAGCTGGAAAGGAGATTAATTCATACCAGCCAAGAATCTGGCCCTTAATGTACTTAGATGTACTTTTGGTAATGAGCAAATTGATTCTGATAATAGCAGAATCAACCCAAATAGCACAGGAAGCTCTTAAGGCCAAGTCCTTGGTAAGATTCAGAAAGAAAGATTGGACATTTACGTGGATAATAAGTTTATATGGAGTCAGTCTGTCTGTTAACCTCCACCATGCCAAACGAACCCTTCTGTAGAGTTTTGAAAACTCTGTTTTCCATTAAAAGTAGCTGCTGGTATGAGATATTAAGAGATATGATTGGACCCCTTACAATTTGAGCACCATTCCAAGTGGATAAGATGCGCTTTTATGACTTTGAACATGACAAACTCACCAAGCACAGCCAGCCCATGTCTTAGAGACCACTAGCTTAGGTGGTGAATAGCCACCTCTGTGCCCCAAGCCTCTCAGTTTGGGTAAGTACATTTTTTCTACTGGATCTGAATTATTTCTCACTCTGGCTAGGACTTTGTTCCAGGGTGTTGCTGTTTCAAGAAGAGCTCTATACTTTCCTCAGTACTGAGAGCCAGTACTTTCCTGGAGACACTCTTCCTACTGTAGGATTGGGTTCAAAGTCACTCAGGTGTGACTGCACAGGGTCAAAGCCAGAAAAAGGCAATTCTTGCATGTAGTGTGTACAGACAGTACAAAATGTGGTGTGGTAGAGGTTAACACACACTCTGTGAGTGCCCATAGAATCCGATTTTATACTGGGCTACATTCTAGTCTGTTACTACCTTCTTGTTTGAGCAGGCATAAATTCCTTTTAAAGTCATTTTGATTTTTGCATCTGACAAGTTACTCTTGTATATCTGCTATTTTTCTGTTTCCATCCATATTTTTCTTACAACGATGCCTATCCTTTTATGATCATGCTGACAAGTGCCAGTGCTTAAGTTGAGACAGAAATTACATCTGAACGCAGCCATCCACCCTTCCATTTCAACCACGATCTGGGAGCACAAGATTGCAGCAGGACCTTAATTTCCCTGGTTAGAGCTGTAGCACTTGGGGCTGATGAAGTTTGCAGTAAACCCGTCACAAATGAACCTTACCCAATATATTATCTATAAAGGCAACCTAATGAACATCTGGTGGGGATTGTGATCTGTATGTACTGAGGCAACACATTCCTTGCTGATGTTCACTGGAGCTCACTGTGCTTGGTGTGTGCAGCCATGAGAAAGTGGAATCAGGCTTTTGCTGAGCTTTTCCTCACAGTCACCCAGCACAGAGACCCAGGCTGCTTGTGGACCCAAAGGGCTCTGCAGGATGCACTGAGAAAACAATTCCTCAGCTGCCAAGCAGCTGTACACCCTTGGCTGAATCTCTTGGAAAATAAAGGCCTATGATGAAGTAAGATCATAAACAGGATTCACTTCTACACTCTGCCATGGCAACCGATGCCAGCTGAGTAGAGAAAAGCTGCTTCTTTCTGACTCCAAAACATGTAGCACAATTGGCAGGTGAGCCTGGATTCAGAGATGCGTGGTGTTTTGTCACCCACTGCTACACTGACCATGACGGAGGATCTGCAGGACACCTCAGGCCTTCAGTTGGAGATACACAGCTTCTCTGGCTTCCTGACGACTTGAAAACACATAGATAATTTATGAACAACTTCAGAATGTGAAAATGTCTTCACTAGGGAGAAATCAAGCAAGTGCTTTCAGGGTAAAATGTCATAAGAATACCGAAATCTTTGCATGAGGGATTGGTCACCGTCACCTCTTTCTGAATGATCTTCAAGAAACAGCAGAGTGAATGTCTTTCAAAGCAGACAGGATAATTAGTCTCTCTCTTAAGTGACTGAAGGAATGGAAAGCAGTCAGTGATCAGCAGCCCATAGCTGTGATCTGTACAGATTAAGGCACTGAAAAGAAATGCTTCCTGCTACAATGAATAAGGAATACAAACAGACAGGCCAACTACTCTGAATTCAAACAGACAACCAAACTCAGTCTTACAAACTGTGTGTGTGGGTTGTGTGTTTGTCTGTCTGTGTTTTCAATTCACGATGGCAATGATGCCGATCCCAGCGTTACCCAGACATCATGCAGTGCAAGCCATGTTGTAATATGGATAGACAGGGTCTCGTGGCATTTTATTTCCTTGGCTGTAAAGCATCTGAATAGCAGCACAAGCAACTTGGCTGATGTGCTCACAGGGAAGAAAAGGTTCATGCACTTGATGAACAAGTTCAAGAGGTATCAATCCCTCTGTCCCCTTGCCAGGGATCATGTTTCTCTTTAGTATTCAGTCTAATCTTGCACAGATTCTGCTATTCCTTTCCAAGACACATCCACACACCTTTCTGTCAAAGATCAGACGTGTGGAGCTTTAAAACCTGGATTTTAAGGACTTTGTTTTCTTGAACTGAATAGGTTTAGGGATTTTCATAAGAACTGGAGAATTGAAACTGCCTCTGTAATGGAGATCACGGAGTCCAAAGACCTGTCAGTTGCAGACCTGGAAATATGATCTGTTCTTGATTAACAGCAGGGTGGAGGGAGCTGATTTCCAGTTTTTCTCCTTTCTAATGGATCTTACTGCTGTCATTTTAAGGTGTGAGGCACATTGCCAAATATATGGGTTTCAAAAGGAAGGAGTCTGAGGTTTCCTTTAATTTGCTAAAGTCTGTCTACTCCTAATCTAATAAAAAACCAGATATGTGGTGGGATTTATACAGCTCTCATTTTTCTGATTTGCAGACAAAGCAGCTGGAAACAGCTGGGATGAAAATGAACTACAGGGAATTGTGAATTCCTCAGGGAAGATAATTGTGAATTCCTCAGGGAAGATGCCAGGAGAAGAATTTATCTTCAGGTGGAAGTAGGTTATCAGAAGGAAACTTTTTCCTCAAAGATGGGGCAGGACAGAGTTCCCCTCTTACCCCAGAGCTTGGGGTTAGCTTCTAGATCAGAATCCATTCACTGGGATAAGAAAGGGGTAAGACAGTGCTTGTTGGATCATTTCACAAACCCTCAGAAAATGGGACCATTTCCATCAGTGCCACCCATAGGCAACACTGCTCAAACGACCTTTCCCACACACAGTTTCCCCTGCTGAAAGGCCACTTCCCAGCAATTGCTGAATCATCAGCTCCAGTTTACTAGAAAAGCTGTTTGCTTAGCAGAAGGGACCCCATGGCAATTTAAGTTCATGTCCTGAAAGGAGTTTTTATTCCCCGTTTTTCTTGTTTTTTAAATAGGCAGTGTTATGTCTCACATTCAAATTCTGGTAAACTGAGAGGTGGAATGGGTTTAAATGTGGGTTTATGCACAAATCTGGACGAGGCAGAACAACCCTCTCCATTATGCCGAGCATATGTGTAACCAAACTCTATCTCATCCAAAGACATTTCCTAGAAGTGGGAAATTCCAGAGGCTGACTCACAACAGCCCTTCACAAGAAAGATTTCTCCCTGAACCATGCCTCCATTCAACCCATGGCTGCATAAATGCACATCCTTTTCTGAGTGCAGCCTCTATTTCCTTATGACACAAAAGAATTTATCCTCTTTATAGTCAGGCAAACAAAGGGGAAAATAAAACTTAATTGTTCCAGAGTGAATATCTGCCTCTGGTATTCAGATGCAAGATCAGAGATAATATAATTAAAGTAGATAATGGATGGATATGGAAAACAGATGGCTCTACAGACTGATTAGTGGTCACTAATCAGTATTGTAGATTATTTGTCTCCAAAGTGTCTCTCTCTCAATGAATGGCTCACTGAGGACCCCACTTCACTACAAAGTCAGGTTAGGGTATTTACAGAGGAAAAGTTCTGCTAGTGGAGATAGAACTTGTGCAGCCAAATAATTCTTTTCCTGGTAGTCAAACCACTTCCCTAATTGACATAAGATCTACTGACAAAAGGGCTCTTTTGTGATAATGAGTTGCATCTGCACAGGGAGTTCTGACATTCAGACTGTACAAAGTTGAGTCATCCTGTTTTGACTATGAATGAATGGGGCATCTCTCAATGTCAGTGCAGGGGAATCCCAGCGGTACTTGTAATGCAGGAAATTTCAACAGTGAAGTTAAAGTGTCATTTTAAAAATCTCCTTTATCTGAATGGAAATGTAATGATTCCTCCTTTCATGGTTTTCCCTTCCCCTTAAGGTATGTTTAGGGACCAGAGTGGAATGAGTTTCATTATCTCAGCCCTTTACTCCTTTTTGTCTGAACCAGTGCACCACTACACTGGTGGCAGTGTCCTTTTGTCCACAGCTGACATCACCTGCTGATTGCTTCTGGTCTACTCTATGCTGCCTGTGCAAGTTCCCTCATGAGTGTAAAAAGGAAATTCTGCTCCTGGATTTCAGGGAATAAAGGAACAGTATAGAGTGGTGTATCCAGCTGATATGCTTTACTATTTCCATTGAGATGATTGATTCCATTTTCATAGAATCATAGAAGATTTTGACAATTCAGTTGGAATTTTGCTGGCCTTTCAGAAGTTTGAAGAAATTCTCCCTAATTTATGTCTCTGTCTATAAATCCTACCAGTGTAGAGTTCACAGGTGCATGGTGTCAGAATGGCTGAAGTTGATCCACTTCTAGGTCTTAAACAGAGTTCATGCCTTGAATTAAACTTGAACCAAACCCACTCTAGTTGACAAGTTCTAAGAAAGGCATGATCTTTTGGCTGGTGAGACAGAAGGCGACCAGCTGAGATACTCCTGTCACTGATTAAAGATGTGGCTGTTTCTTATCACCGTGGAAGAACAAAAGTCATGTATACTTGGCTCTGAGGCAGCCACAGAGACAGCACTTACTGACCTGGTGGGACTGCCAAGATGCTGGAGTGGCTGGGAACAGATCCAAGATCTGCTGAGCCAGAGCCCAAAACATGCTCCTTTCCACCTGTCTTAACACTTGTAAATATCACAACAGCTGCTGGATGAGGCACCTTGTCCAGAAAACAAGTTAATTGTATGTAACCAATGAAGAGGTGCTACTGGCGAAGTTGTCCTTCATGTTTTATAATATTCACACCACAGTTAATCTGGGTTATTTCTGTACTAAAACCTTTCTTAGTATTGTAGCTGCGTTACACCAGCACTGTGCTTTCTGCAGGTGTAGCACAAGGACTCTGGGATATTTATTCCTACAGTTCTTCGAGGCAGTGGAGTATATTAAATTCCAACTCAATGGAGATTTATTGTGTTCGAATGAACATTGCCTACAGTACAATAACTCTCAGAGATATGAGGAAACATACTACAGGTACAAGAATTTGCATTTCATAGTTTAGGATTGTAACCGATATAGAAGGTGGTGGAAACCAGAGGCTTAACTGTGGGATTCTGCTGAAGGTCATTTCTGCTTAGGATAGATATTGCCTGGATTGTGAAATAGCAGATCCTAGCTGGTGATGTCTGACTCAAAAGAAATGCAAACAGTTCAACTGTTTTTACAGTAAATATTTGCTAGAATACAAAACCTGAAGTTGTGTCTTGTTCATGCTTATTTTTATTTGCTTTCTAGTAAATGACTGTGAGATGAGAACATGTATTAAATTAATGAATTTTAAACAGAGACCAAATAATACATGTCCTGTAGCACCTTACTTTAAAATACAAGGAATGGAAGGCTAGGAGGGATATTTGTAGACCCAGAGAATAGTGACAACTCCATGCAATTTGTCACAAAGCATACAAAGCAAGTCTCTGTGTGTCAAATGATGCAGCCTATTAAGATAGCAAAGCAAATATCTCTTCCTCTTCAGTCAAAGGTCACATAAAGACAACCTCCCTCTTTGTGTCAAGACATTACTCTCTTCTTGAGTCTTTAAATTAGTAAAACACAAAGTGAGGGAAGAAAGGCCTCTGAGAGCCAAGAATGACCATGACTTGTAGATAAAGATTAAATGAGTTATCTTTTTCTATTGAGAAACAAGAGTCACCGGGCATTTCTGTGCCTTGGTCATCTCTGTCTGGATCTCCAGCATCAGGCAAAAGCTGTCCTTCATTTTTCTAGTGCTAATGTCAGTGGAGAAGCTCCCATGGACTTGAATTGGGATTTGGATCTTTGCAAATTATTAACACAGGTTTAGAAGGGACTATGCTGCATTCTAACTACTTAGAGTAATTTGTATTTATATGGGAAGATCTCGTTCAGAGCAGGTCATTGGAAGTGGCACGTGCTCATCTCACTGCGAGCCCTCCTATGACTCTTATCCACACAGAAACACTCAGAAAAAAGCACCAGTTTATTGAGAAAACCTCATCCCCCACCTCCTTGCCAGCCTCTGCTAAGAAGAGTAAAATAAAAAGTAGCAGACTTGAAGTAAGATTTAAAAAGAGGAAAAAATATGCTCCCAGCAGGCAAAATACTGATGACATTCTTAAAAATAATGAAACACAAGATCACAGTAGGGCAAAACTGAAATTCATTTTGCATGTCAAAGAATTGGTTGCATTTAATTTATTTGGGATATTTTACTAGGCTTCTATTTCTTACAGTATAAGTTCAAGGTTATGAAAAGTTTTGCTAGGACTAAATGCTCATAAGGATTTGAGACAAAAGAGAATAAAGCAGAGGAAGGTCGTCCAATTCAGTTTTGATTGATGAAGTCTTTTGTGAAAAATCCTCTTTTTCCTTCTCAGTTTTGCTTTAAATTCATATTTCAGAAACTAAGAAGGGGCAATATGAAAAACGGTACTGTGACAGCTATATTTTCTTTTTAGAGTCCTCACTCACTTTTACTCCAAACATCTTGAATTTGTCTATATGGTTTCCAAATGCTATGGCAGGACTTAAATATCTGCAGTCTTGAACTGAATTTGACTTTGCTTCTTGTTTAATTATTGCCTTAATTATTACCTGATTTTGGTCAAATCTGTAAAAGAGCAGTTCCATTTGGACTCCTGATAGGAAAAATCAGTTACAGGGGAACTTCGAAAGCTTCTGAAAGGCCATGACAAGCCTCTGAATGATGGGGGGTTTATTAAGGGATTTCATGCAGGTTCTCACAATCCGTCCATAGTTTGAAAGGAGAGGAATACAGGAGCCCTGGGGAAGGGGGCACAGAACTGTCTCCAGGCATGGGACTCACTTTCCCACTGTAGTCAGATGTCTTGATGTGCCTTGGGCTGGCTCTCGGCCCCACAGCAGTGAGGGTGTTGGGGGGAACCACCATGGGTCTGTGCTTGATACGTCCCAGTTTTGGCCCTCTGGATCTCTTGGATCTGCAGTTTCTCCTCTATATGTCTGTGTGACCTCTCCAAAGCTTCCAGATGCAGCTGAGAAAGTCTTGCTAAGCAACCCTTTCCCCTCAGTTTTGAAGGAAAACAAGTTCAAAACACTGTTCCCTTTTTTGGTGCAATTCTGGACTGATACTGAAGACTGGTGTGGTTAAAATCAGCTCCCCACTTTCCAGAATTTCAGAGAAAGAAAACAAAAGATATTGCTCCCCCACCCCAAACTTTCAGGATGACTGACTGACAACTGCCTTAGTTTTTGCTAAGAAAAAAAAAAACAAAACAACGAATTATTTCAGTTTTCAAAGTCTGAAGAGAAAGTTTCATAATGGGAACTTTCAAACGAAATGGTTTACAAGACCCGGTATTGCTCCATCCCCATTTTCTTTACCTTTGTGGAATGTAAAAATAAAATGAAACAATCACTCTCCTGCTTTTCTGAAGAGAGACAAGCAGCAAAATAAACAAGAACCAGAATCATAACAGTTTGTGGGGAAACAGCAGCGCTGATGTGCATGTGTTTCCCCTCACACAGATCACAGCAATATCTGCCAGTAAATACAGCCCTGGCTGGGGAAGGCAGCACCGTGTGCTGTGGAGGTGCCTTGAGGGTGCTTTGCTTCTCTTTGCCTGTTGCCCACTGTCCCATGGAAAACCAGAGGTTAATCCCAACTCACAGGAGTGGGATCATCCTCAGGCTGCCCCAGAGCTGTGTGACTGGGCCTGTACAGCACCCTCACAGACTAAAGAAATTCAAAAAACAAGTTGAGACTATTTTAGGGTTTTTAGCTCATGCTTAGTCAGTGTGCATTCAGCAGAAATTTATGAAGTTTTTGTTTTCAGATGAGATAGGAGTGCAAAATTTTCACTGGTATAACTCCAGGAACATTAATCAAGGAAGAAATTCATCTTCTGATTGTTTTTAGTATTTCTAATCTAGAAAGAAAATGAATGCAGGTAGATTTGATGATTTGTAAACATCTGTCTTTTCATTTAAATAGCATTCATAAAACAGATATTGAAATGTTTGGTGTTGTTTTTCTGTTTGTATTTTTATTTGTTTTTAATTTAAAAAGCCTTACTGCATAGTGATGTTTTTTTAAAAAGCAGAAATAACCAATTTCATGAAAACTGTAAGTGTGAAAAAACCAATGAACTGCAAAGTGCAATAAATCATTTCTCCAAAGAGGTTCACCTATCTCAGTTTTGCTCTCTCTTATGCTGGCTGCAATGCTGAGTGTAACTATTGAGGGACAAAGTTATTTCATAGGTTCTTTTATTAACAAGAACAGAATATGACCCACTAGCTAAACAGAAAAATATTGACATTTCTTTTATGATCTAAGGGAAATAATTTGAAAAATATAGTACCTGACAAAGTTAATTTTTATAGAAGGGTCAGAAATGCAGTTAATGAAATTCTCAGCTACTAAAACTTCTGAAGTAATACAACTATAATATTGCCATTTTGAAAATAAAAACAGTGATTAAAATGGAAGTACTTTTTAAAATTAATTCTTAAAGTGTGAGGGATGGTGGAAGAGATTTCCTGGTTTTACCAAAGAGCTGATTAGTGAAATAAAATTAATCGCTTGTTAGTTGGTGTGAAAACTGAAAAAGGGATTGCCCAGATTAACTCACAACTCATTTTAAGTGTTGAAGATTGTAGAGATGCTAGTCTGAGAGTTAGTATTTAGAGGAGAGAATTAATCTCTGCTCAAGTCAATGAGAGTTTTATCTTATCAAAGGCAGGAAGGGCATTTTAATGTTGAGTGAGTAAAGAAACACACTACAAATTCTAGAGGTGGGATTATATGCAGAAAATAACTAGCAAGTGGTTTTGAATAATGAATGCATTCAAGAAACTAATGATCCTTAGTGGAACTAAGATTTCAACCATGGCATTCATGGGCATATTGGTGACACCAACACGTGGAGATCAATCAATGTTATTTGAAATTATTAGCTGTTGTTTTCATCACATCTTTTAGGAAAAGTGTTTAAAAAACAGTGATTGAGGATTTTAGTAAAAGAGAAAAAAAATTCAAAAAGTCTGATTCTCACTTAAGCATTTTGATTTTATTGCAATTTGATCAAAATCCATCAAAATTAAAGTGATTGAGGAAAATTATTTAAATTAAGAAAACTGAGCAGTTAATAAGGTGCAGTTTAAAGTTGTCTATTAGAGATGGCAGTGAAAGATTAATATCAAACAGTGCTTTATGTCACTCAGCAGAGTAGAACCAGCATGTATCTTCTGATATTCACACATTATTTTTTGACACATGATTTTCTTTACTGAATCTTTAGTAATCATCTCTTGCTGCAACCTGAAGACACAAACTCTTCCGAGATGCTTTCTGCTCCCATATTCAAAATCTGATATGAGACGAACACAGTCCCAGAGTAAGAAAAATCCATGGGATCAACTCAGAAGACAGACACAATTCTGTGCTTGGGTGGAGAGGAGCCCTGTGGCTTCACCTGGGGGATCAGGACATCATTTGACAAAAAAGTCAGAACCATTTTCTGATATCATAACTGCTGCAAGGAACCAAATGATTTTACTCTGTGTTTAACAGCACTGGACAGAGGTGGCTCCTTGGACTGGAAGCTGCTGGTTGGTCAGGGAGCAGAACTCTTGGCCCCTTACACCCACACAGCAAAAAGAAGGTAGAAACAACATTTACACTTGCAGAGACACACAGATAGTGCTGCAAAGAAAGCCCAGCTTCAGCAGGTAAAAGGAAAATCATTAGCTGAACCATTTGAAGAGGAAGGAATAGAAAGAAGAATGAGAAGAAAAACTGAGAGCTTTTTTTAATTTTAGGAACCAACAAATCAGGAAAAACAATGACTTTGGCAAAAACCTCATTCTAGCTTAATGTGCAAGGGAGGCAGTTAATTTTTTTTCAAAGCAATTTATAGTTAACATTGAAAAAGGGAAACAGATGGCAATCAATAACTCTGGGAAATTGTGAAGCACAAAAAAAAGTAACAGGAGGCTACAAATATTAGAGAAAAATCCATGCTTGTAAGTCATACAGAATATTTCCTTGTCAGTTATATTAGGTATGAAAATCCCTATGAAAGATATTACTCTTGTTGGTAGAGAGAGATAATGAAATGTTTTTTGGTGCAGAGAAAGCCAAATTTTTTCAAAGACAGCTTTTGTCTGGTAGTTGGGAAAATGCAAGTGCTGAGCTTATCACACAAAGATGAAGAACTTCCCAATCCATGAATAAAATGAGGATGTTAGGCAATCTCTTTTAGAGAATATTTTCTATCTGATAACAGAGTCGAGGAGTTGACAAAAAAAAGAAAAAAATAATATAACAGAGTAGCATCTGTCTACCTGATCTTAGTGTGTAATTAACTTTAGCTAGCTAGGGAAAATGCAGAAGGGAAGGACAGTGCTAATGTTAGGCTGATACTAAAAACAAAACAAAACAACCCAAATATGATGAGCTGTTGGCTGAAATGAAATATCAGCTAAAGTTATTGGTCTTCCATATGGCTCACAGGAACACTGGTGGAAGGGCTATACTACATTTTCAGGAATTGCCCAAAATTAAGGTAGATTTTTGCTAAACGTTAGGGAGTTCATGATAGCATGATAAGAAATCATTTGGAAGTGAAAGAATCAGGGAATAAAATCTAGCATTCTCTTTTTGAGTGTCATGAATAGAAATACTTGCAAGTGGATGAGAACTCTGAAAACACAGATGCCCTTTCATCACCCCTGACAAAGGTTAAGCAAGAACCAACATTGGAATGTTTGAAGAAAACTTCAGAGAATGCAAAGTATATTTTATTTAGACAAGAATACTGATGGTTTCAAATCAGTAAGTTATGATTGGTGCATCAGCATCTCTAATTGGAAATGTGCAGTGAATTGTTTTGTAAAAAAAGAGCAGTAAAGTTTGTGTGCTGCATGAATTTCAGCAAGATGAATACAAGCTGCAGCTGATTAAAAGCTTTATCTGCTCACTTCCCTGTGTTTCTGAGTAGGTGGAAATTTGTTTGTGCTTTTTATAAACTGCATTCACATAGAGAAAAAAGTAGGAGATATTAAGAGCCTCTTTTGCCTGAAGGAGACATGCACCAGAAGAAGCAAAGGCTGAAGTTGAATTAAGACTCAAAAGAAGCTTTTCAGAATACATGGTAATGGTGATTAACTACTGGAACAAAGTACAAGGAAACGGATAGAGACAAAGTCTCCTCAGATTTTACAGCAAAGTCTGAGAGCTTTCATAGCAGACAAGCTTTAATCTGAGACAAAGAATTCTTTAGTTAAATACAAGTTATTGGACTCAGGGCTGGATAATTGGGTGGCCTGAGATATTTCAACAAGAAAACAGAGATCTCTTTTGATCTTATTCTTCTGAATCTGTAAGTTGGATTCTATGTGATTCCTATTGCAGAATGTCAGCAATTTACTTCTACACTGAGAACTGTAAGACTTTTTTTTTTTTTTTAAAAATTAATTCTCAGTCAAGGGCTGTTTTTATTTAGAAAAACTTCATAAAATACAAACTACTTAGGAACCTGCTTTTTCTAGAATTTATCAGCTTATTGTAAACTTTTTGTCATCAGTCCTTGTTATACTGTCCCCTGGCTGGTAAAAATTTCTTTATTATCCACAAATACTCTTTGTGCTCCTCTGAAAGTATTTTGTCACTTTTACACTTCCCTTTTCCACAATTTTGGTGCATATTAATGGAAATTCAAGTTATAAAACAGAACTTCTCAATGGGAACAGGCATTTTATCAGAGTATAGGTAACAAAAATAATTTCAGGGGATGCAGACTGGGACTGAAGAGAAGGTGAAGGATATAGGTTTATCCCTGTATTGAAAGCTTTGCATCATGGGAAAATTTCCTATTGTTTGGAAAAAAAAGCAAGATGAAGGCTTTGAAATGTGTTAATTCCATCCCCACTGAGAGATGCAGCAGGGCTCCCATGTAAATGAAAGGAGCAGTGCTGGAGCAGGACACATCACAGCTTTGCATTCCAGACTAAAATACTATCCTCCTTTTTTCACTTGCTTGGTGTCTTGTGCTCTCATTTACAGCAGTGCAGAGTGCAGTGTAGGTACAAAACAACATTAGATCAGAATTTTCCACTCTTTTATATTGGCTTCAGCATCTGGCAACCTATTTATATTGGCTTTACATTCACAAATGAGTGTGTTTATGCAAGAGAAACTGCAGAGGTACTCCCAATAAGCTTTTACTTCTTCTTCTTGAAAAAAAATGTAGAATTCTCCTTAATATTATCCAGGTATGTTGAATTACCCCCTTAACATGTTTTGCTGCATAAAATATACAATGTAGTAGTTTCTGTTATCTGTTGATGTAAAACAAAGCAACTGATTTTGCATCCTACACTCAGTACTGTGAATAGGATGAAGTAGAGCTCATCTTCATCTCTTGTGACTTCACATTGCCTCTATGGACTTGAGTTGGATCCAGAAGTAGCATGATCCAGTCCTCTTCATGGAACAAGGTTCCTTACAGCTTCAGATATTTGGTATATTTTCAGTTGTAAATATTTCTAAATTCCAGACATTTAGTACATATTCAAAAGATAATGAGGCAAAACAATTTTGCGATGTGCTGTCATGAAGTACCCCCCTCACTCTCACAGCCCACCCATCAGCTTGCTGTAAGCTTGATCAGTTCCTTAAGAATGATGAATAGTGTTAAAATTTGCCATATTCCTTTCTGCCAGATGCTCTGAAAAGCCTGTTAAAAGTCTATAAAACAAGCAAAATAAGTTCAGTTACGCTCTGCACTTTTCGAGCACTGCTGCTAGCACAAAAATTGATTGATTGTGCTTTGTGCTGGTCTAAATCTAGCCTGTTCACCTGCAAAACACTGCTCTCTTGTACTTTTTCTGTTACCCTCAGCAACATTCACAGAAAAAGGAGGGAATGCTTTTCCTGGTACAGGGATTTCTCTGTAAGTCTGGTACTTTCTTGCCTTTCTCCTCTGTGTGTTAATCCCATTAAAAGATTCCCTCCTTGCCTTAGCGGCATGTCCCCCAGCTGCCGGCCAGCGTCCTGCTGCTCCTCTGCCGCTTTCCTGCACAAAGCTGGAACTTGTCACATCCCTCCTGGCACAGGGATGTGCGTGTAGAGACACGGGGGTTTGATGGCTCCCTCGGAATTTACCAGGAACTCTCGCTGGCTGCATCAGTGCACGGTGCTCAGGGCTGTGATGTCAGGAAATGAAAGGGAAAAGCTTAGAGCAGACGTACAGCCTAATCTTGGGAAATCAAAGTCTTGCCGTGGTGGTTGGTAGAAAAATGAAGCAGCTGTGATTTTTTTTTTTTTTTTGGCAGGAAGGAATGCAAAGAATGTATTTGTCTCGGCTATAATTGCTACAAGAAGTAAGGCTTCAAGTGTGTTGAAAATTTTGAGGACAAATGACTTTCCTCAAAACATGTCATATAGAAACATTCAACCCTAAAGTGGTTTGGGCTAGTGTGAATCTAATGGGAAACCAAAGGTGGATCCTGCCACAAACGTGTAGACATTATGGAGACAACATTTTTGCATTTCTGCTGAAAGAAGAGTGAATATTCAAGATATCTGGAGGAAAAGTGAGAAAGAGGTTATGGTACAGTTGGAGTGCTGGCCACCAGCCACAATGAGAAAACCAAGGTGAAGGACAATACTTGAACTTCTGGTAAATGAGAGGAATGGAAGCTGGGGGATAAGGAAAGAAGGAATCCGTTATTCTAATAATTCTAATAACTGAACAAAGTAAAGAGAGAGGAGAGGATTGAGTTAGGGTAAGAAAGGTAAGGCATTAGGACACAAAAAGAAATTTAAACTATTCTGCAAAAGAGCTGTTGGGGGTGTTCAAATTTAAGACGTTGCTAGTGAAAAAGTGCAGGCAAACAGCTGAGTTGCAGTAAGAAAAGCTGCAGGTTCAGAAAGTTGTTCTGAAGAGCTTGTGGGGGCCTGAATGGTCCTGGGGAAGCAGAGGAGAAAAGTGAACCAGGTGCAAGAGAGTAAACTTTAAAATTTAAAAGGTATAAACAGCCTTTGGAAAAGAAGAAGAGTAATAGAGATTACAAGGAGCCACGGAGCCCCTGCAAGCAGACTGTGAGCATATGGTGAAGACATAAAAAAGGTACTGAGCAAGATTAACCAGTGTGAGCAAGTGTTGCTTCCAAGAGACATGTCACGTTCCTTGGAGCAGAAAACCCTGGAGGTGTTCTGCATGTCTGGGAAAATGTCTTGTATGTGCCTGGCTGTACAAATAGTGATTCAGCAAAATCATAGAATATTTTGGGTTAGAAGGGGCCTTTAAAGGCCATCTAGTCCAACCCCCTTGCAATGAGCAGGAATGTAGAAAAGGAGAGCTGTGCTCTCCTGAGGAATAAAACATCTCAGGACAGGCACAGAAGATATTTCTGTGCCCTGGATTCCCACACAGGGACATCAGACTGCTCAGAGCCCTGTCCAGCCTGACCTTGACTGTTCCCTGGTGCTTTTCCCAGAGAAGTGTTCCCAGTGTGGGGTGAAGGGCAGTTTTGCTCTGCCCTGCTCTCTGGCCTGTGTACTGCAGCACACAGCTGCTAGTGAATGTTTTGGTGCCTCCACCTCAGTTACCACAGCCAAACCCATTTCTCTTGGCACTCCCCGCCCTGCTGGCTGCTGGTTACAGTTGTTTTTTCATAGTCTAATCCCAGGAGTTTATGGTGGTGTCTGTGGGATGAGAGCCTTTGTTAAAGGGAAGAGCTAATGACTCCGGGACAGAAGAACACCTGCTGTGGAAGAGGTGACTGGTTTGGGGGTGAGATTGAGGGTTACCCTCAGGCAGAGCTGGCATAGGTTGTCTCACAGGCTGTGAATAAAAGTAACAAAGATGCCTTTCTAACAAGCGAAAGTCAGTGGCCAACCATCAGAATGCCAGACAAAGACTCCTGACAACAGTCCCAGTCACTCCCAGACCTCACAAAATGCCTGTGCACACCTGTGACAGTACCAGGGTCATCCCCACTATCAAATAGTCCATGGAGAGATATTCTTTCCAGCAAGGGAGTGTTGCAGCACAGTTTCATTTCCCTTCTCTAGCCTGAGTGAGGCTGAAGGGTGACAAAATGACTTCCCAAGGGGGTCAGCAGCTTTCTGAAGACAGGAGGTAAAATGCTGCAACTTCAGCACGTGTTCTAATAAACAATGGAAGACCATTATATCAGTTTGAACGGTATGGGAACCTTACTGGCTGCTTGAATATGTTTGGCTATTGGCAGAATTCAGTCAACCTTCCTTTTTTCTTCATCTGTCTCTGTCACTTGCACAAAAATGCAAAACCCACAAGACTGAAAATTATTTTGGCTGTAAAAATATGGTTATATTTCTGTACCCTCACTTTCATTAGTTTTTCCAAGAATTCAAAAATTTTCCAGTTACATGCAGCAGTCGCTGGGGACATTTTCAAGCTATTAGTTCAGCAGAGGTTTGAGTTCTGTCAAGAGCAATCTATAGTTTAAGCCTCTGGCATAATTTCTGCTCCAAATGAGAAATGCCCTTGAAGACCAAGGTTTAAGGTTGGAATTATTGCCACTCCCCAGTGGTTTTGTCCTGTTGAGAAGCAGAGTGTGAGAGAAGCCATGTGAGTTCTTCAGTGGTCCCCTGTCTTTCACAGTGTCTCCCGCAAGGTGGGTGTCATCCCTTGGTGGGTGGTGCCTCTGGGGGCTTTGCCAGGTGCTTGTTCCCAGCAGTCCCGGGTCACTCTGCTAAGAACAGTTTTATGTGATAGCTTTGTCCCAAATACTCAGTGACACTCAGTTAGTTTTTAGCTAAGCAGTCCTTTTGTCAGCAAGTTTCTGTCTGCATCTGAAGTTGAGCTTAACATGTGCTTTATAAAGAAATTATAACAAGCATACTGATTATGGAAAGATAATAATAAATATATAATTACAGTATAGGATATATATATTTTATAGAGATATAATTAACAATTACAATAATAAATAGTGGTAGCATTCCCTGCTCCCCCTCAGACATTCCATTCACCACAGGGCTTCATTCTGCTCCCAAAAAAATACAGCTAGCTCTTCATCTCTCAACAATGGATACTTGCTGACAGGTAAAAGAGGATTTTGGTCTTATCTAGATATTGTGAGGTGTACAGCACAGAAAAGGAATCAGAGATTGATATCTGTACAAAGGCATTATAAAAGGAAGAAAAGCAGGGCAATTATCCAGGATAAATATGTCACACACCCATACCAAAGAAAGGAGATATAAGCACACCATGAAAGATCCATCTAATCAGAACTTCAAACTCTCAGTTTTGGTGCAAAAATTACCTTGAATAAGAATCAAATGGATAAAGGAGTGGATCATTGGTGCTTGTGATGAGAGACCATTGTTGCAGAAAGCCTCCATCTAGATCAAAATGACATTATGATTTGTGCTGTCTTTCTGATGGTTCTCAGTAAATTTGAACTAAATACAGGAAAACAAACCTTTCCATCTGTCCCAGGCCATGAACTTGTCCCAATGTCTGTGAGGATGGCAGAATTATTTTCAGTGCAACTTTTTTGGGGCCATGGGTTGGGCAGTTTCTTTATATGTTTTTGTGGTTAAGGAGTTCTAAACAGGGAAGGATTGCTTTGCTATTCTCAGGGAATTGGATATGGAGTTAATGATTAATCACACTTAGCAATTTGATACTCCTCAGTAATCAGTCGTCTGCTAATTGATGAAGACCTAATCCATCAGTCATTTTAAATCACTTTACATTCACATTAAAAGATAAAATTTAGAAAAATTTAATAGATTTTTTTACCTAATAAAAAACATTTCTCAGTGCCACAAGCAAATATCTATCAAATAAAATGCTGGGCAATTATCTCTTCTAGATATTTTTTTTTTCTGGGCATGTTCTTATCTTATGTGTCTGTTTTTTTCTAAGCCTCGATGATGAGACAGACCATGCTGCAAAGTTGGAGGTTGGACCTGAAACCGTGGGAGGAATGTTAGAACTGATATTCTGCTTACAGCCTTAATCAACATCCTCAAAGATTCAGCAGATAGTACCAAACTAGGGTTTGTATCTGCATCTTTCAGGAGTCTGTCCCAGTTCTGGCCCCTATGCTGAGAGCACCCTTAAAAGATACATCAAACAGCACAACATGAGTTCAAAGAACTTTGCTTGTAACTGCAATGAATCTGAAATGTACTGATGAAAGATTTATTAATGTCATGCAAGGTAGAGTGTCCTCCTGTTAGCAGAGACCTTCTGAATCGCTGAGTGAACAGGTCATCAAAGAGAAATCAGCACGGTAATTGGAATGGCATTCTTGAGCCTAATTGCAACAGAGGTTAAGTCAGTGTCTGAGTGTTGGATAATGACAAGGACACAAATAAAGCAGTAGTACTCGAGGCTCCACCTCCCTTTCTGCTGTTGCAGGGAACAGGGATGTGCAGCTCAGGCTGAAGTGTCGGTATCTCCCTGGAATTTTCATCTGCAGTGGCTCCAGTGGACTTCAGCCATGATGTGCGGACAAAACAACATTCCCTGGGGACAGACAAACCTCGTATTTCTGTGCTTGTGAAGGTGCTGGGACAGAAACAGTGAAAATTATGACTCAGAAAAGGTATTGGGATACTTTTCTAGTGTGCAGAAACACACAGTTTTGTAAGCCTTGATCATGCCATCCTTTCTGAAGATATTTGGGGGTTAAGAGGGTGGGGATACTCACTAAAAATAATGAAAGCCACATACAGAACAGTCCATTGCTTCTAGTGCCCTCAGAAATATTATCCTGGGCTTTGACCCACCACTGCAGAATTTCTACAGCCTCAACTACTCAAAGGTGATTTTAGCATCACTATAGTAAATGGACATAATTTCATTTAGCAGTCTGAAATTAATTTCTGCTCTTATTTCTAAGTCTGAAAAGGAAGTTAATGGTATTGCCTAGCATTCAGCAGGGTGAAATACTTTGAAGTGTCTAACAATACTTTCTTCTGGCTAAAAGTGTTCTGACCTTGCACCTCAGGTTTTGAAGCCTTTTTTTCCAAGGCTTCTGAAAGACGTAATTTTATTCAACACATTTTGTTTAGAGGGGCTAACTCATGTACTATAACTGTACCATCTTTCGCAGGCATTATTTGTTTTCTGCCTTTTATCCCAAAGGCATGAGTCATGTCCATGGCCCTGCATCTGACCCTTGTCTGCCTGATACTGCCTCCGCTCTCATTCATTGTTACATTTTCAAGAACATGTCTTGTCACTGTCTCCCAAGTTCTCACTTTCTCCTGAGTTCTTCAGGATTTCTCCTCCCGTTTTGGAGGATCATTGTGGTTGTCTGTGGGGCTTATTGAGGAGCTGGTGGAAAAGTCATTTTGTTGGACTTCAGATTTTTATCCAATCTTTTCTGTCACAATGGCCAAAACACTTAATACTAGGCCACTGATGGATTGATTTTACCATCTCTGGAGCTGACCTTGCATGTGTTTTCTTTGTCTTTACTACACCAAATACTGAGACACTTTTGCCTTCTACTATTAGCCCCTGAAAATGCTTCATTGATTTGTGCAGCACAGGTTCTTGGTTCTGAGTGTAAGCTTCAACTGATAAAGGCTCTGGAAGTAGAGTGCTATTAGGCTATAAATGAAAGCTTATCACATGTTGACATTCATCCCTCTCGTAAGTCAGATTGGCATGGTAACACAGCAGGTGTTCTCGTTTTGGATTCAAAGAAATATAAAAACCACAAAAATAAAATTAAAATCTCGTGTATAAGAAATTAACAACAAAACAAAAAAAAAAGCAGCAGTCAGGCATGAATTTTTCAGAGCTGTTTGATTAACCCCAGCTTTAAAAAATCATCAGTTATTTTTACATGATAGAAAAATTCTCTGTGATGAATATTTACCAAAGGAATTTGCAGACACTCACTATCCAAAGTCTCCCATCCTGTTGCTGAAATAAATTCTGTTAAGGGTAAAAGAAATATGCAATTAATAGATTTTCTTATGCTAGACAGGAATAAGTAAATTCATCCTTCCTCCCTGATGGCATGGAGAATTGAGTGGCTCAAAGATCCATACCCAGACACTATGGTTTGGGAAGGTCCCCACAAGTGTGCATCAACCTTATTCCAGAAAGGCTATTACAAGAGTTATAATTATTACTGCCAAAAAAGCTCCACCAGGAGCTCCACCAGAATTTGCAAGGTCCTCATTTAATTCCTGCTCAACACTTTGTCCTTTGGTTTTTCTGGTTTTGTACCTGGTACCTTGCAGCTCATCCAGCTCACCATGCAGACACTTGCATGTGTAGGTGTGCCAGCCCATGGGTAAAGCGAGGCAGGGATGGAGAGCGGCTGTGCAGAAAGGTGTAACGTGATGGGCTGTGAGTGCACCTGTACCTGTTAACTCCAGAGGGGGAAAATGGGCCTAACAGCCACGTCCATCATCTGGAAAAACACTAATTAACTTCAGCAATGCTATCTCTTAGCTTGGCTTACTGCTCAGACTGCCCCCAAATGGGATATTGCAACTACCAACAGCTCTCTCTAATCCGTGTGAATTTAGATACAGCCACAGCTGCTGTAAATACCACACAATGCTTCTTGCTCTCAGGGACTGCTTTGTTCTGCTTTTCACTAAATTTGAATAAGCCAGTTTATTTGCCTGCTGCAACATGGCTGAATCTTGGTTGCTGAACTTCCCTGGAATGGCTGCAATACTTCCTCCTTAGGAAGGTTTTCCAAGAGCCCTAGGAATTCCGACTTAACAGGGCTGCCTTTTGAGTAAGTCAAACATTTGTCTATCCACTTGCTGACACTTTTTTCATCAACAACAGTGATATATTTAGAAAATTCTGCATTTCATAGCCTCTAAACAAAATTATACCTAGACATGATACTATTGAAACTAAAGGGAAGTTGGTGAAAAAAAATCTGGACTGTCATAACCGATACAATAGACAGCGAGACGCTGTATAGAGAATCTCAACTGTGTTCATAACACAACACAGCAAAAATGTTAAAATAGAGATTCCATTCCATACAGAAAGAAAAACTCCTGTAAATCATCAGTGGTGGTTTTGTCTGATTTTTACATCTGGCAGAAATGAACACCTTTCTTTTACATCTGGCAGAAATGAACACCTGTTCATTTTCACCATTGAAGAAATATCCTCACTCCTTATAGCACCTGACATTTATTCCTCTTTTTTTTTTTTTTTTTTCCTTTTGGGTGTGTGTGAATGATTTGTTGATAGCAATTTAATTATGGAGGAAAGTTGTTTCATACTTTTCATGTGGATGCTGTCTTGATGGTCTCCTGCACATATTTCTCCAGACTCTTCATTGTGAGGCTGTGTGAGCTCAGCCACAAACAGGGCTGGCGACAGGGAGAACATTTTGCCTCTTTACCACACCTCATGGAGCAGGGCTTCACTAGTGGAACAGACTTTTTTCCCAGTGGCACTCGGATGGTATCCAAAATGTGGTGATTTATACAGCTGGTGAAACTCCTCGTGTCTCAGTCAATGTCTCAGAGTGAGAATACATCATTCAGAACAAGCATGAAATATTAAGTCCCAAACTCTTGCAGACATTAAAGACTTCAGAATATCTACACACAGAAGTTAATGCTGTAGGTTAAGTTTTGCTCTATGTGCAGGATTCAGAATATGGTGGGGTGTTTTCTCAGATTCTTCCTTCGCAGCTAAATATATACTGCAAAATTCTTCTTCCTCTCCTAAAATGTTACTGCATCTGCTCAGTACAATTAAAACAGCTACAATGTCCCTGCCCTAGATATAGATGCATTTGGTGAGTGGAAGGATAATGCTGCATATGCCCATTATTTTATATTTTTTTTATAACAAGGTTAATCGGTCTTGATTACACAGATGGCAACATGGAGATTTATTATGCTGCAGAAGTGTTGTGGAAAAACCCAAATTTTCCTTTAAGTGAGAACCAAGGAGGTGATGGATGCCTTAGCATCACCACAATGAGAGGAAATCATGGTGGCAGTGTTTCAAAGATTTTAAGAGCAAAACTGTCTGTCAGCATCCAATATTCATTCTTGACCTAAGTGAAAACAAACAAACAAAAAAAAACCAAACCCAAATTACAATATGAATCTTTGTTGAACCTATGGAAAGATATCAGTGAGGAATAAAACTGGAAACCATGAGAACCAAGATACATGTACAGGCAAACCAGGTATTGGAGAATGAGAAAAATCTTCCTGGGGTGGTGTTAGCTTACTACAGGTAGGTGCTGTCAGATTGCTCCAGAGAACTGTGCTAAGCTTGCAGCGCTTTACTGAAGCGAGACCTTGACTTGAGAAAAATGAACTTACTGGTCTAACACAGTTTATGGACTAATTGCACTTGGTTGCCTCTTATAAATGCAGTTTTCACCTTATAGCAGACTGGAAAACATTCTGGAATGGCCCCACTTGGTAGAAAACAAGTGCAGGGAGGAGACAGCTTCTCTTTCTCTAACCTGTGACATGTTTTGTCTTGCTAGGGTCTGATGTGCTCTTAATAAAAGCTGCTTTTCTGTGCTGGTTTCTAGCTGAGAAATCCTCCAAGAAAAACAGCTAGAAAAAACATCTACAAATGAAGGATCTATCGGATTCCCTCCTGGGGCAATTCTGTAGCTGTCTGTGCAACTAGACCAGAAGTGAATTTGTTTAGAAGAGTCTCGCAACTTGCTAACCCCAAAGTAAAACTCTTCAAGAATTATGGATTCTTACTGCAGCTGGTGAAATGATGGATGCAGAACAGAAAGTGAGATATCCCCTCCATTATTTTTGATAAAAATGTCACTCTAAGTTGCTATCAGGACCCATATTCCTTTTTCTTTTTCCAAAAATAGTATAATATCTATTATTCAGATTTCCAGTCTCATCCTGAGTGCTGTTTTGTTATTGAGCCCTTTGGAATAATAATAGGAAATGGACTAAATTGAAAAATAGAGAAAGTGAAATCCCATAATAGCACTAACTAGCAATAACCTATATAACCAGCCACCACAGGCACTGAAACCTTTTTAATTTCTAACTGGAAAAAGCAGTTTTGCCCTTGTGAATCAATGACATACTCACACAGGGTGCCTGCAGTAGGGTACTTCATGTACTCTGGGAGAGAAGGATGAGAGGAGAATGAAAATTGAAAGTAGATGGAAAATCTGTTGACCGGTTTTGAAATATAGCTGCCTGACCATCTTCTTTTGTTTAGGCAAAAGAGCTTGTAAGCAGAATTCCCATCACTGAGGTGTTATTGTTGCCAGCTAAAGTACTGCTCACTGCAGATGCACCTTCTGTGTGCTGCGCTTCAAACCCTTTCAGCGAAGGCTGAACATTCTGCTGTATTCTTTGTTTGAGAGATTTTCTGAATGATTTTCTGCCAAAAAAAGGCATCCTAACAGCCCACCAAGGAGAAAAACCCCAACTTCAAAATACTCCATGCTTTTCACTATTTAACTGTATAGAGGGATGTAGTCTGTCAGAAGGCACAAAGATTTTACAGAAAACAGGGGAAAAAATTTTAAAAGAGTCCATTGAATGCAACAGGCAAGATTAATTTTTTTGCCTGTAGAAAGTGTGAGGTGAAGGTATTTGGAAGTTGGAGAAAGAAAAGTGCTTGTTTCAAAAAAAGCGTATTTATGTTAGTAGATATCTGTGCAATTTTAGTGGATATCCTTACTAACTGCAGACAATTTTAAACTCTTAACTTTAGATCTGATATTTAGAGAGGTAGAGTTGACCATATTCCAAATAAATGATGCACAATTTGTCTAAAAAAGTGATTGGAGTTAATTTTACCTGCAAATATATTCATGTATTCATTCTTTTAATTATGTAGTTTAAATGATTTCTGCATTATTATATTGTGTTGTTATGCTCACAGTAAATGTTTATATAATTTGGAAGTTTTCAATAGTGGCAGGAGGACTAAAGTATTAATGAAGTTTTCAATGTTGTTAGGTTGAAATATCTAAAAAAATTTGGATCTAGAAGATAATTAGGACCCAATTTTGTATCCAGACATCTTAGGATCCAGTTTATGGTTAAGCTAATGAAAAACACACCGTCCTGTTAAATATTCTTTGTTATTTAGTCTTTTAGAAACATTTAAGCCTGGATTTTCTGAAACACAGAATCCCAAAGTTTAAAGACTGTTTAATCTTCTGCACCAGACATGACTTCTTTACACTTAGGTCAAAAATAGAAAAGAATTTCCAAAACAGCTTTTTTATATCATTGTACCTCTTTCTTAGTGAACTCCTAAATTAATATTGCAGTGCTTCCAGATTTAATGTACAGTCTAAAGAATGAAGAAACTTGATGGCAATTACTTATCTTGTCACTGATCAATTAAGGTTCCCCAAAGCAATGGCACTGTTCCCTGATGAGTCTAACATTGGGCAAGGACATGAGAGAAATCCAGGTTCTCTTTGCATCCAAGTCTGGATCTGGCTGTGTATCAGTTTCTGTCTCCTATCCTATTTATATAAATGCCAGTATTTGCCTCTATAAATTTATACATATTGGAGAAAGGAAATATTTCTTGTATAAAGTCTGTTACCCCAAACAATTCACCCCTGTTGGAATTTTCAGCTGATATTGTTTCAATTTAAGGACTGTGTCAGAGTTCTGTTTTCTGGAGCTGCTGCTCTTGAAAAGGAGATGAAGCCTTCTTTCCCAGCTTAATGGATAGAACTGTCTCTCAACCCTTTACATGATGTATCATTGCTAGCACTGTCTCCAAGACAGTAATAAAGAGAAGACTCAATGGTATTGGCATGATAAAGTGAAAACTATTGATAAAGAAAAGCAAGTCCATCATACTCATTAAATTTAAGTGTAAGGGAAAGAATATAGTGCATGTGTGTGTGTGATGTGGCTGGGGACTTATATTTATTACAAGGCAAATCAATTTCCTTGCAGAGTTTTTTGTTGTTGCTGTTGTTAGTGAGCAATTAATATAAATAATGCTGACTGTTTTTAAATATTGAGGATACTAGGGAAAAACAGTATAGAAGGTGGCAAGCAGATGGATCATCTAATTTATTCCCCAATTACAGCTGACATGTTGGGTATAGAAATCTGTGAGTCATCTATTATTTTTTATGGTCCATTTTACAGCTGTGTTTATTGTTATAATAAATAAACACATTATCTCATTAGAGTGGTATTGTAAAAAGCTTGCAATATAACAAACATCCTCCTCTTTCCCCCCTGTATCAGGGTCTTACATTCAAAGAGGAAGGATGTATTTATACCTTATTAAGGACAAGGTAGATCTCACAGAGCTTGTAAAAGTACAGAGACGTCCTGTGAAAACAACTCTCTCAACTCCAGGTAAATAAATCTGGTTCTTTTTAGTGGAGGTAATGGGGAGAGTCCTGCTGTATCTTTTCCTTGTTTGACAGAGCAGAAAACACACCACTCGCCCTCGCTCTCCAGGCAGTAAATATACATTGCAGATAAATGTCAGATTGGCAATAAAGTTCATTGTATTTAAGTTTCAGACTATCCCATAAAATGGCAATTTGATGGGGAAAACCAACTGAGTCTTGCGGTATTTAAAATTCAGAAGCTGTCTTTCTGAGCCTGGCAATGGGAAGGACTCGTGCCATTCAGTTGGATCCAGCGGGGGGTGGGCACAGCCCCCTGTGTGGGGCGGCTCTCTGGGGTGGCAGAGCAGCAGGGACCTGCTCTCCCGCTCCTCTCTCTGACAGAGACTTGGGAGTTGGGTAATTGCTTTGGGGAAAGGGAGGGCAGTGGAAGCAAATGGTTGTGTCACTATGCCCCAGCCTACCTATAGAGACAGCAAGTCTGACTCCCCAGGCCTCCCCAGGCCCAGCGACATGTGCCTGCCTCAATGCAAGCCATCCCCAAATCTGCACCCTGTGGCAGGAGAAATTGTTGGTTGTTCAGCACTTGTGTTTTCAGGGGCCAGGATTCAGTTTTGTGCATCCTGCTGAGAGGAGCTGCACAGATCAGGATTTGGAGTGACCTGGGGCTCACAAGTGTCCTCTCCCTGTGTATGACAGGAATCACAGCATCCAAGTTGGAAAGTCATCAGTACAGCTGTCAGAGCTCAAGGAAGCTACTGCTGTTGCTGTGTGGCTGTCCTCTCACACTTGTAAAATCTATGGACAAGTTGTAGCCAGGCAGGCTGGCATCTTCTACAAATGAGGTCCTCAGTGTTTAGCCAGGGGGGTGGCACAGCAAACCTGCCAGCTGCTGCCCAGAACCCAGCATCAATAGTTCTAAGGGAGATGCCAGCTGTCCTCGATCCAGTGCAACAGATCTAGCAACTTTATTAACTATTTCATTGACTTCAAGCTCTGAAAATGAGTAAACACGTTAGCTCAAGCAATATTGGCATCTCAAATGGGCTGATCTTTCTTTCTGTATGGAGTAAGATTACATGTACTGGTGGGTAAAAATGATCCACCAACATAATTTCTCACTGTTTATGTATTTGTCATTTTTCATTATCTACTCCCTTTCTTAGAACAATTGATGAAAAAAGTAATTCCTAAGTTTTACTATTTTAAAAGAGGATGACTAGGTTCCTGCTCTTCCCTCCATGATAAAGCATCCAGTCAATGGTTATTTTCATTCTTTTGAGCCCCGTTAGGAAGTGTCTCAAATAATTTAATGTTTCTTCTTCTGTAGAACCATAACTATACCAAATGCTCTATGCAGCTCATTTGAAAGAGTGGGGATCTTTTCTTCTGCATGAGAAGCAGTTGTTCCAGAACACAAAGTTTTTGTTTTACAAGCTCATGAAAGTTCAGTGATACAAGTTCTAAAAGCAGCTGTGCTCAGTGGTTACACAGCAGAGCAGATAAGGCGGAGCTCTATCTCTTGTGACTGTGGTGAAAATCCAGCCTTCAATTGAACAATTTTATGTGGGTGTCCGAATCAAAAGCTGTATTATCAGCTGATGTCCTGGGAATGTTCATCTGAGGACAGCAGTTTAGTCATCTGAAGAAAATCAATGAGAGCACTGTTCTCCAAGAGCTGTGTTTGCTTAACTGAGGGCTGGGGGAAGACAGCTCTGGGCATTCCTGACAGGAACCAGAGGAGAAATGACCTACCCAAGCCACCAAAGAAGAAGAGCTCTGGGTCTGAGAGCCACACCAGTGCTCTTGCTCTGCTGAGCCAGGATACCAGTCTCCAAGGATAATGAAAAACAGGCAGTAAGAGAGATTAGTCAGCTGTTGTATTTCAGCCCGGAAACAAGCAGCTTCCCCCTCATCACTTCTCCCATTCCCTACAGACACAATTCTTCGTGATGAGGCTGATACATGTGCTATTTGTGTTTTCACATTCCATTTAAAGAGTAAACAAAAGCTTGAACTTTAGATGAGAGGTCACCAGTCTGGGGAAAAAAAAAGCCAAGGAAAAAAAAGTTTCAGAAAGGCTCTTTTAAGCAGCATTAGTTCCTGGTTGCATAGCACACTCATCAGCTTAATCCCCTGAAGTGTCACAAGAACAGAGCTTTTCCAGCAAGCAGAAGAACAGCATGTACAAGCAATTTCACATAATGTTCCTTCCTGATGGCTCCACAGCCTCAGCCTCTTAGGTCTGCTGCTGATATACATCGAGCTTCTCATCTGATGTATTACATCTACCACTGAACTCCTGTCCAAAGGAGATTTCTTGTGGAAGAAGGACTGTATCTTTAGGAAATAAAGAGGAGTGTTATAATTTAAAATATACTTTCTAGAGTTCAGTTGGTAGAATACTGAGGGAGAGAACACAGGACAAATTTTCAGCCCCTGATCTTTGACATGAAAATGTTTGTAATGCAGATACAACCTCATCAGCTGAGGTGAGACCCTTTTCTAGAGAAGAGTAGGAAGAATGTTTATCCATCAAAAATATGTTCTGCTAGTTATATTCACACCACGCTATTCAAAGGGAGGATGCAGGTATACTGAATTATACTCACCTAGGATAATCTGGGCAAAGAAAACAGAGCTGTGGTTCACAAAGTAAATCAAATCTGAATTTCTGTTGCTATAGGAGCAAATATCTCAACTTTACTATGTTCCCTGTGGTCTGCTGAAGGGCTATTGCCCATTCAGTTATCTATGGCTTCCTCCTGCTTGGTCGTATTGCTGCTCACAGTTTAATAATTCTCCACATAGCCACTTGCCCTTAGTTGTTTCCAGCTATAATTAGACTGCAGATTTAGCAATGCTTTTTTCCCTATTTACTTGTAAGATATGGATGAGGACTTGGTGTCTCTCGTAATCAATACCTCTATCTACAGCTGCATCCACAGGCTTTTAAAGAACTGCCATCTCAGGACAATGCTGATGTCTCCAGTGATGTGCAAACAGGGAGAGGTGTAAACAGAGAGCTGTTGCAGCAGTGCAGGTGCTTCTCTGCTCTGCAGCAAGAATCTGGAGTAAACAGCCTTGCTTTAAGTGGATGCTAGCACAGTAAGGCAACCTTTTAGCCTGTGCAAGAATTTTTGAGGCAGCAGGAACACGCACCCAGGAGCCTCCCTGTTGTTCATGCTGCGCTGAGCATCAGCATGCCTGGACCAACATGCCACATTCCTACTGGAAAAGGCCATCAACATTTGTTTTTGTTTTAAATAGTGTTAAATGCTATGGGTCAGAGTAGAAAAATAAAATCTGTTTTCCCTGTGCAGTCAAATGTTTTCAACAAGCTTTGGAGTTGTATGTAATATATTTATAGAGATATAGAGTTTTAGTGTGGAGTTATGTGTTGCTCATTATTCAGTCTTCCTTGTGGGAGCATTTGGCCTTTTTACTTAAATTTAGTACATTATTAAATGAATTCACATATATTTGGGTGTGGAAAATGAGATTAGGGACAAGCAAAAGTGATACTTTTAACAAGGATTGAAGAGGCTGTTGTAACAGAGACTCCTTTATGTTTGTACAGGTCCTCAGTGGGTCTGCTCAGACCCCAGGACAAAGCTTGCGAACAAGAAGGATTTGAGTTTGCAGGACTGGAACCAAACTTTGGTTTATTATCAATGGCAATTCATTCCCACAACCCTGTTTCATTTGGAGAGTGGCAGGTGGCTGGACCCTGTTTTGTTTCAGAATGCTGAAGAGCTGGGGAAGAACTGGGTTTGCATTTCATCATGCTTCCTGCAGCAAAACAGGATACACGGATAAAAGGGGAAAAAAGCATCAGTCACTGCCTTACTCTTCTCTCCCCTGAGATGGAATAGATTCAGAGGTTCAGCTTCTCTGTTGCTACACCTTCATTTAAAAAGAGCAGACCTTTGTCCCTTCCACCCTGGGAGCTGCCACTTGGTGTGTCATATCTGGTACCTATCTTTACACAAGGCATCTCTGCATTCAGCCAGATTGTTCTCCTGCTCCTCTTCCAGAATCCAGAGACAAAGGCCATGTGGGGCAGGGGGTGCTGATCTCTGTTACTGGTGTCAGGAGGGAGCAGATCTGTTCTGCTCAGCCACGTTGTGCAACGTTTTGTTGCCAGGCTCAAACTCCGTGAACCTTCCAGGGATTAAAATTGATGAGATTCTCTGCTGCCACCAGGCTCTTCAGAATACATGATTTTCCTGAACTGCAGTCACTCAGAGTGGGAATTGCAGTCAGAAGGTCAGAAAGCTGCTAAGAAAAGAAAGTCTATATTGCTGTTTTCTATTATTTGAGGTAGAGAACTGATACTAAACATTTACTGGTTTGCTAAGGCTTCCTGTACCCCAGCAGCTATACAGACCCTAGAATTAATCAAACAAAATTTTTCTATTCATATGTAAGAGAAGAAAAGGCTCTTTCACTGCTTTTTGACCTTTTTTTTTTAAATTGTAGGCAACCATACATTTAAGAAGCTTACATTAAGATCCAGTGTGTGATATTCACAGGCTTAAGCTGCTCTGTGCTGATCAGCCAAGACAGAAATGCAGGATGCAACTCTTGTCTCAATAAACTTGTCTGATTAATTTCCTCTACTGGCATTAATACATCAGCTGCACTATCTCTGTTTCAGAGGCCTTTGCATCATGAAGGATTTATTTTATCTTGGCCTGTAAAATTTGCAGAGTTGGTGGCTCACAGACACTTCCTGTCCAAGTTGTTGTCCTGGACTGAAACTTCACAGAAGTAAGAGCTCTTGTCTCATCATGTCACTGTTACCTGCATTACTATTTCTATTTTTCTACCTTTCCGTTCATGCAGTCTAGACTTGCTTCAAACCTGTGGCGAATATGATACTGATCTTTATCCTGCTGAGTTTACATCCAAGAAAAGAAGTGGATTCCCCTGATACAATTTAGGAAAGGGAGGGAAACCAGGGCTTGCCTGCAGAGCCATCTTAACCTCTGCTTGTAATGAGATTCTACTTGTTTCCAACAGAGGTCTAAAAATCCAACCATGAGGCGACAGAGAATTATGCAGAAAAATCAACAACATACAAGAACTTTAACCAGCGAATTTATCCGCAACTGCTGCTCTTTACCTGGAAGCCCCAAACATTCAAACCTTTCATTGTTTTTGCTACATACAATATGCATGTTTTGTCCTTTTGTTATCTGGGGCCTCAGGGGTATTTTGTACAAGTGATTTGTGCTGTAAGTGAAGGAATTGGTGTTTCCTTTTAGTTTACTTTGTTCCCCATGTGCTGAGACCAGGAGAGAAAAAAGGGAAAGACATGGAGAGAAGATGCTCAGATATTGACAGCTCTGGGCAAAGTGTGAGAAAGAAAAAGAGAGGCAGCTCAGATGGGAAGGAAATTTAGAGCTGAAAAACAGGTGGGGAAAAGGAAAAAGACAGCCTGGTCTGTATTATCTGAGTGAGTGTTCCTCTGTCATGACTTTTTATATGCTTGAAAATCGAGCAAATTGGAGCGTTTTTCCAGTCTGAACTCAGTCTAGCTGCCCTCCCTTTGGTGCTTTCAGTCTCATTTCTTCCTAGATGTAAGGTTACACAAAGTAGACTGTGGATTTCCAAAAAGGCATTTTCAACATTTTCTCTCTTCATGCATAAAACATCCATTGCATATTTAATTTCCACTGAAATAAGGGTCACACGAGCAGAGCTCCTATAATGCCTTGCCCCCCTTCTCCCAATTTATTTCAGAGAGTCAGATACAGCTGCATTCTTTCATCTCACCCTCTTTCTGGCCTCCAGGCCTATTGAGGCAGCAACTGTTTTCTTTGCCAGAGCTCACCAGACCCTGACTCTAGACAATTTTTGTAAATATTTTTCCAATACAACTGCACTAATTTTATATGCTTCACAGTCCATTTGCAAGTAATTTAGCCACATACCTATTTTTCCTAGCCAGGGATTATCATATTCTTTCCTTGGTTAAACGATGCCCAGAACATCGCACAACATGGTTGAGTAGAACATTTTGGTATGTTTGGTTTTACTAGTTAGTAATTTCTGATAAATATTTGTTTTTACTAGTTAGTAGCTTCTACTAGTTAGTAGTTTCTGTCCTTCTGAGAGCAAGTCTTTCGTTTAAGAGCATCAGCAGAGGGAGACAGAATATGAAGAAGAAAACATTTTTCTCATAACATGGGGCAGTAAACTCTTTGGAAAGAGTGAGATATCAGCCACTGAATAGAGTTGTGCTGAGCTGAGGTGGATGAGAACAAACTAATTTCACAAAGGTAGAGCATGAAAATTACCATTACACCATAGCCACGTCAACAGGAACTGATTACCAGCGTGCCTGAGGAGAATTTGTTTGGGCAGAGGAACCTCAGCCAGGTGGAGAGAGGGTTTGTCTGAGCTTTGCAGAAATGTACTTCCTATTTCTGCTTGCAATTTCCCAGCCATCTCTGCTCTAAATAAACATCATTGCTTTTAGTGTTCTAATAGAAGTCACACTAAATAGAAGCATCCTTTGGTTCATTGTTATGAGTGTTTTATAAATGTTACAATGTTGTTTTATTCATTAATGGGGGGGTGAAATGTCAGCATTTCCCATCAGTATCCAGTCTTTCACTCTGACAACAGCACAGCATTTATTCTCTCCCCACTCCCTGTATAAAACACAGAACCTGCCATTTTTTATTGTTCACAGAAGAAAACCCAGGGAAGGAGCAGTGTTTGTAGGGATGTTTTATTGGTTTTTTTACTGCTAGATAGCCTTCTGTTTGTAGAAGTCCATTTTCTGTGCGTTAGCAGAAAGGGTTTTCTTCCTCTGATATCTAAATACCACATAACTCAGTGCTTGAAGATCAGCATTGCATAGCCCTCATTGTCAGAAAAGTCATTAAAATGAGAGGTGCAGCATAATGGTCATGGGGACATCAGGGCATAACCACCCAGCATTAAAGCAAGCATCCTGATTAACTTCAGACATTTGGTTCAATTTAATACTTACATACCGCAAGCTACTGAGATTCCAGTGAAATTTTTGATACATGTTTTCTTCCCTTCTGCTTTAAAGCCTGTAGTGAGAAGCTGCTTTGTATTATTTGCATTTTCATCTAGACTGGAAGAGTGCCTGTTGGATAACATAGAATCTGCAGTGATTAAAAAGACCCAGCAACTGAACCACAATATAAGCTCTGACAGGCACAAGTCTCCCTTCAAAGACTGCCAACAACCCAGAACTAAAGTATTGTCTGAATAACTTGTGCTCAGAGCATTTGAGAAGCTAATCTCAGCATACATTCTATGGAAAGAACCAAACACTAAAGAAAGAAAAAGACTAGAAAATTTGAAGCTCACACAAATAGATCAACAACGGGAGTTTCTGTAAATAAAATTTTAATTGTGAAATCACAGGAATTTCTTACAGTCTAGACAGCCCCTAACAGAAATCCCCTGAGCTTCCCAGCCAGTCTTTCTAGGTGCTCTGAAATGTGCCTTCATGCTTAGCTCAAGAAAACAAGGTGATTCCACTTTTCTCCTATTTATGGGCTTTCTGTGTATATTAACATCCTTCACTGAGTAATGTGTTTCTTTTCCTCCTGTGGCTATGTAGTAAGAACAATAGCTGCTTAGTCTCGTGAGCCTGGTAGCATTGTTCTTACTACACTGTGCCATGCACAGTACCTCAGAAACAACGTATGTGACTTGGGGTGGCTTTCTGTGTTTGTGTTGTTATTGCTGTTCCCCAAATTTTGGCACAGAAAGCTCAGGCGAGTTGTAAAAAGAGCTCCGTGGTGGCTGTTCCTGCACAAGGAACTCACTGCAGAATTGGGAGTGAGCGATGCTGTTTGGGTTGTGTAAGGAGATGAGGCAGTATTGGGAGGGGACCCCTGGGTTTTGGTTATACCTTATTGCTGTGAGAACAGAGTCTGAGAACACCTTATATGTGAATATGGCAGTAGGAACATGAACTTAGGGGGGATTAAATCATCCGATCATATAACACTCCTTCACAGGCAAAGCAAACCCCATCCTGCTGCTGGGGAGGATTACCGAGTGTCTTGGCAGCCCCTTGCTCTCCCCTGTCTCGTTTTCACCACGGTTCCTGCCTCAGCAGCCACCTTTGCTATGTTAACAGCAGCAGGGACCCGTGACACACATGATTAGAGGGAGCATTTTGGTGTGTGCAGCTCTGCCAGCCACAGCCTCAGCCTGAGCTCGAAGCGTCGCACGCCAAGCTGGGGCTGCTGCTAACTGAATATGTAAAAGTTTAGCTGCAAGCCACCGTAAGGTTTATAATTGCTTATTGCATTAAGTCAGATGCTACCACAGAGCTCGCTGTGTGCTACTCTGATTTTATTAAAATAGAAAAGATGAAATGACAAATTAAAGGAAAACGAAGGGGATTATCGTGACTTCAGGTTAAACATAAGCAGCAGGATTCAGAGAGCTCCTGGAGAACAGAGCTCCTCTTTCAATAAAATCTCACCATTTATAAAACATTTAAAAAGAAAAGGAGGAAATATCTATATGCCGTATGAGGAAAATTGCCTTTAAATGGTATGTTTCTCAAGAGTTTCTGAAAGGCATTAGTAGCTCCCCAAGAAACAGAGCCATTGTTTTCAGGCTAATGGTAACTGAAATAAAAATGGATGGAGGGAAAATGTAAAATTTGGCTCTGCTGTACAATCTGTGTTGGTTTGGAATAAGCATTTATTCTTTATTGAAAGTTTTCCATTGGCTAGTGGCAACTCTTAAAAGAAAATATTTGTTTTTCTTCGTTGCTTGATGATAATTATTGCCAAACGCAGGAGCACTGTGAAAGGTGAAAGATTTGGTTTATTTCATTTCCTCCTTTGATTTTTCTTGCTTTATTCTCTCTCTCTAGGAACCTTAATAATGATAATATGCCCAGGAAAACCCCCTCGGGTAACACAAAGGAAATGTAGGAGATGTGTTTTTATAAATGAGAGTTCAAATGCCACACTGGTAAAGCTATAAAGATATGTCCTTAGCTGGGAGTCCTGAGCTCCCCTGAGCTGGAGTGGAAGGCTCAGGGGATTTGATTTCTAAGTACTGCCCAGAAAAAGAGCTACAATGGAAACCTCTGTTTTCCTTAAGAGCACAAGCCAAACCCCCATCCCTACCAAAACATTTCTCAAAACCTGGTTAGAAGGCCTTAACTTTGAACTCTATTTTAGTTTAAATGCTCTTAGGAAAAGAATGAATAAAATGTATTTCAACTCAAAATCTCTGACATGGCCATGGCAGGATACAATCTGCAAGCAAATGTCGGGTGAAATTGTTTGGTGGGAGCCAGCACACCAGAATGAAAGAGCAAGAGAAATGGAGAGAAAGGGAATAAAATTATTCCTAAAGGTGCATAATAGTCTGGGGAAATGCTCAATGTTTAAATTTGTTCCCACTGAAGCACTTTCACCAGAGGCAGCCACATTAGAAGCCTGATGTGATCTTCCCTTTTATAATAATGCCATGTTGCATGCAAGTTCATTTGGGGTCTGAGTCCAAATCTAAGGTGTTTTATCACAGGAATACTCCTTTCTAGATTTTTTAAAATTTATTTTTTAATGCAGAAGATCACAGTGCTCACTGGGATGCATTTCAAGTCTGTTCCAATAACCCGTGTGCTCTCCATGCTGTTCCAGCTCTGTGGGTTAATAGACAGCTGCCTTGCTGCAGAGGACTGCAGCAAATGAGCCAGGCTCGTATGCTGGAAAAGAGTATAAAATAAGAGCACTGGCCAAATGTGTTTGTGCTTGAGGGGAAAAAAAAAGGTGTATTTTGTTTGGTCCTATGCTTAAAACCTCGGTGAGCTTGGCCATGAGCGTCCTTGGCAAAGTATGATGTTGGTAGACTGAGGTATATGGGGGAGAGCTGTATTCACTGGTGTTTTTAGCCACTACATTGCCCAAAAATTCACTTTGGTATCTTTCGCTACAAGTTAATGAAGCATTTCTATGAGTTCTCTAAGATTTGTCATAGGATCATTGCCAGGAGTGGTTACAGCTGCAAATTTAATAGTCTGCTCCTGTATCCTAATGCAAATGCTGAAAGCCTGTGGAGAAGGTGAGCTCATCATTTATGTGCAGAAAAGTTCACTTGCAGTCAATGTGCTTATAAATCTTCACCTCCTGAGCAGCTTTACAAGTTTTTCTGAAATATTCAAAACATTTTTTATCCAGTACACTTTTCAGCTCTGTTATTTAGATACCAGATTCATACCAGTGGACCTGTCTCAGGTGACTATTTGTAATTTTCTTTCTCTATCTGGTATAAAACAGAATTCATCAGAGGAAAATGCTAGATAATTTTCTTAAGATGGATATGCAAAAGTCAGGTAATAATTTCTCTGGATATGATCTGAGCATTTGAAATCTAGGATTGACTTGGGTAGGTAAACAGCATTTTGAACACTTTTCTGAACCATCTGAATTTTTAAGGCTCATTTTTTAACTGGAGTGAGGTTTGTAAAATCTCTCAGAAACATCAGATGAACCACTGGATTTGAGAAACACAGGAGAACACAACAACATCACAAGGGAATCACACCACCCAATCCTAGAGAGCAGCTTGGCCCTTTCCCCATCTCTGTCAGAAAAGCTCTAAATAACAGTGTTTATCCAAAAAGCGATGAAAAATGTGCAGAGAAAGGAAGGCTCTTTTCTGCAGCATGCTATCACTAGGAAGGACACTTGGGCAAGTCTTTGGAGAGGAAGGGGTTATGTTGAATAACTCAGAGTCAACAGCTCTGTTGCTCACTTTGCAGTTCCCACACCTAGCTCTGAAGATGTAAATTCTTTGTGTCTGTCGTCAGCAGCTTTTGTTTGAACCCAGATGAAATATTGTAAAGTTTTCAAAACAAGTTTTGTATTTTATCTTGATAAAAGACATTCTCCCATCCTCACAGGTTCAGAAATAACCTCCCTTTTCCTGCTCAAAGCCATATGTTGCTGACAGCCCTATATGATTATGTGATTCTCTTTCTACATTCTCCTCTTTTTTGGAAATAAAAAGAGATTTCCTTGACTGAAGTAAAAAGTAGGTTATTTTCCCCATTAACAAAGAGAATACTTTGGCTGTAAAACCAAAATAAACAGAAACCAATGTCAGATCTACACTCAGCATGCATTTCTCCTCTCGACACTCTTTAGATGGCTTTGCATTGAATTCTGATGCAGTTGACAGTAGAATAATTTCAACATTTGTAATTTTTCCAGGGCTTTTCAATGTGTTAGTTGTAATACTTCTTAGACTGTACTTCCTGGGAGTAATGATTTCTTATAAATGAGCTCATTGAAGTATCTGCCCTGTCCTTTTAGCAAAGAGAAGATAAAATCCTGATGTCTGGATATGAATCAAAGCCCTTATGTAGACTGTGCATGTTGCATATGCATTTATGGAGAGGTTTACTTCCCCTGTGTCTCTCTATCACCTGAAGATGTGAGCTGTGCATGTCTGTTCAGAACAGCAGAAAATCTCTTCTGTCCTTTTTCTCTATTTCCCCGCACTTCTGTGGACTCAAAGATAAAATACCCCAAAGCAACGGAAAAGTCTTTTGACAGTATTTCTAATTTGGGTGGAACCAGAAACTACCTGCAGTGGATGCAGTAAAACCTGGACCCTTTCATTTTCCAGATTGCCTAGACTTTGCCTTGTCAGATTTCCAGATTAATTTTTATTACATTACAGCCAAACAAATGAGGAGAGTCCACTTAGTAGGGCAGCCAGAGAGCTAAAAGTGTGGTTGCTTTCTGCACTGAAGAGAAGCAGAATTTTAAAATATTTTTTGTGAAATGGAAGCATTCCTCCAAGTGTTGGGCTTTTTTTATCTGATGGGAAATGTAATTTGCCTTTATTATATTGCATTTGAAAAGAAGCAATTTGTCTTACTGATACAAAATATTTTGACTGCCTCAGAATTAAATGCTTCAGTAGCATTTTGATTTTTTGCTTTCACCTAAAGTTTCAACAAAATTAACAAAATGACAGCCCCTCATGCTGAGTAGGCATTTTGTCCAGGGAAAATTTTTCTGTCAGGGTGATTCTGCTCAGCGCTAAACTCCAGGTCAGATTTCTTCCTGGTTGCTCCCAAAACAACTATACCCAGTCCAGGTCAGAGACTGCTTCCTCCTGATGTTTAAAACGCCTTCGGATACAGGATAACTCCTGACCTGCAGCTCAGGGTGAGAGAAAGAAATGACAGCGAAAGAATAAGAAATTATTTTGTCAATACTTCATCTGGAATTTCGGACTATGAGTAATCTCAGTGGAAAATCAGTGACCTGTGGGTCAATATCCGTGATTTTGGAGGTGCTCCCACCAAGTCATTAACTACCTTGACTGCAAAGTCTTAATCACTGTGGGCATATCCCCATCCTCTCATGTTTCCTGCCCATGGTTATAATACACTCTTGTTACGTGCCAGAGAGATAATGATGTGTCCTCAGACAAACACAGCTGTAGTTTTGCTGGAACAGTTCAAACCAGTTCTGCCTTCAACCTGTAAATGTTTTGGAGCTACTCTTACATTACCATAGCTTAGGGATGGTATTCAAATAATGGCTATTTAAATGAAAAGTATTTTTCTATCATATAAACATGCTCCAGACAGCATTGTGTTCAGTGGAGCAGCAATGAACTCGGGAATAAGGCCTGGAAACTAAAATAATAGAGAAACTGAAATTGCAAATATGAAAATCCATGCAGCTTTGGAACTCGGAAGGTCACCAGTAAGTGAAAAATATTTTGCTAGTTCTGTAGTCAGCCATGAGTGAAGTGAGCAAATATGGTGAACCTCAAAATAGTTTAAAAAATTCTCAAACCAAACAAAATCCCAACCTTCTCCCCCTGTTCAGTTTCATGGTGGGTGTTTTCACAGGTAAATAAAAATTCCCATTCTCTATATCAATAACATTTTTTCCACCTTTGCAAGATGCTTTAACATAAGGCAAGAAAAATCTTTAATATTCTCAAAAAAAAAAGAATATTGGCAAAAGGTACAGAAATTGCTCATGATGTCTTGTCCATTGTGAATTAAGTCCATGAATGAATAAAACAGAAGGGAATTTGCTCAATATCCATTAGTGTCTATTTTGCTGAGATGATTTATGCCAGAAGTATGATGCTTTTCTTTTTTTAGGTCCTTCCAGAATATTTGTTTCACAAGACTGT
>VXBU01008654.1:649529-770236 GCA_013400315.1 Bombycilla garrulus | reverse complement strand
TAAAACACAATTAATCTTGTTTAGGAACAACAGGAAGTACATAACAGAAAATAAGGGAAGATTGATCCTGAAGTTATCTTTGTTGCCAAGCTGCTTATACACAAAGAAGGGGAAAAATGTTCAGCTCATCTCTGGTGAATTATTAATATTTATTTCTTTTTTTTTTTTTTACAATATTGTTAATGTTTGTGGCACAAAAGAAAAAGATCAAAGCATTAGTATGTTCAGCAGCACATGGCTGATACAAAAATCTCCTACCACTGGAATAAACATGTTTCTATTTTTCCTATTAGTAGTATATTATAGTATTCTACCATAAATGCTGTAAAGTTAGATTTATTCCTGATTTCCAGCTGAAGAATTCTGCAGAAAATGTGTCAAAATATGTCCTTAGCACAATCAAAAAGTCATCAGTTTGTTTTCAAGCTGATTGGAAAGAAGCTCTGTATAATCAAGAAAAATTACAGCCTGGAACACAAAAATAATCGTTCTGGCACCAAGTGAAGAGATAACTCTGGAGTCAGACATGCAGCCTGCAGATCCCTCGTGCCCCTCACCAGATCAGCTATACAATTATTCACTTCAATGCAAGCACTAATGGTATTTTCCATGTTTGATGAAACTGAATCCTGTGTCAGCTGCAAGGCCCAGTTTCCTATTTGGCATGGGCAGTTGTTCCATTAAGCTGTTTTGCTCCCCATGAGCTTTGTTGACAGCTACTCCTCTTTTCCCATACTGACTCTGATGAAGAGTTAATCTTTCTCCTTCTCTTCTGCTCAATATTTTCCCTGCTTGATGGACAGATTGGCTCTCGAGGTTTGTAATGAACAGTGGCACCCTTCAGCTGTAGGTGACTGGTATTGAACCTGCCTTGGGCTGGGAATAACTTGAGAGACTCCACGAATCTTTACCCTCTGATAGCTCCTGGGTGACATCTCGGGTGTGACTCCTATTCTTAATCACGCATCTTGAACCCTGACCTTACAGCTGATAGTAATCTCTATTGATATGCTCAGCCAGAGGCTGGGAATTGGATGTGGAGGCTGAATCGGCCTTTGCCTTGGGAGGAGCTGACTCCAAGTGGAGTGAACGGTGGAACTTTGCAGCCCTGGTCTTTGCCTGCTGGCCTGGGAGCAGCTACGGTCGGTGAGGTGTGTTTAGTCATTTTATCAGAACAAACTGCAAAGAAATGTTAACTTGTTCTTCCTTGCCGTTTGCTTCATTCAGAAGGTGCGGTTATTCACTGGTTTTGGCTGGGGTAAATTCAGTTTTCTGTATGGTAGCTTGCATGGAGCAATGTTTTGGATTGTGACCAAAAGAGTGTTGATAATAAAGGAATGTTTTTGTTATCGCTGAGCAGGGCTTGCACAGGCATCCCAGCCTTTTCTGCTTCTCACATCCCTCACCAGCAAGAAGGCTGGGAGTGCACACACAGCTTCGAGGGATAGCTGGGGTGACAGACTCCAAGTCACCAAAGGGATGTCCCACACCATGTGACATCATGCTGAAAATACAAAGAGGGGGAGGAAAAGGAGAAAGGTGGGAAAAGTTTAGAGTTATGGCATTTGTCTTCCCAAGTAACCACCCATGTGCCATGGAGCTCTGCTATCCTGGGGATGGCTGAACACTGGCCTGCTGGTGGAAATAGGGATGGAATTGCTTGTTTTGCTTTGCTTTGCCTATTAAACCGTCTTTATCTCAACCGACGAGTTTTCTCAATTTTGCCCTTCAGATTCTCTCCCCAGTCCATTCAGGTGGTGTTGTATTTATAACACTTGGTGGATTGCCTTCTAAATATCATGTACCAGAAGGGACACAGAGACACACAGACTCATAAGGTGTGAACCATAGTAACTCATCTATGCCTCTTCTGGTTTTTTTGGAATGCAAGAATGGAGGAAACTTGGATAATTCCAGAAAGGGAATGAGGAGAGAAAAAAGTCTAGTATTACAAACCCTCAGAATCCCAGATATCCCTCTTCCAAACTGTTGTACACAATTTTCATGCTTTTGGAACAAATTCTGGCTCAAGGAGAAATCAGTCTTTCTGATGTACATGACTTTTTAGTGTTCTTTTGTTTAACTGTCATGAAGAGACTGTGTAGCTGTTTCAAATTATGTTAGAAATCATTTTGCCTAAGTGACAATGACATCACTTTCTGTCTCTTTTATCTTGCAGTTCTCTGAAAGGTCACAGTGTAATTTATGAAAATCATGATTTTGTCCTTTTTTCTGATTGATTTTTTTTCTACTGTAGATTTTTTTTCTATATTGAATTATGTCACTTCTTTTATCTTTTGATTAAATTTCTTCCTTTTCACACTAAATCTATTGTGGGGATTTAATTACAGCAGACTTATAATTACTGATTTGTCTTTAACTGGAAGTGTGTAATTGCTATATTATCAAGTAATTCAGTCACATTTTGTAAAACTCAACATATCAGATGCTAATCTGGCTTTATTGGAGATACTGTTTTCCTTGTTTTGAAAATGATTATTCTCTACCTCTTGAATGGTTTCCTTTTAATTCCTTCTTGATACAAGGTGTTGTTTTATCTATTTCTTTCTTTAGACTCAGATGATACAAAGCTCCTTCCCTTTCCATGGCCAGATCATTTGGGAATAATCTTTTTGTTTTTCCCTTGTTTGCATCAAAAGAAGTTGAGTTCTTGCCCACCAGATTGTGCTGATACATATCGTTAACATTTCAGAGGATGCCAAAAATTCTTTGAGTTGAGGTCTTCACTAAGATTTCCAAAGCAGCAATGTTTGTTCAGCTTATTTTGTTACAAAAATCAAACAACCTTAAAACAAATTTCATGTGTTTAACTTCTTGAAATCAGTTTTATGCAGTTTTTCCTGTTTATCCTGTGAAAACCTTGTCCTTAAAACCAACAGATACTTCAAAGTCTTCAGAAAAGTTTTTCCTCCTGGATGCTCTGTCCTTCCAGTCTTCTAAAAGGTCCACCACTCTTATTAACAATAGTCAATATTTTCTGTGCCTGTGGACAGACCATAAATAGAACTGTGGCTAATTTCCAATCCAGAATTATGTATTTTGTGCAGTCTTTCAGCAACTGCAATATAGGTTGTACACTCCTGTCATTTAAGAGAAGATACATTGGAGCAGAAGTGATGCATGAGCAAAAGCTACTTAAAAAGACGACACAGAAGCAAATGCCATCTGGTGAGGTTACGGTTCAATACAAAACCCTTTTAAATCAATCTCTGCTTCACTTTTGCCAGTTTCTAATCTCAACACGATTGCTGGATTGCAACTTTGTCATGTTAGAAGGACATACCTTGATGCTATAAACTATGTCTAAATATGCATTAAGTAGACACGTTTCCAACTGCCTGAGCCAAATGCGAGTTAACACAGATTCTGTTTTCCATTCTAAATAGATTTGAACTCATTAGTTTCAAATGTAAGATTGGGGTAAAACCTATCACAATTACTAACTGAAAAGCAGTTGCCGAGGCTTGCTCTCGTGTGGAGATGGACACAGCTGGCGGAGCAGGGAGAGAGGAAGGTGGGAGTAAAGGGGGTGTGGGTGGCCCTGCTGTGACTGCTGGAAGGAACAGACATGGGGAGCGCTCCGTGCTGCCTCAGTGCTGGCAGCGTGAACCCTCACAGCTTGAGGTGAAAAATGAAATGGTGGGTGGCACAGGGAAATAAGTGAGGCGCTGAGAGAGGGGAGGGTTGGGTGCAGCTGCCTGCTGAGCCTCAGTTCTTCCTCCTTGACAAATTATTTACTCTCCCTGGGTGGGATTCGTCTCATCTAACTTTAGTGATCAAAAGTAACTGCTTAGCTACCCATGGATTTTCTGTTATGTCTGTGCTGAAGAGAAATGTGCACCAAAAGAGGACAAGGATAGGTAGGAGAAAGTTGTTCTGTCAGGTTACACTGCTGGAGATAGAAGCAATATCCGAGTTGAAGATCTCTGGCACCAGTGGTAGTGCTTTTCATTTATTTCCATGTATTTTCTGGGCTAAGACTGAAGGTCCTCAGCCCTGGGCACTTTCCTGTGCTTGGGAAATAGATATTTATCTATGGGGCAAATCTGTCCATGCAGTTCTTTCTTTTAGTCACCTAAAATAGATCCTGAAGGGCAATTCCTGGAATGGCTTGTCTGTCCTCTGCATTGCCTTGGAGGCTTGAAGAGAAGAGCTGTACCTGGAGGTTTCTGTTTCTCAGGAAGAGACTGCTTTGGCAGTCAGCAAAGAATTTTCCCAGCCCTCCTTTTGGCAAATGAATCTGCTTTTATTCCCACCCGGCCCAGCAGGAGAGATGGGGTGAACCACTGCCCAAAACACGTTAGATATGGGTCAAGCCAGACCTGAGAATTGGCCTGAAGCATCTCTCTAGACAAAGAAGCACCTGGCTTGGTGACAGGTAGGGAAGAAAGCTACCAGGTTCAGCCACACTTTGGAGTGTGATAGTGCTGTGATACATTTATCAAATCCTATAGAAACCAATATTGATGTCAAAAATGAATCATCCATGAAAGCCAATGGCCTACACTGTGTTACTGATTATGTAGATGGGTGTTCATATATGCCTCTGTGGTTATTTTGTATATATTTATATTTATAGACACGCATCTGGAAAGTGACCTTTTACTCATGTTGTTTTGGCCCTGAGAATTAGGAGAAATTTTCTGAATAAGAGTATGAATTGCCAAGCTTTTTTTTTTCTATTAATTAATTTTTTGTATTTCTAGATATGTGAAATGTTCTGTTCTAATTTATGGGGAAAAACCCCATCCAACTACTGTATTTGTCAAGGCTGAAGAATTGCTAGGAAACCTTTAATTCAGGAGGGGACCTGCATGTTGGGAGAAGTGTGGAAGCAGTAAGAGAGGGCAAAATAAAACAGATGGAATTGCAATCTGAAGGGAAGTGTTTTGACAGACATTTGAAAGGTTTTACCTCTACTTAGGTGCAGGATTAGAAAAGCTCTTATACACTAAAAAAAACGTTTAAAATGGACTAGTTATCCTGCAAGGATGATAAAGATTTTTGGTGGATTTTCAGGTAAAACATTTTATTGCCAAATGCTCTGATAATCTTACCTGCTAGTCAGCAGATCAAGCTGGTGGCAGATTAAATTTGTGTGACATGAGATGGTGCTGGAAGATATGCATGCTTTGCATCAAGTGGGAAGATCATTACCATGCTCAGCAATAATGTAGAAACAGTTTGAGTTCAGCATGATTTGTCTGGTCTCAATGTTGGTCCTCACTTTCGCACCTACTCAGGTTTCAGTTCGCTAAATGGTGTTTTGAGATCCTGACATACCTTCAAGCCTGAAACAAGCACATTATGAATTGCTCTGTGGCTTGTGGCTTGTTTTTGTTCGGGGAATTTTTTTGGTTGCTTTTTTATTTTTTTTTTGTGAACCAATATAAGTCAGAGTATGTGGCGTGCTGCAGTACCAGGAGGTTGTTCTGAATTCATGAGAACACAGGGAGGTTGGCCCACAATGGAGGGGTCTGAGGGTTCAAAGCCCATCAGCGGTTAGCAGGGTCATGTGGAGTGGGGCCACTGCATGTGAGGGTGGGGCATCTGGGAGACCTGGGACAGCTCTGGAACTGTGGACAATCATTTGAAAAGCAAACAATATGCAAGTGCTAAACTGGCAAGTCGCCTCACAGAATGGTTGTGGCCTTATCTTTCTCGTCCCTGCAGTGTTTCAGCAAAAGCTAAATTGGAAAAATTTACCTCCTGTGTTTATGACTTTCACCAAGGTTTCCTAAATATTAGTGTGGGAGGTGGAAAAGCTAATTTTTCACCAACATTTTGTAATTATAGTTATTCCCTCCAGTACTTCTAAGGAAAGAAAGCATTTTTCATCTCTGTGTCCTTCTCCAAATTATCATACCAGGGATGAGTATTAAAAACACACCTCTCTTATTCATGAGAAACAAATAAGACATTTTCTAGTTCAATATTAAAAAAAGAAAAATAAAGGGCTGTAGTGAACTGAAATAACAAATGAGAATTTTTTCAGAAGGGGAATAATGTTGGGCAAAAATATCTGTTTATGACCTGTGCGTATGGATTTGTCTTACTAATAATGCAGCTGACATACTGAGCAGACCTTTTGGAAAAGGAATTATATTGGTTGCCACTGACAAATGCTTTGAACTTATTTGGAAGGGAAATGGAGAAATATTCCAATTGCACGTTAGAAGTATGTGGCCCCCTTCTACCTTTGCTTGCAATTCCATAAAAACTCTGGAAGTTAGGCAGAATGGAGCTGGTTCTCCACTTGGCTGGAGATCCTCTCTCACATAAGATACTCACAAACTAATATTATGGAGGACCCAAATTAGTGACATTCTAAATGTGACACATAAATGGGCCAACAGGCTGCCCCCTCACAAGGTTCTTTGGGATGGTTGGTGGTTTCAAACGATGCTTGGTCTTTAGCATAAATTACTCACAAGCATTTATCACTGGTTCCATGTATCCCCAGTCATACTCTGGTTTGGTTTTGGTTTTTTTTTCTTGATGTTTTTGGGAACAGGCTCTACATCTTAATTCTATGGAAAAGGTGGCAAAAAGCAGGGGGTACAGGATGACAGTACTCACCTAAACTACTAAATGCATTTAAATAGAGTTTATTTTACCTTGTGAAATGTAAAATTTGTTGTACTTAGAAAGGTAATAGGTGCCCACGCCAGACAGCCTCTGTGGAGAAATGTGCAGCCCCTGGGAACGTTCAGGCTGAGTTCAGGTCAGCTCTTGGGTACCTAAGTTCAGAGAAGTGGTTCTAGAAAGCCTGACCTCCAATTGTGTGATGTTATGGCTTGGGTTTGTCAGAGGCCTTAAGGGAAATAGCCTTGTCCCTCATGCCCCTGATTGTCCTGAGGCAGAGGCTGATGTGTGGGGTAAGATCTGCTGTTGGGGAGAGGGCCATTCCCTGCAGGTTTTGTGCTCTCTTATCCTCTGGTGCCAACAGGTGCATGCAAGCCCAGCTCTGAGTTTCTCCTTTACACTTTTCATGGGAGCTGTGCCCTTCTTATGGCAGCTACAGCTCATCCATACAGTGGTAAATTGAATTTTCATATGTTTCTGAGAAGTGTTGAGCCAGCTCTTGGGTGCATTAAGAGAGCTGGCCAAAATCCCATTGACATTACTGGGGATGCTTGATAACTTGTGCTGTGGTAAGTGCTTAAGCCCTGATGCTCTATAGATCTAGGCTTAAACTGATACCATTGCAAGACATTAATAACAAGATTCTGTCTATTAAATCATTGATCAGCTCTTGGGCTGTCAAAGCCCACAATATGGGAAAATTGCTGTCTGACAAATGAAAAAAAGGTAGAGAAAGTAGAAGCTGAGTGACTCAACAGCTCTTGAAATCATCAGATTCATGGCTCAATTGATACCAGGTGAAGATACAGCTTGGGTTCTTTTAAGGACGAGAAAAGGCTTTGTCAAAAATCTGTCTTTAAGGTGGAGTTTCATGGAATGACTGGATGGAAAATAAAGCCCTCATCCTAATAAAAGGAAGTGTTAGTTGGCAACATGATTATTATCTATACCACTGATCACAGCTGAGACTGCATCGCTTGAAGCCCACACCAACTGTCTTTTCAGGCAGCTCTGTCTCGACTGTTTGTCCCCAGCCACCCCTGAGTTCTGTCAATGATTCTTTGAAATGATTTGTCATGTTTTCCTTGTGAGGACTGCATCTAGAGCCAAGGGCACAGGTGTGGGTAGGAGTGTGCCTGGTTCCTGTGGCTAACAAGACCACTGCTCCTCTGACCAGTGTCTGATGTGGCCGCCGTCGAAGGGGACAGGGCAATGCTTCCTTGTGCCAGGCCAGCAGTCCTGATGGCTACCAAAGGCCAGCAGTCTGTCTGTTAAAGACAGAGCAGGGGTGGCGCCTGTTCTGTCTGCCTTTAAATCACTCTCTTCACAGCTAGCCTGGGTTGTGGAGATACTGCCCTTAAGTTTAACTTCAGAATCAGCAAAAAACAGCCTTTTTCTGTTTGCTGGGAGGCACAATGAGTGATTGGAATACATATAAAAATCACTTGCTGCTTTATGACGTGTGGATTAATGAAAGTATTAAACCATTCTAAATGATAGATATGGAAATTATTTCCACTGTAGCTTGAAAGAAATAAAACTGCTCTGTCTAAAATTTAGGAGGTTTAAAACTTTGCAAGCTCATCAAAAGTACATGGGCAACAAAGAGGGGCAAGTTTACAACCATCTATGGATCACCCTAAAGTTTCAACATTCATCATTTTTCTGGTTCATTACTGTTAGTGTTTCCCATAAGCTTTGAGAAACAAGCTAATTCTTCCAGAAAAGAAGAGTAAATACAGGTCAGACTAATATGCTTTTATGGGCAGTGCTGGGATTTTCCCATTTTATTGCCATTTTGCACTATTAATTTTATATCATTGACATTGTTGTCTTCATTGCTCATGTCTCACAGCCTTGGAAAGGATTTACTGTGCTGAGAAATTCAAGCATGAACTGAAATGGGATGAAATTCAAATGCGGTTCAGTTGGACAGTGCAAGTTCCATGATGTGACTATTTCTGGCTTTATAAAAGGAGCAGAGTGTGACTTTTTTTTTGGTGTTTTCATGTGCAGCTGTGATTGTCTTTGACCATGCCTTGTGCATGAATATGTTTGCATCAGAATGTGTGCAGCCAGGTGTGTACCTGCAGATGAGTGTGAGTCTCTTGTGCAGTTGTCTGTATTCACAGGCAGATATTGTCTTGTGAATGTATGATCCTGACAGTTTCTGTATGCTTGCACCATGTTACCATGGAGGCACAGTTTTATGTATTTTGACATAAGGAGGTGTGGATTCAAAAGAGGGAATGATGTTCTGTGCAGAATGCCTGCAGAACTATTCATGCACACCCTGTGCAATAGAGTTTGCTTGAGCATGGTAATTGCCAATACAGGTTCACACAATATTGAGTAGAACCAGATCATTAATCACTTGATTCAATCTCAAACAACACCTGGAAAATGAAAGACATGGGTCTGCTGATTGGTACCTGGAGTTTTTCTTGTGGTCCTGAAAATCAGTCATAAACAGGTAATAGGCTGCCCTTAACCTGATGTGCTGGATAATGACTGGTGGAATATGCTCATTTATGGCATTTATGTAGAAAATAGAGAGCAGCTGGTTTAAAAAGAGGCTGTCAGGTCACACATGAAGGAAGAAGTCGTGGCTTCAGTGGACGAGTAGAAGAATAGAACTGCAGGGCAAGGGAAGAGGAGCAAGAAGTCAAGGTTCTTTGTGAGAAAGTGATGAATAACTACCTCTGGTTTCCCAAGAAACAGTTTGTTCCCTCCTTAGCTACTTCCTGCCTTTCACAAAATCCTTGTGTAGTTTTCTGATGCTCTAATGACTAACACTATCCTTTTCAAGAACCAGCAGCCTCTTGACATCATAAATCCAAACTCAGAATTATAACTTTCTACTCTTCAAAGTACTAGCTATGTAAAGCTGAAGAGTCCTCTTCTGGACTGTGCAACCTCCTCGTGCTGCCTGCCCTTGTGATGTTTTTAATTCAAGACACGACTAAAACCAAAGCAGAAAAAAAATAACTTCAGCTTTCAATTCCCATGCCCTTCAGAACACACGCCACAGAATTCCACTCAGCAAACCTGCAGTCGTGCTGGTGTAATTGGCAAGTATGAGTGGAGCTGCAGGGGTATCTTTAATACAAATGGAGTGACAAAAAGATTTCAAGTTGTGGCAAATCATAGAATGGCCTGGGTTGGAAAGGACCTCATAGATCTTGTTCCAACCCCCTTGCCCAGGGCAGGGACACCTTCCATTAGACCAGGTTTCTCAGAGCCCTGTTCAGCCTGGCCTTGGACACTTTGACATTATTTCAGAGTGATCGGCTCCAGTGTCTCACCACCCCCACAGTAAAGAATTTCTTCCAAATATCCAGTCTAAATATACCCTCTTTCAGCTTAAAGCCATCCCCCTGTGTCCTAGCCCTGAAAAAGTCTCTCTCCAGCCTTCCTTTAGGCCCCTTTTAGGTACTAGAAATGCTATGAAATCATTGCAAAGCCTTCTCTTCTCCAGACTGAGCAGCCCCACCTCTCTGCCATATCTCTGGGCATCGTGGATAGAGAAGATTATTTCTTAAAGAAAAGAGGAATTAGACTTTTATAAACTGTGATCAAGAAGAAAACTCTCCAGCTGTCTTCTCCTTCCTGTAGTGTAAGGATTTATTGCTGTTACAATGGTAGAATTTCACTACCCAGCAGCAGCACCATGGCCGGACCTTGACATTCAAGTGCATCAGAACTACATCAGCTATATTTAGATTAATACGCTCAGATGTTTTTTAGCTGATTGATAATATTCTATTTCTAATCAATAGTTCAGTTACCTTAACACCTTTAATGTTTCTTTGCTGTCTCTGTCTTAACCCTACCTAGCACTGGGTAAAACCATTGGAATATTACATAATATTGATGTCTGAAAAATGCTACAGTTATCACAATAGTAGTGTCCCAAATCATGACATGCATGCTCTCTTTCCCCTCATTAACCATAATTTACCAGCTGATCTGGGTCCTGTCCTTCACCTTCTGCTTCTCATTTTGGAGACTTCAGTTGATTTTCTTTTAAATTAATTTTATCTAATTATGTTCAGAGTCTTATCAGTAATTAATTAATTAATAGGGGTGCTCTGCTCAGGTTGTCTATCACAAGGCAAGCAGATTCTTAGTCTGGCCCTTCCCACCCAGTTACATTAGCCTTCATTATTTCAATGATCAGAGATCTCTTGAAGAAACTGCATGGAGTTCATTAAGTAGATTGTAGCATCCAGTCTGCAGTGCCTGTTGAATGCCAGGGAAATAAATGAAGGTGGTGTTGTCTTGATTAAATGATTATACATGAGATACTACTTGAATGTTTAAAAAAATATCTATTTTCTTTTTAATACTTTAGATTCTTGAATTAAGTAAGGCTCTCTTCTTGAAACCTGGTATATCTGCAGCTTTTCAAAGGCAAAGCTGGTGTTCATTTAGAGGATCCACAACTTAACAAGAAACATGAACAGAAGTCAGAAGTTATTTTCTTTTCTGCAGGGTAATCTGTGTGGGTCATGGAATCTCTGAGAGGAGCACAGCAGTGAGACAGCAGAAAGGAAAGGTAGAAGCAACAATTTTCATGCTAAACTGTGCAGAATAGTCATTGAGGAGCCATGATGTAGCTGGAGTGGCTTTTGGGTTAAGAGAAAACACCTGCACAAAATCTCCTCTAAGAAAGGAAATATCAGTGAGTTTATGGTAAAGTGTCTGTTGTGAAACGATCTGAATACAAAACTCCTATTCCATAGTGAATTAAAAACTAGGTAAAGGTTTTATTTTTTTTTTGATAGAACAAACTCCAATGGATGTGGTAAAGTGGTGAATATAAATGTCACTTATAACCAAAAAAGTTCATTTCTAACAGAACTTGAAATACTTCAGCTATCTGTTCAGCTTTTAGGAATAAAATGAAAGGATATTTTAAAAAATGTCCCTCTGAAAAAGAGAAAAATAGTGGTGTCTCAAAAAAATCAAACCACAAAAAAAAAAAAAGCATTCAGAGCAATTCAGCAGGTATTTCCGGTGTTAACAAGATCATCACACACTTGCAACATGGTTTACTTTTATCAAACCTGACATTGTGACCCAAAATAGTTTCAGTGTGATAATAACTTTGTCATCTCCAGGTTTCAGCAAAGCGAATATTTTTAGAAGCATAAGTTCAGTTGGCTTTGAGGCAGAAGATACCCTGGTGTTCCTCACCTCAACTTAATTTGTAACTAACTCTGAGAGAGCTGCAGCCACAGACATCAGGTAAATTCTTTTACTATCAAGCTGAGCTCACATGGGCAGAAGCTTGTTTCTTGCTCACATCACACCAGAGAGCGGTGGGGAACTTTTTAAGTGCTGCAAGAATCCCTGATCTCTCTACTTAATGCAGAAAGCGATTTTATGTCCCTTTACATGATATCATGTGCTCAGGATCAGCCCAACCTAGCTATATTTTATGAAGATGCTCTTTCCTGCACATCGGTCAGTAATATTTTCTCCTTGGCTTGCCATTTCCAACTGGTCATTTGTTACAGGTCTTGAGCAAAATTTCTTCTCTGCCTGGAGCAGGGGGTGAGGTATTTATTTGCAGTCTGGCTGGAAAATGATGTAGTGTGAAAATGAACCTATTATAGGGGCTATGCTGAGCCCAGGCTAGAATTATTTATGAGGCTATGCTAGGCTCTTCCGAGTGCATTTGTTCTCTGACAGGGATGTTCATACTTCCCCAGCTGTGGGTCATAGTGACAGTTTTCCAGGCATCTTCAGGTTACATGGGTTATTGAGAAATAAGATCTGAAAGCGGCCAGCTTGTTTACTGGGCCTGTGAGATGCCCCTCAGACAATGCCAGTTCTTGGTCTGTTTAGGAGTCCAGGGAGGGCATAGGAGGAGCTCTAGGTTGTACAAACTGCACTCACAGTGCCTCAATGGGCCTGATTTCAAAAATAAATATCCTCAAGGGAGTTTTGGATGTCAGTGGCTTACCATGGAGATTAAGGAAAACCGGAAAGAAACTAATAGCTTCTGTCTCAAGTTAATCATGCTCCAAGTCCCGAAGAGTGGTGCTTCCTAAGAGTACAAGACAACCCCTAAGACATCTAGTTTGGATCAGGACTAACCTCTGAAAAACACCAAATCGTCTCTCTTAGATCAAGCTCCTAACCATATTATCCTCTCTAATATGGTGCTGCTGTCTGCTGCTCGCTTTCTTTTTCCTCCATTGTCCATTCATTGTAGAAGTCACATCTGACAGAGGGAAAGAATCCCCTTTGGGATTCACTGGTCACTGCCACAGATCAGTGGCATTTACCCAGGGAGATGTCAAGTGATGTCATGGAGGTAGAAGAAGTGATTTTTAATTCATTGAGGTTAACTTGGCAAATTAGCCTAATTTGCAATTTATAGCCCTTGACCATCATATATTGGCCTGTGTAAAAAATTCTTGCTGCCAGCATGATAATTATAACTTTTCAATATTGTAAAAAGATTTTTCTGTGCTTATTCCAGCATGCTGGTACATGGCTTTCTTTCCATGCCAAGAGAAATTTAACCCTTTTTAGAACATTCTTCATTAACCTGGCTTTCCTCAAATCCTCCAAGGACATTAACTCAGATTTAATATTGTCATGCTAGGACTTGATCTTACATGCTTAGGATAGACACCTCTGTAACTCTGTACCACAGACACGGTTTAACAGCAAGCCTAGATAATTTCTGTACAGCTAAAAAGAAAATAGGAGAAGTGCAAGTGCTAACATGGGCTGTTGTTATGAGTGGGGAATTTCATTTCCAAACTAGATTCTTTGACACTTTGACAGGTCACTTAGTCACAGATGCAGATGAATGTAATTACACCCAGGAAGTGAGTGCTGAAATTCTTTTATTGATATGCATGCAGGAGTGCCATTAAGATGGGTTCCTTTTTTCTTTTCCCTTGAAAAAATATTCCCTTAGGTATTTATATGCCTTGAGTCAACTTGTCAACCATTATAACAGGGATGCCATGGAATAACTAATGTGGAGGAGGTTTAGTTGAATGCAGGGAGAAGTGGAGAATCTTTTTGGTTATGAAAATAAGTCAGAAACTGTTTCCTCTCTCTCTCTCCATTCATACCCTGACTGCCACCTTGGTACAGAGTGGAGGTCACACGTGCTGTCCCATTGCTACAAGCGGGAGGCCAAGGTCAGCTGAGGTGCTGATGGGATCTGGCAGTAAATGTGTGACAGTTCTCATCCACAGCTCCTCCTACACTAGACCCACAGGCAGTGTGACTCAGTGCAGGCACAGCTAGAGATCTGTGTGTGACTAAGTATAGCAGCTCATCCCTTTGGCTCTGGGGCACTTTGCTGTGGTATTGTGGCCAAAATAATTAAAGGCCACACAAGGCTTACTGAAACAGGGCATGCTGCCTGTTTTTTAAGCATCAGCAAATGTGTAGGAAGAAGAATGTATTAGAAGCATGAGACTGATGACCTGCAGGTCCAGAATGGGTGGGTGGCAGCTCAGAGAAACCATAAGGAGGCTGGGAAAAGTACAGCTGAAATGGCAGACAGTAAGTTGGGCCTGGGAGAAAAAACATAGGTGTGAAAATGGGTTACTACAGCATTGCTCATTGGTGTCCCACAGTTGAATTCAGCTTACCTTCATTAACCCTAAAGGAGGTTCAGTGGAACAGCACCATCTGCCTATTCCCTATCCTTCAAAATCACTGCTGAGCTTAAAAACACATGGTACTATCAAGGAAGCAAATTCAAACGGAACAGTTTGTTTATGGATGTTTTTAATTGAATTCAGCATTACTAAAGATAATACACTGGAGTAAATGGCCCACCAGCCGAGGGAACGGAATAAAAATCGCCCTGATCCAAGCGGAAGTAGCCCTCATATCTTCATTGGCTGATATGAAGATGGCTGGTACATGTGCAATGCTATAAGATGTTGATATCTATTTTTTATTAATGGGAAATGAAGTCATATAATTTTGTCTTGAGTGTTATAATGAGCTGATTCCAGGTAAAAATAATAAATAAAAAGAAAATGTCTTCCCTTGTGCTAAGTCAGGGCTCTTTTAGAGTCCTGTAAGAGCAAATCAAGCAGGGTACTTGGTAGCTCTCTTTAATGGTGCTAACCACTTCTTACTAAATCAGAAATTCAATTGGGCTTTTCCAGCAGTTGAGGTTGTTCTGTGCTTCTCTGCTTGTAATTGCTTTTATAAAGAAGAATCAGCATATTGAAATGTGTTCAGGCCCACTTGTCAGCCTGTGAAGCAAAATGCCAAAGCAGTAAATCCTGATTGAAACTCTGACTTGATGCTCAGCCCTGAACTCTTTAATGCTGATGAAAAGATTGATTGGTGTGGCAGGACGTGGTGCTCACTCTGCAGTGTGAGCACTGCAGGGTGACCCACTTACACTCAACCCAAGACCCACTCTGATGTGACATGGTCAGATAATCTCAGCTGTGGACAAGTTTAATTCTTTGCAAGTTTAGAATTAAAAACAAAAACACCTCAAAAACTCCCAACAAATAGACATAAATTAAAATACTTTGTATGAGGATGAGACCATGGTCAGTAACAGATTAAAGAGTATGCTGACAACACAAGAGAAGCTTGGTTGCATGGTCTGAGGGAAGATGTGGAAGATGAATGTGCAGTTTTTCACAGAAATTATTTTGCAGCTTTTCCTCAACATCTCTGCACTGAAGCTAAAAGTGACTTTGCCTTCTCCCTTTGCTTGAAGGGTGTCCACTGGCACTTTTTTACTCACCTCTGTAGCTTCAATTCATTCTGTTTCCATTACCCCCGGCTTCATTCTTTTCCCTTTTGGAAACTGGGAACTAGAAGGAGGGCAGTCATGTGCATCCTTGATCCTAAAGCTCAGTCCAAGTAAAGATGTCAGAGGGGAATTAGGGGTAAGCCAAGGTCATGATATAAAATGCATTGGCCTCTGGCAGTGCTGTCAATTAATTGGGACTGGAAAAACACTATAAAACACCTCAGGTAAATGGCTCCACTTTTTTATGTGCCTCCCCTTTGTGTTTACAGCTTATCTACTTGGTGTATAAAAATTGTAAGTTTGTAGAGATTTTTATGTGAATATTCATGGGTGAACACAACGGTTCTGTACAGTCCTTGCCTGACATATGATGTTATTTGAAATGAGATACAGCAAAATTATTAATAGAAATAAAAGACAGTATGTCAAAGACTGTTGTGATTCATAATAATGGTGTGATTAATAGTAAAAGTGATAGCAATATTGATGACAGTAGTAGTGGAAAAAGATGAGGAGTAAAGAGAAACCTCTCCCAGGATTCAAGTCCTCTCTGCTGTAATGCATAAATTATAGAAGAGTCACACTGAGTGAGGCCAGTGACTGCTTAGACCTTTATGTTGATTTTGGCAGTAGTTACTAGCATGTACATCTCCACATATATATATATAAAATAAGATCTTAAGAGCACAAAAATTATATTGTGCTTTTCTTGTAGATGTTCCCAGATCCAGAGACTTGTGGTTTGGGAATTTCCTGCGATAGAGATGGCATCATTGTTTAATAAATCTTTAAAGACTTTTTTTTTTCTCCAAATGTGGAGCAGTGTAACATTTTGGTGTGATCCATAGCCTGCAGAAGGGAGCTCCAAAGTTTAACTCAGAGTTACATGATGAAGGTCTGGCTGCTCTGAATTAATTGCCTGGAAATTTCATGATAGTCTCTAATTCTTGCATTAGGAGAGGCAGAAACTAATCATTCCTTATTTTGCACTGTGGGATTTTGGAAAGAATTTCATTCACTCTGGCAATTCTAGAGCATCCATTTTTGAGCACTAACTGATGCTGACAAGTAATCACTAGGGGAATTATATTTAGAATAATATATATTTGCCATATCAACCAAGTAAGGCTCCTTCCTTCAAATGTTCAGTCTCAGAATCAGTGAATTATAACTTGGTCATGGTAACAAAAGTAAAAATAAATAAATAGATAAATAGATCAATACAATAAATCCTCCTCCTCCATCACCCTCGCCTCCTGTGCAGCACATCTAATTTTCCACAACTGCTATTATCTTTTGCTCTCTGAAATAAAATAGATGCATTCTGCTGTAATGTACGTTTCTGGCTGTGAGTACTTTGTCTATTAGGTTATTGGTGACTTGGTAAAATAACAATTAAAAAAACCAAAAAAAGTGCTTTTAAGACCAGCTTCTATTAAAGAATTGGGCCATTAAATAAATCAGCACTGCAGTCTTGGTGTTGCATAAGGTACTGGTCATTCCTTTTTGGAAAGGACATGGGTGATTTAAGCGGGGATTCAGAAAAGTCTGAGTAAAATATCAAGCATGGGAAAAGACTGCACTGTGAAGTACTGTGAGAAGAATGTGATAGCTTAGGAAAACAATGAGTAAAAGCAGTCAAGATAAAAGATCAAATATTGAAGCATTGTTGTGGGTGGACCCTGGCTGGACAGCAGGTGCCCACCAAAGCTGGTGTGTGACTCCCCTCCTCAGCTGGATGTGGAACAGACGATACAAGGAAAGGCTCATGGGCTGGGACAAAGACGGGGAGGGATCACCCACCAGTGACTCTCACAGGCAAAACAGATTCAATTCAAGGCTGTCACATGGGAGACAGAATAGGAGATCTGATCTGGCCATCCAATCTACCATTTCAGGCTTGTTTTTATTACAATGCCTTGGTTTCCAGTACAGAAAAGATCTCAAATATGTTCAATAATGAGCCTGCGAGAAGTCTATGCAAATGAAGAAAATATTAAAGGATTAGCTTCATTTTTAGTGTATCTAAATCTAGTCCACTTCAGAATTTAAAAATTTGTATTAAGCAAGCACTGATATAGGTCTCCAACTTTAAGTACATGTTTATAATCCACTGAAGTGGATTGAGATCAATAGATTTGAGAAATGTGCTTAAAATAAAGAGTATGCTTGAGAGCTTGTAGAGTCAAGGCCCTGGTAAAGAGCTCATCAAAGGTTTTCCTAGATGCATAGTTGCACTGATATAAATTTGAAAGTGATTTGGAATTGATTGAATTAAACTTGTCTGAAAGTTTGTTGAATGTATTTGAGAAAAGAGAAGGTGTGAAGGTTGAGAGTCAAATATTGTTAAAGCTAGTCAGTTAAAGGCAGTGCCACTCTCCCATCTCTCTTTGCCCCTACCCTGAAGGTCTCTGTCCCCAGGACCGTACAGCAAAACACGTAAATCCCTGCACCTCACTGCTGTTTTTTAGAGGCTCTCAAATTAAAATATCTACTAGTGATTTTATTCTTAAATTCCAAATTAGGAACAGAAGCAACTGAGATGTGTCAGTGTTCCTTTTGGTCTTCCTGAATGAATGGCTCGTAAACTGTGGTAATGGGACAGGCAAACAGCCAGGGAGTCAGAGGATCTTCATCTGCTTCCACTATTTGTATCAGAGTGTGTTTGTATGTGTTAAGGATGGTAAATAAATGGAGATTAATCACTTTGTCTTGAATGTCTTCATGCAAATCTGTTGATGCTTTTGTATCTAATCAATTTAACAGGATTAGAAGTCTGCAATGACCCAAACCTCCCAAACTTTCACCTGCAAGGCTGTTCTGGGGATGAGAAATCACTACTTCAATATTCTTTATTGAATGAATGTTTTTTAACCAAACTGCAAAAATTCTGTGCATGCTCACAGCTCATGGCAATCACGGTGTAAAGCGTGTTAAATTCACAGTTCATTGGAGGGCCATGTCTTTGAAGCATGCACCCAGAGTTTAATAAAAAACTCATAAAGCCTTTAACTCCCTGCCTTGCCTGCACACAGAGAATAAGCATACTTTATCATAGTTCTCAATAGGCACCATGCTTGTAAGACATGGTGAATGTCAGGAGGGACCTCAGAAATTAGGATATGGTTCTATAAATCCACGCCTGGGATATTTGTGACTTCAGGGGCTCTCTATTCTTTTTCATGTGTTAGTATCTATCATTCACTGAATTTCAGTTCTTATTCCTATTCTCATGCATTTTCTTCTCCTTTTGAAACTTTTTTGTAAATGAAAATACTACCTTAGAAACCTCTCGGTATTCATTTCTCCCCTCTGTAGCTCCTGGCAACACAGTCTAGTTCAAATTGAGTTATTTTTATTAAGCCTTTGATTCTGAGGGAAAATAAGAACTTTTTTTCCCGATATTACCAGTATGAGATCCTCACATGTTTGAGTTCAATCCATTTCCCAGGAAACTCTCACACAGATGGTCAATAGCTCATGCAAGGAGGCAGCAGACCATGTAAACAAGCCTCTGGATTCAGACATTATTATTACCAGAGTAGATTAGTATAAGGCCAAACCCTCTGAGAAATTGCTTAGTTCTAATGCTAGCATTCAAGCCCAGTCTAATTTAGGATTTTCACAAAATCTGGAATAAACTGGATTGCTGGAAATATTATTTCTGTTGAAGTTTATATATGTATGTGTATTTTTGTTTACATATATGTATAAATATATATATAGTTGTAAAAGACAATCAGAATTAGTCTGATTTCGGTATATTTCAGTAATTTTCTAAATTTTTTTAATTCTCAGCTATTTTCTTTAAGTTTGAAGTAGGTGGGTTTTATTGCTTCTAAAATATATGCATGCTATGAAGTGCAAGCAATAGGAGATAAATATGTAGTATGTAGACTCAAAGAGGAAAGACCAGACACAAGTAATAGACCCTCAGTTAATCATAAGAAAACTGCCCTTTCAGGAGAGGGATTATTTTATTTTTATTTTTGGCTCTGCCCACTTTTGATTCAGGATTTGAGCACAAGTTTCAGTACCAGATTTTAAATCTCTCTGGATGTTGTGCACTGCTCTTTAGTCCAGCAGGGACAGCTTCACAGCTCTGCAGTCTCATTTCTCTAGAAACTTTCCTCTAGCGAGATCTCCCTGGAGCCCTAAGGAACAACAGCGCTGCTCTTACCTTATACCAGCATCTGGCAGTCAAAGATTCTTATTCATCACAATTTAGTTTGTTGCCTCTACAGAGAAATGCAGCCACACTGCCTGCACAAGCCATTGAGATTCAGAGTGGGAAGAAGGCTATCAAACTTTGTCAAAAGGGAAACCAGAAAAATGCAATGGTGCTGGAAACCAACTTCATTTGCTCCAAGTGGGTTTTGGTAATGGTCTTTGACAAAATAAGGAGTCAGGTGAGTCCTGGAGAGTTAGTGGAAATCAGTTCAACACACATGTTCCTGCTCAGACCTCTTAGAGAAGGTGCAGGGGTGAAGGGCTGCTCCTGGTCCTTGTGCCAGACTCACTCTGTGAGGCACAAAGTGGGAAGAAAATTGTGGCTCCAGTGCAGATGCCCTTCTGCTCCCTTTTCCACTCTCCAGCTTGAGTTAGCAAGGGAACAAAATCAGCCACACTAACAGCACTCTGCAGAGAGCAATGGGGTTTTCTGCTCTGCCGTCTACTTAAAATTCTCTGTGTCACTGGCAAACTTGAGATGCCCTGCTGTGTACCTCTTCTTTTATTGAGTTGTGATGTGAAGTAATGGGAAAAATGCACAACTGCAAACACTCTTGGGCTCTCTAATGGTTTAGGAGACATACTAGAAACTGCAGAGTTTCCAAAAAAATTGTGCTTGCTCTCTGTCTGAGGGAACACCCATCATCAGACTGCACAAATGCATCTCTTCTTAACAGAGCTCAGCTCATGGACTGCCTGTTGCAAGACCACTGGAGGCAAGGTGTGAGTAGGTGAAGTTGGCTGACACATTCCCAGCAAACCAGAAGTGGTCCTTCTTTATGTGCTGTGATATTGAACCCATTTCAGGAGTTTACAAATATAATCTCTCTTCCAAGAGATTCAGAAATGCAAGGGGCTATTTATAAAACAAGAATCCGTTTCAAGAGATTAATCCCAAAGACCTCAATTCTTGCTCTAAAAAGCTCTGATCCACAAATTTCTGGATCTGGAGGGTCATTCCTTGGGGATATAAATTCTGCTTGACTTCTCACTTAAGCATCTGCTGTCGGCTGGAGCTAGGCACAGAACACCAGAATAAAAAGTCTTTTGTTTGATCTATCAAGATTTTCTTAGAAAACAGCACAGGAGGGCCCACTCTGTTCCTGGTGATCCACAGCTAGCATTGAGTAAATGCTAAGCAGCCCCAGGTGAGAGCATGTGTTGGTATGGATTAAATGTCCTGCAGCTAAGGAATAAGTTGGAAGATTTGTATTTCTTGTGCAAACAAAGGACAACCTCTGTCTTAAACCACTCTTTGCGTCTGCTGTGACATTTTGGCTCTGTGTTACTTGTGTGTGTCATGGTTCTTAAAGGTGATGGGATATAGGGGTTGGGTAGGAAGGAGAAAAGTTGCCTCTTTACCTTTTCACTGATGATCAAATCAATAGTTATTTCTATGCCTGAGATCACAGTTGTCTCATTAAAATCTGAGTTATAGCTGGCACGTTCTGCTTCGTCCATCTTCATTGGTTTTAAGGCAATGTTCCCAAACTTTGTGCAGTAGGTTACTCCTTTGGTTCAGGCAACATATGCGAGTTTTTCCCCCATTTTCTCCCTGCAGTGCCTCCTTAAACACATAAGGATTTATAATAGTTAAAAATCCGTGTTTGCCAAGAAAAGAGAGAGTACTAACATTTAGAAAAGTGGGAGGATGAATCTTCACTGGAGATACACAGTCGATAGAGATCTGCAGTGACCTGAACATAGGTCAAGTTGACCTATGTGAGAATAGAGAGACAAGAATGAAAGTAAAATAAGTTAGAGGAAAATGCAGCAATAAAAATATGAGCTGCAACCATTAGTTGTGGTGCTGTCAGTTCCTAAAGTGCCTGGGCAATACTTTGCCTTTTTTTGTGTCCTGTGCCAGGATATGAAAGCACAGGACAGAATCATCCTGTGCACTTGTCTTGCAGCAAACAGAACAGATCTGTTTTCCTGAACAGGGAAACTGAGTTGTGAATCAGGAAAATGTGCTCCACTGGGCCATGAGCTAGAGCACATCTGGGATAGAAGAAAGATCTCATGAGCCTGGGGCTCTGTTCAGTTGCCGACCATTATGATGCCATTTCTCTCTCTGACTGTCACACTGGATGGAGACCCTGGTTCACTGTTTTATGTCATTATAGAAGCTCTGCATATAGATTGGTAAGGTAAAAGGACTATTTATGTCCTTCATTGCCCATCAGCTTTTGTAATTTTTGGCTTTATGTATTCCAGGCAGGCACGCTTCTTATTGGGAGCCATAAAAGAGAATTTGGCTGAACTGCAAAATAGATGCAAGAATATTATACTTCCTTAATTTTTTTACATTTGTCGTGTCCAAGATGTCAGGAGGTGGTGGAAGGAATTTCTTGCCATGTGATTTGGGGATACTCATGGGGATTTTTCTTGTTCTGCAGAGAGGCGGCAAGGTAACAACAGTTAGGGATACATAGGAATGTCATACTCAATTAATTTTGTGAAATTACACTCTGAGGTTGTGTTTAGAAAATGAATTAATATTGGTGAAAAGCACTGATATCCTTGGATAAAGGGCAAGAGAAAGAACACATTGTTATTATTAAATTGTTGTAGAAATCCTCTCTTTTGCTTTGACTGAATTATTGCAGTGAGTTTCCTTGGTGATGTGACGTAGAATTTACTGGAGTGTTTGTGTTGTATAATTGAAAATGACACTACCTTTATTAAACCGTCTGTGGGACCCTTAACTCTTTTCTGTGCTGCAAACTGGCTTTGCCAGTGATTTTTGTCAAGGGTTTTGAGCCAGGAAAGTGGAGGCTGGTCAGACAACCACAACAGAACACCTAAATGAAGAGAAAGCTGAGGCAAAAAACACATGCCTTACTTGAAGCAAGTGAAATATTAGTAGATGGATAATGAATGAGGTGGAAGTTTCAATTGCTCATTAAATTGTTGCCCATTGATAACAGAGAGAAGAGTGTAAAATTTTGTCATCTTATCCTTTTCTCCCTCAAAGAACATTACGTTCAGGATGTAGAGACATCTTCCTAAGGCACTACCAACACTGAGTGTCACAAATGGCTGTTCATTTATCTGAGTAAAATGAGTTAATGCTTCTAGTTCAGTTTTTCTTAGATGTCTGCATAACAAATTTCATCTCAATCAACCCTAATTGCTGCTTCTAGCAGCAGCCTCCCAGGAGAGTGTTTATGGAGGGAGCAGGCTGTGGAGGTTAGATCTGGTTGGATCACACACCTAGGGATCAGTAACAGGGCTCGCCTTTCAAAAGCTTGCAGTCTGGCATTAAACATGAGTACTGGAGAGTAGTACTGGGTTTGAATTTTCCCCATGCCCGAGATGTTAGTGTGCTCAGAATAAAGGTGTCCAGCTTGTTAACTGTTAGTGCAAATCATTAAGCTATCTTTTCAGCAGTGCTCTCTGTTCCTGTGCAGCAGGGTGGCAATGTGCTTCACAGCTGAACTCCATCCTGCAGCAGCACTGATTTTATCACCCAGGGTGTAGTAGGACCTTTACATTTGAAGTGACTGCAATGCAGCAGTTTTTTCTCTTTGGTACTGGGGTTTACTGGTGTTGCACCAGTCGTACCCTGTGGGGTTTTTCAAAGGACTGAAAGCTTAACTGTGTTCTCCAAGTGTGCGCTGATCTCAAAAAGAAATTACATCTTCATAAGAATATAATCACTCCCTTGTCAAATTAAATTGAGTAAATTTTCTCCTCTTAAATTAAGTTTGATTTTTGTAATGACTGCTTAGTCCTACCGATGTTGGTGTAAAGGCAATATAGATATCCTTTGACTAAATGTAGATCCTCTCTTGAATACACCAACTTGATTATATATCTCAGTGAATCCTAACTAGGAAGCTCTGATTTACTTGAATCAAAATAGTTGCTTCATTGCCACATCATTAAAAAAAAATAAAATATCCGGGAGCCTGATTAATAGCTGGGCTCCAGGCTTCTTTCACAAAGACAAGAGAAACTCTGCAGAGAAATCAACAGGAACATTAAATATTGATATCTCTATGGCTCTGAAGATTTGTAGCTTCTCATTCTGGGATGGGATAGAATAATAGATAATGGAAAGAAAGAAAATTATTATACAGTATAAAAATATATTTAATTAAAGAAATTTAAATTATTCCCCCATAAGAATCAAGAAATTCTGTTGTTATCAATCAGACAGTATCTGATCTTAGATACTGAAAGCCTTAAGTGTTTGATTAAACAATAAACAAATTTGTTCTGGATGTTCTTTCTGTGAGGTCTTAAAATGTGGCAGTTTTTTATTTTATATTTCCCTATAAACTTCCCTCTGACAACCTGAAAATTAACATCTTAATAGAATGCTTAACTTTACACAGGTACAGAGCAGGCCAGATGAAGCAGTTCATTGAACCCCACATCTATAAACCCAACTGCATTTTTCTCTCAGTCTGTTTGCCATGGGTGAGTTTTGCCCTCTGCCTTTGAGTTTCAGTCTGTGAAGCTGTTGAGGTGTCACGTTCAACCTGGCACAACCCACACCAGTACAGATGAGGGCAGAGTGTGAGTCAAAACATGATATTTATTTTGTTAGTGATTTGTTAATTATTTGCATCTTCCCAGCCTCTCAGGGAATGCAAGCCTTGTAGAATGGAAAGAAGAGAAGCTGGATGAGTTAAGGTCAAGGGAGAAACCAAGACACATTAAATCAAGTTGAACAAATATTTTGTCACCAGAATATGATGTGTCTGCAAAATTAGACCCTTCATTGGTTTGTTGCTCAATCCAAGGAATAAAATTATTTTATCTGTATAGTTGAAAGAGTCAGAATGGGGCAAATCTGAATGAAATTACTCACCACTGGGCCTCTTCTCTTTGTGTCATCCAATAGAGAAATAATGTGAAAGGACAATAGGAAAAGCTACTGAATAATAAAATAATTCAGGATGTGGGGGGGAGTGGGGTGGGGTGGTGGTAGTTCTGTTAAACTCTTGCCTTGGATTATTTGGATTTTTACCTTGCAATGAGTGCTTGGGAAGACTACAAATGCCAAGAACTGCACACACCCCCTGTATCTACTCCATCTAATTGCAAGCCATGTACAGTTTGAGAGAGGAGCTATAGCTACTAATCCCTTCTGACTTCCAGATGAATTGAAATGTTCTGTTGATACATAACAGGTCACAGGTTCATCTCATTCATGGGGAAAAGGGAGTGCTCTCTGCAAACAAAACATGAGCTGCACAGTTGAGCCAGGCCAGATTTGCTATTCCTTTTCTTCCACTGAGCTGTGCTGAATTGTTGCAGAGCTCAGTGGACTCCATCCAAAGCTTGCCTTTAGTTTCTGAGGTCCAGGATCATTATGGGAATTATCCATGATTGCACCCAGGTGGCAGCTGAACTTCTTCTAGGAGCTGGATGAAAAATAGGCCAAGACTCATTGAAAATCTTTTGGTTTAATTTGGGTTAACCCTCAGTGTTAATTACATTTTCAGGTCAGGCTCTGTATCCTGTTAGCTCACAAAATTGGCTTTGTGACACCGGTGTTGCAGGAGACATTACATCAGTTCAATGTGGCTGGATTGCACTGACTTGCTCCTTCACATCTGTGTGCTTGTCCATAATCCTGCAGTGTCCATTAAACATTTCTTTCCTCCTGGAGATGGCTCCAAAGCAATTCACCACGTTCTGTCACTTACCATCTATGGATGTGCACAGTCTGCTTACCTTTACTTGGAACTGATGATTTCATATCCAAGTGCATTTAAACTGTGAATATGTCTAAGAAGCTCTATTCCTTTTTGATGCCTTATGCCCACAGGAAAGAATGAAAGGAAACATATGTGCATTTTTGAGAAGGAGCAAAAAAAAGGATTGCTCTCTGGAGACTTTCTCCTCAGATGCTGCAATGAGTAACGCTCCTGTCAATTATTGGGTTTTTCAGAAACAAGCTAAAAAATGCCTAATTTTAGCTTAATTTGCTTTCTTGGGTTGATGTCATTCCTACTCCTGAAAATAGGTATTCCTTGTGGAAATGAACAGCTCTCAGCTGGACAAGAAATCAATGCCAATCAAGATCATAGACATGATTAAGGACTTCCCATCCTATGCCTTCACTTGAGATTTTATTAGGAATTGTGGAGAGACATATTGAAGCAGTTGTGAAGTTTCCTGCACAATATTAGCTTTGGAACATTTTGTATAAGTCACAAAGTGCCAAAATAATTAATTTTCCTCCTTTCAGCTATGGTTTCTTAGCATAGTTCTAGGGCTAAAATGACTTGATGGATTGATACCCATGATTAAATGTTTGTTCTTGGGAAAGGTTGAGTGTAGCCTGCTTGTCGAGTGCTTGTTCTCTTTAAAATTTGTGTTAATTACTTGATAGTCACATGACTCTTTTTTAGTACAATCCCTCTTACAGGATGAGAAGTCAGTGTGAGATGTAAAAAAAATGACAATACAGATTTATGTCTATAACTTAAACGAAAAAAAATGTGTATCTCTAAGCATGTTTGTTAGCTAGGATCTCTTTCTGCCCTATGAAAATCACACTCCTGTTCAGTCCACCAATTTTATGCACCTATTTTAGAAGGAAGCTTTGATGCTAGGCTAAGATGCTGGATGCATAATTTTTATATCATTTTATAGAAGCTTCACTGATGTGTGAATCCTACCTTTGGTGGGTTTAAGAAACCCATGTCTCTTTTCTTAAGAGTTGCAAGGGCTAGGAGTTAGCTACTCTGCTTTGGAGAATTTTGTGTCTTTTCTGTCCTGAATTGCCCTGCTTGGCCCAATACTGTTGGGTGGACTTTGCAGTGATTTTCCACACAACCAACTGCATTGTAATTGTGGAGCAACTCGTTTAGGTCAGATATTTAACAGACAGGTGGTCACAGGAGAAGATGCTATTCTGTGGAATGCTACAAATCATGAAGAAATTCATGTGTGGGTATTATTTGCTCCTTTATTTGGTTTTAAATTGCTTCACCCTGTTTCAGTGAAAAGGCTCCACTCCTGCTGGTGCACCTGGGCACAGCACAATGTCTTCTTTTGGGAGCAGGTGAAGCTGTAAAAGTTACAATGGACAGCTAATTTCCTTTCGCAGTTGATGGTGCTTATGCCCTTAAATCACCACGGGTAAAGCAGATTCTTTTCTGTCAGTAAGGGGCTCTAAAGTCAAACAGAAACATTGAATTAAAGATGCTTGCTGTTTGTAGTAGCTGAAAAGTATCTTGTGGGCAGGTATTATATGGATAACTCAAAAAACCCAAAAAACCCCAAAAACCTGAAAAATAAGAAATTCTTCAGAGAAGTACTCTGAGATTTTTACCAACATGTCTTTACATCTCTGTCTTCTGAACCCTTGATAAAACTCAGCAACAGTGTAAACAGGATAATGATGGTGATATTTAGAAAAAAAACCCAGAAATTAAAAAAAAAAAAAAAATTGTTACCTGGAGGGAAGGTTAGAGAAAATGGAAAACAGGAAGGGAAAAAACAACCAATCAACTCCCTAAGCTAATTTCACCCTCCGGTGTGTTTGGTATTCACATTATCAAGTGCAATCTGGTACGCAGGCTAAGGACATAATTCTACATTGTAAACTTATTTAAAATGAATGAGACTGCCAGTTTACATTCCTCTGACAGTATTTTATATGCTTAATTTTATGGCTTGGTCTTTTGCTCGTTTTGGGTTTTTCAATCCAGGTGTCCTCATCAAAAAAGGAGGACAAGAAACCTAAGTGTCAAGGTTTGCAGCTGAACCCTTCTTGCCTTGTCCCCCCTGCACTATCACTCTCCCTTCACATAATTTCCAAAGTCTGTATTCTTTCAGCTAATGCAGCAGGGTAACAAATGGCTAAGAGATGTGACAGCTGAGGCATGGATCTTCCTGTGTAGGCTAAAGGGTTTTTTTAACCTGAGCGTAGAAAAGTTGGTTCAGCAAGTTAAATGTTGAGGTAAATAAAATAGAGAAGGTGGTTTCAGCCCTCACCTGTATTGGAGATCTCTGTGTCTGAGAACAGCCACCACTTCTACACTTATTGCAGAATCCCCCAAGAGAGCCCTGCATTGTCAAAGAGAATAAATTGCTTCCTCTCTTGTAGAAGTGGCCCCTGAAGTTCAGCATTAAGAAGTGAATGGGGAGGCATCACAGGAGAGATTTTGCTGCCTCTGTCTGTTATAAGGTTAAAAGGTAACCTCATCACATTCTTTAACTATCTCCAGTGGGGATATCTAGTATAAAGTGCAGGGATGGGAAAGTGCTCATTAATTTTAGACAAAATCATAACAAGAAACACTAGCTAGAAATTGAAACTACATGAATTAAAAATGAAAATAAGATTTTTTTTTTTTTAAATTTCTCATTATTTTCTTAACAGCAGAGGTAATTAACAACATTGGCTGACTGCTTGGAGGAAAAAGGTTTTCTGTTGCTTGCAGTGTTTAAATTGCGAGGAGGTTTCTTTCTAAGAGGGGGACTTTTAACGATCCACAAGATATTGAGCTGAGAAAAGGAATTCCTAGGTGAAGTGTTGCCATTAATAATATCAAGACTTTGAGGCTGCAGGTTTACCACTGGCCTTTTGGCTCCCGGACTTTCCTTGCATTGTCCTCTTCCTATAAATCTACTATTTATTTCAACGGCTTTTTCCCTTCTCCACAGGTTCCTATCTCTGGTCTCAGTGCAATGAAGACCTGAATTATCTCCTTCCACATGAATCAACTATCTTTACTCCATAGTAGCTGCCAGTGGAGGGTCTGTCCTGCTGCAGATGATGAGTAGAGCCTGGAACTTCCTGGGGCAGGCAAAAGGAGGTGAGGTAAAATGAGGGATCCATTTAGCATCCATATCAGGAATAAACACTCATTTTCATAATGAATTTGCCTGTGTTTGTCGTCATTGCAGCCTTTCATTAGGAGGATGACAGCTGAGATTCCTGCATCTGCCATTTCCATGGTACCCCCTGCAGTAGGTTGCTCAAGGAAAGATCTCTTGCTTTAATCACTGCTGTGAAGGATTGGGTTGTGGGTGGGACTGGGGCTGTTTATGGTGAGACAAGGGAGGGGAGAGAATTAAAAGCAAGCTTTCTGTGCTAATGCTTGTCAGCTTAGCACTAATATATGTGTTCCTGAACTCTTCTTGACTCTCATCCATATTGATTTGTTTGTATATGTGGAAGTTCCTGACGAAGGAATATCGTCCACCCTTCCTCCTGAAATATGGCTGCCTGGGTGGTGCATGGTATTTAGCATTTAGTGGTATTTAGCATTAAACAGACAACATGACATTCCAGAAACAGAGGAAGGGAAAAAGAGCAGATTACCAGAACTAGAAGGGAAACTAGGGAAGTAAAATAATTCCTACACTATTTGGGAGCCTATCTAAACTGTGTATCAGTGGGGTTCCTTCATGTGGCCCAGCAGGTTCTATACCTCTCTAGCTTGCAGGAGTAGCAATCTAGGCTTTTTAGCCACACACTTCAAGATTTTGATATTCACAATTTCAAAGGAAGAATTCCTTCAGAAAGGTGATGGGAGAACTGTATTGACAACTAACTTGCCTGCCAGTGCTGTCCCTTGGCAGCAGCTGGGGGACTATAAGTAATAAATGTGAAGGGACACAGAAGCGCAGATGTCTTCCATTTTGGGGAGGAGATTTATCTGATGAGTCTTCTATCATCTGCTTTGCAGCACAAGGTGTTAAGAGATGAAAAAAGTGGTAGTTAAATGTAGATAGAAGCCTCTAGCAGAGGCTTGCACACAGTATGGCTTGACTCAAGACAAAGAAGCACTGGGGCTCTGCTTTGTACACTTCAATTTTTCCTGCCTTTGCAGGCATAAGTACCAGGGGAGATCTCACGTACATTTGAGTCAGAAAAATGATTATCTGTTTAATCTTGCTTTCCTTTCAGAGTGGTACAATGAAACCAGCAGAATTCTCGTCCCTCCCCCTCCTCCTCTCTCCCTACCAGATAAACCTTGTTTTAGAAAAATTAGAATGCATTGTGGATAAAGGAAGGTGACCCTAGGTCTTGGATCTGTTTCCTTCATTAGCAGAGAATCCGTGTATAGTGATTGCTGCTTCTAGAGTCAATGCTGGAACATTTAACCAGTCAGAAGGGTTTACAGATGCCAGAAGAGAAAGCCAGTGATGCGTATAATATATCCATGGAATCATAAATAGCTGAGACAAGGGCTGGTTATTGCTTAGTTCAATATTGTTGTTTAATAGCAACTCTAAATACTCTCTGCTGGATTAAATATTGTACTATTAACTCTGGAGATGATCTTCCTAGACTGAATGAGAGACAATCATATTATTATGTGATACGTTTCTTTGAGCTTCCCATATGTGAGCAGGGTAATTGAGGGGACTGGCAATTCTTTAAGCCATTCTGAGGGTCAGACTCTCTCGTTGTACCTCCCTGCCCCTTCCTAGAGAGGGCAGAACTTACTCTGTGAATACAAAAGCATTAGATGAACCTGTTTTTTCCATATTTGTAAAGCACACTTCAACCTATTTTCTCAGCCCGTGGATATTATCAATCTCTAATTATCAGATATCCATTGCACGGTAGTGGCTTCAAATGTAACAATTCATCCAGGCATTTCCCTCATCCTTTCTTATAAGCAACCAAAGGAAAAAATGAATTGTCTTTGTGTTGATCTTTTTCTCTCCTGGCTGTGCTAGAAGAAAGATGAAAAAGGACTCAGCAAAGAAAAGAACCCTGTTTCTGAAAGAACACTAACGTCTCTGGAAAGTGTCCCACCCTTAAACCCAGCTGAATAGTTCAATGAGAGCATAGATCACATAGACAGTTGGAGTGGAAATTTTTATGATATTTTAAGAATATATCTTTAGCTGGACAAACAAAAGTGAGATCTGGAGGATGAAAGAAATGCCTGCAGTTTACTTTAGCTTGCAATAGCTTACTCACTTTACTTATATTGTGCTTTTGGTATCAATGTCCCTCTTATAGTTCTCATGTTCTCAGCTACTTTTTGTTGAGAGCTGTACTTAAATGTTTTATTTAAAGGATTCAAAGTTATTGAGGAGTGGAAAAAACACATTTATATACGTAAATATGCACATCTATACATGTGCATATGTGTATGTATATACAAGTAAGAAGTTCTCAGTATCAAAGCCAAATTTGAGGTAGAATTTTCTGTTCCCTTCAGAGATTACTCTTCTACTTTAAATTCAAAAACTTTAGAGAACAGCCTGGTATTATCTAAATCCACAAAGTCTGCCAAAGGCTGGCATCAACAATCAGGAGGCACTTGCACATCAGTTCTGTTATGTCTCTTCAAATGACCATTTTAATTTGCACGACAGACACTTAAGCTGTGCAGAAACTCCACACAGGCATATTACAAGAGCACTGTGCTGGTAAGTTATGTGAACATTTTACAACACTCTGTTTTAAACCCCAGAGCTTTATGAATCTCTCCACATCAAGATTAAATGTAATTTACCTCAGCTGTTTGGTGTTTTCATGGGTAAAAAATGGTAAATCAGGAACTATCCAGCAAGGACTATAAACGGTTGTTTAAAGCTTAATTTATACTAATCTATCTGCAGAATGACCTCTGCAAGTCTTGCTTATTGGGGGCATTCAGCACTTGCACTTACTCTCAGGTTTGGCTTCTTTTCACCCTCTGAAGGTCATCCTCGAGGCAGGTTATCTTTTAGGCCTCTTCCTTTGTGGAGATGAGGATTTATTTTTATTGCTCTTAAAAACAGGTTAGATGCCTCTGATTTGCTTGCTGGTATCTTTTTAATTTCATCATGGGAGTCTCGCCACTGGATGCACTGTGGTTTTGAGTCCTAATTTTATTTTCTAGGTAAAATGAAGGACAAACCTGAAATGTTTTCTACTTGGAGTTCCAGGATACTTTCTATTCACAGGCCTGTTGCTACCAGTGAAACTACTTGAAAAGTAATATCTGCTAAAATCTATTGGACATATGCAGCTGTAGATGTTTGGTATGGAAATTTTTACATGATCATAAGCCATGGAAAAATTCATAATACAATAGCAGAGAGACATTGAAAATATAGGTTTATTTTATCTGAATAAGAAGAGATTCCCTGTCCAAAATAAGTTGCTTCCTTGCTACCTTTGCAATCATTTATGCATTTTTACTGAGCTCCCATTGTTCCTGTAATATAATTTTTCCATATGTAGGTTTTTGATGTCTTGATTTCCAGATTACAGAATATCCATTGGTTTGAGATTTTTGTTTATTCTACAGGATAAGTATTCCATTGACTATAAATATGCTTTTTTATTCCTATGGAAACTCTAATGTAGAATAGTAGAATATAAAATAACAGAAATAAAGCATGAACAAAAATCAACACTATTTTTTCATTACAGTGCTTTTGAGGAAAAAATTTAAACTTGTCAGATCACTGGAGATTATATTAATTTGCACTAATTCAAGACTGTTATCTTTATGTCTCCTTTGGTTTGAATTTTTTTAATTAGCAAACCTATTCCCACAAAAGCAGAAAGAGACCAAAATTCCACATGGCACTGTATTCCATTGCAGAAACCAGGGAGATATACTCCAAACCACTTCAATCCTCATTTAAAAAAAACAAAACAAAACAAAAAACAACCAAACACACCTTACTCCTTATTGAATAACTATAATGTAATGTACATGATCATAACATGAAGAAGCATCAACCATCCTCAAAACAGATAAAATAGAAATTATGAGAATTTACTAAAATTGGTGTAGACTAGATTTTCCTTTTTATAAATAGCATAGCCATTGACACTGGAAGACTGTCTAGCTACCTGAATTGATTCATGCTGTGTATAGGGGCTTAGAACATATTTGGAAGAAAAAAACCAAAAAAAAATAAAGGCCTGGGTTTAAATAGCAATCAGGACAACACACAACCTAGGTTTGCTAAAGTTTAGTTCATACTAAGCGCATGTAGGGTTGTTGTTTTTTTTTAATATAAATATGCCTCTATAAAAAAAAAAGGCATATCTAATTTTTCTTCTTCACTAAAGTATTTGGTGTAGGACTACATGAAGACTTGTGTTGTTAAAAAGAAGATAGTGGTAAAAGAAAGAACAGGATAAAAGAGAATATTAAATGGAGAAGGTTTGAACAGGAAGTGTGTTCCTAGCCAAGTCACCTAATTACTGGTTTTACTCTGAGTTTTGTGTAATATTTACATTAGGGACTTTGGTGCTGTAGGAATTTGCTGATGGTACAGAATTTGGAGACATCAGTACAGAGAAGCATTGGGATACTGTTCAAATTAACTCAGTGACCTTCAGGGAGGTAACAGAAATTGAATGAAATTCAAGATAACAAAGAGCAAATGTTTACATTGTGGGACTAATTGTTACGTTTTTCTCATTTATGTGGTAACCCTGCAGAGGAGATGACAGAGGAGGAAAAGCAAATGGGTTAGTTGGGCAAAGGATGACTGTGAGCCCTCACCTTGCAGAATTTCAGACAACACAAATAGGATCCTTGAGCCTAGCAAGATAAGTAATTTCCAATGAAGATAGAAAAAAAGTAATTCCATGGCAGAAGGCAGTGACATAAAGCAAACCACTGCAGAGTATAAATTTATGGTGAGACGTTATTTGGAATCCCACACTGAAACCTGGTGTCTCCTTGAAGAGAAAGCACAAGAGCTTAAACAGCTGTGGTAAAGGTCTGCCAGGAGGTTAAGATGGGGCAAACTGACAGAGACCGATTTGGCAGCCACAGTGGAGGCTGAGGAAGGAAGTCAGGGACACTCATTCATACAGAGAATTTTAGTATTCAGACCAATTTACAAAAATGGAAGACATGACCAATAAACTGATGTATGTACTGAAAATTATATATAGCCCTGGGAAACTGGAATGATTTCACTGCTTTCAAATGCAACGGGATTCCCAAAGCCTGGCAGGGAGTCTGGTCATGAAGGACTTTTTATCTTTTCTTCTCATGAGAAACTGTGTGTGTCCTTTCTGTTGTTCATTAGGTAGGCAGCTTGGTGGTCTAATGCATGAAACAAACATAAGACAGAGATCAAGTGTAAAAATCTATTTCGAAAGCTGGGGAGTATCTCACTGACTATCACTCACCGTGTGATAGATAAATTAGGATGAAATACAGCTGAAAATATTTCAGGAAGGATAATTCTCTGATGAAATGAGCAGATGTTCCCACTGTAGGTAACTCTCTTTCTCATAACTTGGTCTTTCAGAGAGCAGTAAATCCCTGGCGAAAGTCAAGGAAATGAAAATGCTGTGCACAAGCAGTGTACGCCTTAGCAGTTCACTGAATCAAGCCTTAAAGCTACTACAAAAGACTCCATAACTTAAAGAAAATGCCACTGTTATGATTGCTTGCTTTATTCTTGGAAAGCTTGTCTTCCCTAAAAATCTGCTACAATTTCATCATATCTGACTACATATGGACAAAGATATAAACAAAGCATTTTTCTTTCACCAGGTGAAATTCCTTTTTAGCTTGGGAAAGACAAGTTAACAGGTATGACAACTAACTGTGGACAAGAAATTCTGATGATGGCATCTTCCTTATTGCAGAGCTTTTTTCTAATGGGCCTAGAAGATTTCTCATTATTAAAGAGACTGTGACTAACTCCCACAGACTGCTTCCAATATATCCGTCTGTTTTTCTAGGTGAGAGTGCAAAGATTTTTTTTTTCTTCCTGTTGTCTTTCTTCTGTATGGATTTATGTTTGATATCTACAGTGCTCAATTCACTTGGGAAATTTGTACAGTAAATCAAATCACGTCCGAACTTACAAATGGGTAGCTTTGCTCTGGTAGAGCCAGATATGCAGTGCCTGCTCCTCTATGTACTGCAGCACACAGAGGCACACAGAGCCAGAGAGTTTGACTATCTACAAATTAGTTTATTTTCCATTTTTCTGCAAGGTATGAGGGGAATGTGCATGCCAGTGTTTGCAGAAATGTTCAGAGATGGCTGATACCAGCCTGTCAGGACATGTGGAACAGGGCAGGAGGGCAAAGGCATTGCCTTGTGGAATGACTTAAAACAACTGGGCATCCAGACCAGCTGGCAAGTGCTGACAAATCCTGAAGGCACCAAAAGAATTTGGTTCAGAAAAGGGGCTGGTGAATGATGGATTTGAATCTGGACCTTCCCTTTGTTCGCAATTCATCTTCCACTGAAGCTAAAGAATGAGAATGAGCAACCAGGCAAAAGCTTCCTCCAGCTGTCTGGAGTATGTGTCACCAAGTCAGATGGCAGTATTTTAACTTTTCCCTCTCATAAGGCCAGTGTACACTGGCACAAATTTATTGCTTCTTCATTACCAAGGATTTACTAGATGCTTTGTTGTTCTTGGGGGGAAAGGCAGTTTTTCTTGCTTCCTAAAAGTGACCTTTTATTTCTGGGTATCTTTTAGCCATCTATATTTTGCTTGAATAAGATAAATATGTGGAGCATTACAGGGCAAAGTCCCAGTGGATGATTAAAAAGGATCGTCCTGCATGGTGAGGAATACTTAGCTGTGTTATTACCTAAATCTTCGTATAGAATGCATTCACAGAGCTGTGATACAGCACCATATGGCTGTAGAATATCACCAAATTGAACTGGGGGGAGGGATGGTTAGAAAGCAATGGATTTTAGGAAAAAAATATACCAGATCCTTAATGATATAATTAGTGATGCTTGCTTAGAAATAATGACACTTATATCCATAGAAGTTCTTGCCACAGCTACTGCATTCAGGGAGCCAGGGCTGTGAGAACACAGACCCCAGGATAACATGGAGCATGTACCAAGACCAGTTTGTTTGCAAATGATGTGAGCACTTTTTGTTTTACAAAAGGGAAAATCTGCTCTAGATTTGCTCTAATTAGTCTCCTGTCTCTATGGTTGCAACTGAATGATGTGGAGCTTTTTGTGCTGTAGATCTCTTTTTAGTCTGTAAAAAGTCTGTAATTTATTTTCAGAGCAGCTGTGTTTTTCTGATAGATAGAGAAACATCTGTTCTAGTTACTGTATCAGTATGACACATTCCTGATGGCTTTTCCACCACCTCACTGCGCTCTGCTATCACATGTCCTTGAGAGAGGAAGCAGGAGGGAAGGCACCTTTGATCTTTGGAACCTTAACAGGTTCCTTAACCTTAACCTACATGCATGGTGCCTATCTGGTTAAGTGAAAACACAAACCACTCTTCTATGAAACACTTTGAAATAGTAACTCTGCTCCCTGCAAACAAACACGCTCCCTATACCGTTCAAAGAAGCAGGCTAGGAAAAAAAATCCAAATGAAACTTATGCAAAATGAACTAGTTACTTATTGGAAAATTGCACTCATAGAGTACCTGTTAGTGGTACTGTGGTACTCTTTAAATTGGAAGAATGTGTTGCAGTGGGTGCACAGGGAGCTTCCTTAGGACTGGTAGTGCTAATTATTTTATTAGTAATTTATTAATTAATTAAAATCAATCATTATTTTATTAGCATCTCTGTGATGTAGGCACTATAGCTCTTATATGAAACACAGAAAGTCTGCAGATGCTGTAGACACTGAGAAGAATTCAAAATGAACTTCATGAATCAGAGGAATTGTGTGTAAAAAAAACCCTGTGATTCGGCAAGAGCAAAAGTAAGTATGACATAGGAGTTGAGGATTGTGGTCCAAACAACAGGAAGGAGTAATAAAGCACTTCAGAAACTCCAGAGAGCTAAATGCAGATAAATGAATACTGTGTATTAAAAAGCCCTGAGCTCAAATAATACCAAGAAAATGAAGAAGAGTCATGTCACTAAAGCAGAATGTACTGTATGAAGTTTTGAGTGAAACCTCTTAGTTGTAGGTTGAGGGAAGTGCAGACTGAAGGAGGATGAGCCATGATTCTTAGACCAGCAGCTCAGCAGTGCAGGATATTGTTGGGTGGGCTGTTCCTCAGCTCTTCTTGCTGGAGCATCCATTTTGATTTTCTATTTAGAGCAACACCTGCAGGTGAAGCTGCTGTGGCACCACCTGCCAGTCACACCCCAAAGCTGCTGCAAATGTTCAGCACAGTCTCAGCTTCCGGGGTTTCCTAATGTCTTACTGTGCTCTTGGAAAAGGATGATAGGAGAAATTAAATTCCAGCCTATTCCTTGAACATCCATATTTTATTAAATAACTTTTTTTTTTTTCTGTCTGTAGCCGCTCTGCCTGCGTCTACCTTTGGAAGCTTGTTATGGCTGAGATGCTGAGGCAATTTTGTGCCAGTCATCCCAGGAATCGCTCCACTCCCCTCATTACCAACAAAGCAGCATCTATTTTTCTGACGTGAAGCCAAAAGAGAAATGTACTCTTCTACTTAGGTATCCTGCAGCACCAAGATCAATTATACAAAATCCATGCTCTTGGGCTTTAACGACTGTAGATAGTGGGGATTTTGGAAATTAGATTGAAGTAGTTAAGTGTTGCAAATTTCCCCTCTTGAGCAGCTGTGGCTTGATACGGCTGCTTAAAGGATTCTTTGGCAAATAGATTGCATCTCCTAGTGAGATTTGTGCTGTGAATAAATAAATTTCTATAATCAACTGCTGATACCTCTGCAGTCTTCATAGCCTGTCTTTCAACTAAATAGACACATGTATAAAAATTTCTGTTCATTTAAAATTAAGTAAGGCATCAAACCGGAATGAAAACCTCATATCTAGCAAAAAAAAAATCATATGGCTTTTACTTTGCTTTGTAAATTCATGAATCTTGTTAGTGCCTTGGCCTATTTAATGCTAGCTAGGTGTCAATCAAATGCAAAGCTTGCTTGCCAGTGGGAGTGCTCTGGAAGTAAGAGGTAGCATCTTGGAACATCTTGCATTTAAAGAGTAATATGCCCTCAGCTTTCCAAAGATGTCTAATTTCCTTTGAAAGTGGTTCTGTCACAAACCCAACAGCCCTCTTGTTTCAAACTGAAGCAGAGTTAGGGAATGCTAGCTCAGAGAAAAGGGAGCCTGAGGGAAGAAATTCCCCAGGCAAGACAATGAGAGATCTTTAGTCATTATATTTATGTTTAAGTTGATAGTTGAGCTTCCAGAATACTGATAGATTTGGCTGCAGTTTTGGCAGGTCTTGTAGGGTTGGTTTTGTTTCTTTTTGTGTGGATCTGTTTTATTTTCTCTGACCTTTGGAAGGCCTTGACTCTTTATATGTACCCAAATAAAAGGGTGCTAAAAATCTGGTCGCTTATTTGGTCCTGAAATGGAAAGGAAACCCTTCTGAAAATACTGTTTTCATAGTAGCAGCTGGTATCAGGCACGGGGCCGGGGAACCTCAGCAGTTACAGTTTTGAGTCTTAATAGCTTCTGACATAAATAGGACTGGCTGTGAGAAATACTTCCACGGATTGCATGTTGAACACTGTTGATGATGCACAACATGGTGACTGCACCACTGTTTTTCCTTAAATAACTTCCTCACTTCTCTTTGAGTCTTAGTGTAGTGATGCCAGTGCTTCTCTCAACTTGGGCGGCCCAGTGCCAGCCAGTGTGAGATTATCTGTGAACTCATTAGTGTGAGCTCCTGGAACATCTTGTTCTTCATCTGCCAGCTGTTATAGCATCTGATCTGTTTTCTTGACATAGCTGGACTAAATAAATAAATAAATTGAACACATCACGTTTGATATCTACCATTTCCCACAGAAACTTTTGTTCTTTGATTGCTGGTTTTTCCTCTTCTCCATCCTCTCCCCAATCCCTTCAAGTATTAACTTACCCTAGGAGTGGAGCTTCCTAGAAATATTTCCCAGTCTTGTCTCCACCTTGGAAAAGTGAGTGGTATTCTCTTCTCCCTTCAGAAAACTCAGCATCTGTTTTCAGTTGTGCCACTGTGCTACTGTGGTGCTGAAACATCCAAGCTTGAAAAAAATAAAGTAAGGGACACAGACTGGTCTGCCAGCTCAGAGCCCATGAACAAGGCTGAAATTCAGTCCTAATTCTGGCAAATAGACTGTTGCCATTTCTGATGGAAAAGAAAGGGTTTCAATTTCATTGGAAAGTCATGTAATTGTGCAAAGAATAGAACTAAATTCTCCAATGTCTTATCTCCAGTGACTCTGAATTAGTAGAGTAGCTTTGTCTTGCTCTTTCCTCTGTTTTGGCAGCAAGGACCTCATTCTAAGTTCCTCCATGTAATCACAATACCTCTGTTTCCCAAATGATCTATTGCATTAGCAGAAGAAAACTACTCCTTTTTCATTAACTCAATACTGTACTTGATTAAACACGAAGGGCCTGGAGCTTACACACACATGAATGTATATATAATCAGTCTGAGAAATCAGATCTTCACACATTTTCTACTCGTTTGACTTTCATTGACTAGGGCTGAGGCATTTTAAAAGGCAGGCAATTGTCAGTTGTCACTACTCTGTCACAGTAATTTGGAAGCCAGGCAGCAGAACTCAGGATTCCAATTGTGGTGATATGAAAGCTGTGTTACCAATTCCCGAGGTAAAATTTCAGTGGGGGAATGGTAGGAGAAGAACATCCTCTGCAGAGAGGTTGCAACTAAGACAGAAGATTTTGAGCAAGCAAAGGAATATCTCAGTTCACTGTCTGAATCCGCTGACAAGGGGAATTACTGCCTTCCTTTTGCATCCCTTCTATTAATACAACTCCTTAATATCACTTCTCTGTGGTTTTCCACAGTAAAGCTCAAAGCTTCTTCCTGCCTTTATTCTAGTCCTTGCTTACATCTTTGTATGGTTGTCATCTTTAATGGATCCAACTCTCATGGTTCTATCACAAGCCTGTACTATTTGGAGTTTGTCTTAAATCCTCAGCTGGAGTCTGAGGCTGAGGAATCAATTTAAATTGTATAAAATGAGAGTTTCTAGCCGTGCTCACAGTTTGGAATTTGTGCAAAGTGTGCTGAGCAAAAACCACACTGCTTTCCACAGCTCCAACAATTTGAAAGATGGGAATAAGGTAGCTTGGCAAAGACAAATTCAAAAGTAGATGTCTGTTTTTAAAAGATGAATGAGGGGTCTGAGTCCTATGATGGAACCTTTCTCTCTCCTGCATCTGCTCATGAGACTCTCCCATCAAGTCTCCGAAGCAATGACTGGGGCTCCCCAATAAGTAGCAGTGATCTGAAAGGCAAGTTTCAAACCCCTGAGACAACCTGTGACCTCTTGTACAACCAGCCCCTCTGCATAACAAGAGGGTTTGGGGTGGGTGCTCAGCTAATGCTGTCTGCAGGTGAATCCCTGGACTCCACTTTGCAAAGGAGGTGAGATTAACTTGAGTCTGGGCTGGAACACCCAGCCAGCACAACTGTTAAACCCAGTGTGCTTTGGCAGCAGTGTCCCAGCTGCTTGTGCCAAAGAAGTGGTGAAAGGAGCCTTGAGACTCAGGTTAGTGGTGGAGGAAGAGCAGCAGGTGCCAGGAAAAATTAAAAGAAAAAAAAAAGAAGAAGAAAGAAACAATAGCATTCATGAATTGTGTTCAGCAACTAATGCAGTAAGTACTGCCCAGCTGGCATGGACAAGCAAGAAAGTCACAAATAACTCCCGTGACAAATTAAACTCAGTTTTCTCCAGGTATCTTTCCCCATTTACAGCTTCAGGAATTGCTCCCATGTGCACATAACATTTGGTTTTTAACAGTGTGGATTTGATCAGGTCTGCTTTTGAAGGATTATTGTTAGGGTTGGCTTTCTCATCCCAGTGAACCTGTAATTTCACAAATAACACCTACTGCAGCTTCATCTTAGGAGTGAAAAGAGAAAGAAAAAGCTGGAAGAGAGCAAGAGAGTAATTTCTATCAAACAAAGCTTTTGGGCCAAATTTTTAGCTACGGAGGAACAGAGAAGCAGCCAAGGAATGGCACAATTCCTACCTATTTCTGTGGCTTTTTCCTCCACTGAGGCAACAGGTGCTATGATTTACCCAAACTGTAGCCAGTGACGCCAAAGTGATGCTCAAGTGTTGGTCAGGAGTCCTTGGATTTGTCAGAAGATATAATTCTTCGTCTTTGGCTCATTTTGAGTTATTTAGCTATTTCTTCAGATAGCAAATTGATCTGTACTGTATATAATGAAGCATGTATTAATGTAAAGCTCTGTCTAGATGGTCATGAAGTGGAAAAAATTAATGTCTAGCAAATAAATTCTCCCCAGCTTCATCTCACTGGAAGGGGGGTCTGCTCAAAAAGGCTTTGGAGTGAAGGATTTTTCCTTTCTTTTGTTCTTTTAGCATATCTACTCCCCATTAAATGCTCTCAGAGGATCAACAGCATTCAGCTGCCACAGACACAGGAGGAGCATCTCTGAACCTGATCCTGTCTGTACAAGCCAAGGTGGGATAAAATAGCAGGGACACATTTGCCCTTCACACCTGTTTTTGCAGCAGTATTTGATGAAATTAACTTTACGCCCTCAGGCAGTAGGATTAGCTAATGCATAGTTTGGGGTGGTTTTCTTTCCTTCCCTCCCCTTTACTGCCTCTGGGGTCTTACATACAGTATACACTCTATTTCTCAATTATAATTTGAGCCTGTGTGTTATTGTGACACTTCCCAGATGACTAAAGCTCATTAGAGTTGTAATATACGTTTATAATCACCTTAACTGGCTAAGAAGGATCTCAGTATATCAATATACGTAATATATCCAGGCCTGTTCCTTTGATAACTCTCTCAGCCTGATGGGCATATCCTGACCTCTGAGACAAATTCTTCTGAATTCCACTAAGTTTATAGAGAAGAAGGTATTTCCACAGGAAGTGTAAAACCAGGACCAGAGGAGACTTTTGGGTTTCACAGTGATTCCACTCTCCTGGAATCACAGGCAGGCATATAATTTAAATTCTCCATAAATGTCTCAAAATTTTTCATCTTGAAAGTGGCTTGGCCTTTCTGGGAAACCCAAAAGGGATTTGAAAGGGCAGAATATATCCAGAGCATTTGATGATAGTGACTGCACAGCTTTAGAGTAGAAAGCTACATTCTGTACGATGTTTGGCTTTGCTCCTGCCTTGTATGCAGCTGGAAATCTTGTAATTGAAAATTATAAAATAAGGACTTTAAGGGGAAAACTCCCAACTTTTCAAAAGCATCATATCACGCCTTTCTTCTCCCAATGAATTGGGGCTTTTTTCCCCCAATGAATGGTACCTTTTGATCTCCAGGAAAGCACCTCCAAAATATGACACCTTTCTCTTCTCCATTCCTCACAAAGTTAAAATTTCATTTTTCAAAGAGCAACAATGAATCCCAGAAAAAAAGAAAAAGTCAGGGGGAAAAAATAGTCAGTGGTAAAATTGTCTCTGGAACATGAATAAGAAACTGAGTTTTTACTTGGAGAAAGTTTTTGGGTTGAGTAATAAAGTGGAATATGCATATGTTGACGAAACAATAAGTCAAATGCTATTTAATGTTGTTTCCATCACTAATTCTTATAATGAGCAAGGTGATTGTTATTTACAGGAAATTCAGCAAAAAAAGTGCAGAAATTATTCTTAATGTGCATTTTTAAAACCATCAGCAGACTCTTGCCTGGCCAGTAGTTAAATGCAGTGCCATGATATACAATTTTCTTCATTGTGATGTTCTATTTTTCTTTTTGAGCTGTTCCACCATATCTGAATATATACGCTGATTTCTGATTTCTTGCTGCTCCATCTTAGAGTCTATTTTTGCCTGAAAGAAAGAGAGTGGGAAATTTTTATAAACTACAGTTCTGATTTTAAATATGTTGGAAGCCTGGGGTTTACCTGTGATGGTGGGATGGATGGGGAAGTTGTGTGTGGTAAGAGTTAAAGAACACACAATCATCACTTAACAATCAGCGTCCGCCTCCCAGGCAGTCAAGCTAACCACAGTTTTGCGTGCACACGAATTTGTGCTGAAGTCAGGCCTGAACATTAAGAGAGGTCCCTCAGCTTGTTCTGTGAATGTGAGAGGTTTAGGTGGGTTAAAGGGATGCTTTTAGCTATTCCCTCTCCACTCTGTGCCTGCAGGATGCAGCATATGGAAGATATCTGCTGCGTCAGTGTTCAGCTGTTAGTGCACTTACAAATTTTTGGTACCTTTTGCCTTTTTAGTTCACCAGATGACTATAGTGCATAATTCTTTAATTTTTATAAGGAATCAAATCCCAGGAGTCTTAAAGATGGGATGACAGGGAAAAGGGACTCAGTCCTTTCATTTGCTGCCATACAATTTTGAGAGAGTAGTCAGAGAAAACTCAATTCTGCCTTACCTGAGGGGGGCCCTTGAACTAGTCTGCATGAGAATTTCCTGCTTTGCTCAATAATGCTCCAAAGGAAATGTTAGAATAGTAAAAAAAAAATAAAAAATGCAGGTATTTATAAGAAAAATTGGTTACATTCTGGTCACATCCACTCCCTTGGCAGAGATACCCTCTAGCTGGGAAACTTTGCAATTCTGATCTCCCTTGGACAATGTGTAGCCGTGGCAGTGAGAAATCTAACTCTGAAGAAGCTGAGGCTATTAAAGACACTATGATTGAAAACATTTACAAGCAAGCTTTTGATATGGTGGTTCACAACACAAGGAGTTATAAATATGTCCCTCTCTTTTTCCTCTGTCCTCGTCTACCCACAAGCTGGGGTCTGCTGCCAAGTCCCAGACTGTATAGTTTCCATAAGTATATTTTAGACTTTCTTTCCTCTTTCTTTGGGAAAGGGATTTTGCATTTTTTGTTGTTACTATTATTCTTTCCAAAGCGGAAAGACAACAAGCACTGGAACCTCTTCTGATAATAAGATCATGGGAGCCAGTCCATCTGTTTCTGTTAATATGCTACCCCAAAAATGGTCAATTTTAACAACGCTAACCTCCAGCAAGGTCCAGAAGTCCTTTTCAATAATTACATACTTTTGGTCTTTAGAAAACACATTTGATAGCCTGTTGACCCTAGAGAAATACCATTTTATAGAGGAGATCTTTACTAGCAGTAATTGGCCAGCTGGAAATTTCCCTTGGGCAAGTTTAAACCACATCTTCTTTATCTACAATGGAAAAGAAGTTTATCCTATTATCCTCCCAGACATAAAGATGTACTTTAGCCTCACAGATAACTTCAAAAACATTCCCATTATAGAGAGCTCTGCTTATGGATGGGAGGGCTCAATATGTTTAATAATTATCACACAGAGTGCATTTGCAGAAAAATGGGAATTTTGTGGATTGGCAGTTCATGTATTTCTCAGCCAGCTCTGCCATTTGCTGTCACATCTCTCGACTCTTTACAGCATTTTAGTGAATAATTAAAATACCAGGTCTGACTCTCCACTCCATTACCAGTTTTTATGGTGGTGGAACTTCTTTGAGCGTCTCACTTATGAATATTAGCTGTCACCTCCTGGAGGAGGGGGTAAAGCACAGAAAGGCCCTGACTGGCAAATCAAACACTGGCAATGAAAGTTTCAGATGGGAATAATAATTTTGAAGAGGAATACAGAGAAGAGGAAGAAAAAAATAATTTCCTCATCAGCTACAAGTCACCTCAAGGATAAATGATAATATCAGAAGCAAAACCAAGTTACTTTAATTTCAGCATGAGGTTTTAATGAAAAGTGTATTCTTTCCCCTGGTATCATCACAATTAGGTTCTAGGAGGATAATTGGAATCAAACATGATTGATTTCAGGTAGGAAAGCAAGCAGCAGGGACAGATGAACTTCTGAGCCACAAAGCTCTTTTTCTTTTCTTTCTATTGTCATCAAGAATAGCAATTAAAAGGAGGCATACCTCACCCGCCTTCAAGATATGATATTTCAGCAAAAGTGTCCCTAAAATTAATGTTGTACAAGTTTTCTACCAAGTCTCAGCATCTATTTAACTTTTGATGTCTCTCTTTTGGGCTGGCAACCAGATGCACATTCCCTCCATTAACAGTAAGGCCATTCATAAGAAAGACTGTCCACTGCCTGTGGCTGGGGGGTGCAGGGAAGCCTGATAGCACAGGGAGCGCTCCTGCTGACCTGCAGTTTCACTCATGTTGCTCATCCAAATGCAGGTTTGGGGCCTGCCCTGATGGAGACGCGGGATGGAGACGCTGGTTTGACGAGGAGAGCAGGCCCCATATGGTTTTCTCACATGGCTTGGCAGATGTAATAAAACACTTTAAGTCACGGAGTCCTTGACCCTTTCTACACCCATGGGATGAAGGCTGCTCTGGCGCTGTTTCAACAAGGAGTTTTCATCAGCCAACATAATTCCAGCATTTTCACCCAGACTAACACCTGCAACAAACCCTGCCTGAGGTGTGTTTAGCTGATGGGTGTTGAGAGCTGTTCTCTAGACAGCTAGAACAAGGATGGACCTGTAGAGTGAAATGTTGCTGAAGAGGTTTGTAGAATTTGCAGGTGTTTAAGGGAACTTTACTTTGGATCATTTTAATGGTATCCCATAAGCTGAAAGCCTATTAGCAGCTGGAGCAGCTTGGTTTCATGCTAAAGGAGTTGAATTCACAAGCTCCAAGGCAGTGTTGTGATGTAAATTAAAACTCTGGAAGTGGGGTTGATCAAGCAATTAACTCTGTTTTAACAAGATGTTTTACTGCAGATGCAGTCTTAGATTGTGCCTTCTAGCAACAGACTTCTGATGTGGACACTTAGTCTTCTCTTTTACTGTCTTAAAATATTCTCCGTTGAAAATTTGACCTCCCAGTTATGCAGAGTTTGGCAATAAAGGGTCTCCTATCATGCTTTCATGATGGTCTTGCATTTGCCACATGGAAGGAAAAAATCCCCCACCGTTTATTGTTATTAATAGCAACTGTTGAGAGTGCAATGGCAATTGCTATGTGAATTACTATGAAAGAAGGTATATCCATTATTGTAATTGTTTAGGAAACTGCAACTTTTGTCAAATGAGTCTGAAGGTAAGTTTGGAGAGTTTCATCTTGCTATTTTAATATAAATAAGTGTAATTCCAAGATCCGAGAGACCAAAACCCCTATTATTAACTTCCAGAAACATAAATTGTTTTGTCAAGTTATTAGTGGAACTGACAATTTGACAGGTTTTTGTAAACCCTGACGTGACATATACATACTTAAGTGGTTTTACTCTGCAGGAAGTAGATTAATTCAGACTCCTTATTGCCCCACAAACTGTCATCTTAAGGAGATGGTTTATTAAATTTACCTGAATGTGAAATTAAAATGTGAGTAATGTCTTCTTATTTGATATGTATAATTTGTGATAGTAGTGAGAGGTATGTATTTTGAACATTATGTACAATGAGAATGTGGCTGCAATTAAGTTAAATAGAGGATGAGGATGCAGTGGATGTGGAAGGCATTTCATGACTAGTTAGCTCTTGTAGTCTCGGAAATGGTAAATAGATTCCTCTGGCTATTGAAATTAAACTGTCTTTATGAAAAGCAAGGGGGAGATTGTCCTTCAAGAGCAGTTTCTGAAGACTTTGACTTTTTGGCATTTCTTCAGTGAAATCTCTTCACATTTACAATATTGACTTATGCTTTTATGCTAAACATCTGCTGGAAGAAAATTGTGATTGGAGCCTACCAGATCCTTCTAATTTTATGGAGGTATTAGCAATACTGGCCTGGTAATGTCCAGAAGCAAGCCCAAAGATAGGGTAGTAAAATTCAGCTCTCCTGGACTAAAACTGGACTAAAACTCAGAATGAATCCTTGTACCAGTGCATAAACATGACCCTTTCAGCTCCTTGATGGCTCAGCAGAGATTGTAAGTTACTACTCAGATGTGTGGAAGACATGTACAAAGTAAAATCATCTAGACAAATCTTTAAGGAAAAGGAGGAATTAATGATTCGGAAAACTTCTTAAAAGAGTTAATGCAAAAAACTTCCTGTAATGCAGTGTTCTGGCTGAAAATTAATATGCAGAAATCCAAGACAATTTAAAATTGTAGTTCCCATGGCTACTGTAACTCATCTAGGAACCTGGTTAGGCAGTCCTTGATAAAAGTGCATCTGTCTGTGTCTAATTTGGAGTTCTGGAGATGGACACATTAACTCCTTAGTGGGAAAAAGGCAGATAAGAACTTGGGATTTTAGTTGTCCTCATACTCCTTCAATAAGCATGACATGACTCAGCTAAATTTTACTTTAAAGGTTAAACTCTGTCATCACCTGGACATGTTATTGCAGGAAGAAAAGGCTTCTCACTTCAAATGAAGGGATCAAATTGCTTGCAGGGGTCTTGTGTGGGGACAGCCCAGAGATGCTGCGGGGATTTTCATTCTGTAAATGGATGCACACTGTGAAGGTATTCTTGTCTGTCTTCTGCAAACCACAAACATAATTTCTCTTGGGCAAGGTGATAACACGAGAATGAATAAACACCAGTTAGCATTTCCCTGCCTGTGATCAGAGAGCCATCACTCAAAACCTAACCAACTGCATCAGAAAAAAAGAAAATTAACTGTTAGATGTGTGCTTTAAGCAAAAGCATCTTCTGTGCCTTTGGAGACAAAATAAATCTTAGTGTCCTGATGACAGTCTCTGAAATTTGGTGGTCTAGATAGATCAGGGAAAATGGAATCTTCTATATTTGACAGCATAATTATTATGCTCTGTCAGATTTATACAGCTCTTTCATAAGGAACACTTAATACTTCATACGGATATTACTTTTCCCATCAAATATCACTTTAGAAAAAGTTAATAATTTAGAAACCTTTATATTAAAAAATGGCTAATTCAACAGATGCATATGATATCATAATCAGACATTGCATGAAGCCTCTAAAACTTTTCTGTTGTGCCTTCAAGCAAATCTGGTGTTTATACCAGACTCTCCCAAGCTTGATAATCCTGAATTTCAAGAGTTCTTCTGAAGCTATCATACAGAGGATAGATGGTTGCTCCCTTCAGGATCATTTTGTCCTGGGATGGCCAGCTTACTCTCTTTGCACTTTCTTTGCTCTGATGCATCACTGCCCACATTAGAAAAAATCCCAAACTATTCTTCTCTTTAAGCGTTGATTTTCAGGTTTATCCAAATTTCATTGGCACAAAAAATCTCCTGTAATATGTATCATACTGTCAATATTACTTGGAGAAGGAATAAAATAAACCTCTAATACAGTTCTTAAAAGCAGAGTTGGTGCCATGTGAACATGACAAAAATTTTTAACTTGTTCGAATAGTGAGTATTTTCCTGTTTTGGAAGCAACAAATAACTCAGGATATATAATAGCAGATTTGTGAGAGGGAAAAATTAAAATCCAATAATTTATGAATTTTTTAAATTTCATATTTTTAATAATTCATAAATGCATGATGAATAAAAGCCTGGATGGGACACCATCCTTAGAGGTAAATACAAATTAAGATGCATTTTTGTTCACTCAGCATAAATGCACGTGTGTAATTACTTAATATTTATACAGATGTAGTAAGTATGTACATGAGCTTCTTCTCTCCTAGTTTACCAGTCACCCTGAAGAGAACAAAGTGCTGTAAAATCTTATTGTTGGTGGAACTGGATTTGGAAGGAATAAATATCCAATGAGTAGTGTTTTAGGACATCACTTAGGCTCAAATCTCAGTCTGTGAAGTCAGAGGGAAATCTGGATAAGACTGAATAAATAGAAGATTGTTTCTGAAGTGCCTTCCATGTGAGCTTAAATATTTCATCTTTGACATTACAAATGTTCTTGCTTCATCAGGGACACCATTGCCAAGTATCCTCATTGATTCTCAAGGAAGAGAGCTGTACCACTTCATTTTTCACTAATCTATGGAAGAGTACAGCACATTAGGTGGAATTAAGGGATGCATGTCTCATTTTCCCACAGCAGCTCTGGAGACACCCATCAGTCTGTGCCTTCTGCTCTGCACAGCCCATGATAGATGAATGCAATACAGAAGCTGTGCTGCTGTTTAGCTCGAGCTGAATATCACCAAGAGCCAAATGAACACATTTGATCACCCTGGGGTGAGGGTTGTTGTTAATTGTCGCTGCTTTCGAAAACCTAAGTTGCTTTGTATGTCAGGAGGAGGAGAAGTCACACAAAAGGTGGGTAGGTAAAGCAGTGGGAAGTAGGAGGTTTTGGGAGACAAGATTTCCTCCAAGAGACATTTGAAAACATTTCTCTCCATTTACCAGGCTGGGAGCCTAGGCACTTACTTTCACAGTATTACCTTGCTCAGTACTTAAATTATGAATGACTTGAATTTTGCTGTGCTTTTTTAGGATCTATGAGTTGCATCAATAATGGAGTACAATACCTGAAATTTGTAGGGTTATGAATCATCTCTCTGGAGATGGCTCACTTGATTTGATTCAGAATTAAGGAATAACTTAAAATAAGGATCATAACTGCCTGTGGTAAGTGAAATGACTTTCCCCCTTCTGTCCTGTTTGCTGTTAGGCCATAAACCAGCCTGGAAATCTGAATTATGGTAGATGCTGATAGGCAAGCAGAGATCTATATTTGGGAAATCTGGTTCCAAGTGAAAGGAAACTCCAGGAAAGAGGCATGTGGTCGGCTCATGGGGGCAGTATTTGCCATTAATGTGTGCACACTTACTGTTCTTTGGACTGCACCAACTTCCCATCCCTCCCACAGTCAGAACTGCTGATTTATGCCCTTCCAGCCATGTGCTGGGTCTTTCAGTGTGTTAAACTACATTTTTCATTGTATTACTTCACTTTTCAATCGGAAAAATGACAGTAGCTGTGTACAGTCAGAAGCAGCTGCAAACATGAAGTACATCCCCCTAGAGAAAATTGCTTGCTTGAGTTGCAGCTGGGGGAAATGGCAGTGACCTTCATCTGTGTCCCTTTAAAGATGTGGAGTCATCAGATCTATTGGTTTGTTTCAGATACCACCAGCAAAAGAAAAAAGAGACATTCTTACAGAACGATGAAACACATTTACTAAGAGACTGAGCCCCATATCAAGCCTTGAAATATGTGGTCTAGTGAGTTTCTTAAAGATATTTGACCAGCACAGAAAACATTCAGTCATCCTAATCTTTAAGGATTGAGGAAAATGGCTGTCAACATGTGGAGGAAAAGTGCAGGGTGAATTGAGCACATCCTTCTACCTCGTGCCTCGGCTGGACAGAAAACTGCTGTTACAAAGAGTCAGAGAGGCAACTGCTGATGCCAATAAGGGACCTTTGCCACTAAATCCAAGCTGGGATACATCTTTGCTAGGTGGTGTTTTGCTTCACCAGGCCAAGGGTTACCAAATCACTGATAATGAAAGTGTTTCTATAAATACACAGTGGTTATTGCTATGCTGACAACTTTTTTAATATCCTGCTATGATTAATTGACATGCTTATCTCACACTTACTATATTCTCATCCAAACATTTCATTCCTTCACTTTGTGTCTGTTTCTTGATCCTGTGATGCATCTGAGACAAATATTAAGAAAATTCTGTTATTCTGGAAATTAAAATCTTTCCCCTCCTCTTTTCCCCCTCTCTACCAAACCACAGTCATATATTTAAAGGTTCTGAATGTGCATAGGGAGGACTGCAAAGCTTTGCATGTTATTCCATGGTTGAAGAATCTATGTATCTATCTTCTATATGGAAAAAACATATGTTGTGCCAAAAAAAGCGAGCTCCTCGAGAGCATGGCTGAATCATCAGTGAGTTTCAGTAGAGGAACACCAGTTTCCAAAGCCCGCAGTACAAAGTGTGCCACAGAGACAATGCATCACTGGAGTGCTTCTGCTGCCCACCCTCACTGCCTGGGTTTGCACTTTCCAGGAGGAAGAAAGGACAAGGGAAGTAACAGACAACAGTACAAATGGAAAATTTGGGTTACAGGATTGACATTTTTGGTAATGAAGGGTATAGCATATCTTTTTGCTATCAAGAAAGCAACTTTTTATTGGATGGCAATTCACTAAGATTCATCTATACCAGTTCAAATAAAAAAGAAATATTTATAACTTCTAGGAGGGGAAGAATAAGTGAGCTTTTGAAATATTGCAGTAGAATGATTTTTTCTCCGTCTTGATTGGTTATAAATTTCTAATTTATCCTGCAGCTTTTTTATATTTTCATATTTTTAATGTGGTTTTCTGTATTAGGAGAATACAAGGAAACTCATAAGAGTTTGGCTGTGTTTGAACAGTATTCATATTAATACAGAAGGGGAGCTGGCATTTTTGCTTGTCTGCTTCTAGATTCTGAACGTACAAAATATACTGTTGTATTTCAATACATTGCTGTGTTATCTCGATGTCAGACAGACAGTGGTTGTGTTGACCTGCTTACACATTGCCTTCAAGCAATGAAACAAAATCAGTGTGCTATTGTTTGGTCAGGAAAAAAAAATCATAGTTGCATTTAGACCAATACCACAGAGTTACAGACAAGTACTTTTCTGCTGTGCATTGGATCTGTATCCAAAAGCCTTCACTGTTTTTTGAATGTGGAGTGCTGTGTTGGTTCAGATAGTTTTTCTCTGAGATATGGTTCTGGTTCCTGCCATGGCATTATTTGTTAAGGCTTCTGTGGCACTGTCCACTGAGAGGGTTTGTGCATTTAAAGATTGTCTCCCTTAGGCTAAAGTAAATGTTTTAACAAAAGATGCCAGACCAGTGGTGCCGTCTGAGCCGGAAATGGTTTTCCCACAGTTGCAATTTACCAATTTGCTGCATGTGTGGGTGTGAGCAGAGACACAGTACCAGCCCCCAAGGATGCCCGCAGCACAGCCCAACTCAGCAGGTCAGTTCAAGTTCAGTTAGAGCAGACCTGCTTCCTCTCATAACCAGGGCGAACCAGAATTCAGCATCCCCATTACTGGGTGCCAGTGGCAGGTGGGAGCTCAAAGTGCAATGGGCTGATTTACAGAAGTGTGAATAGGTTCTGTGGCTCCCTAAATCAGCTCACTGAGAGTGATGGCATAAGGGAAAGCAATGTCTGTCTGATACTGGCTTAAGCTGTTCCTGGTTGGAGAACCAGGGGTGGTATGAAAAAATCAAGCAAATAAGCATGCATAGCTATTGATTTTCTCTTTTTGATTTTCGCTTGTCTTTCCCCCCTCCGTTAAATAGCTTCTTTGAATCTTCTTGGGGACAGTATGAGTTCATGGAGAAAGGGAACATGCCAAAACAAAAGAAAACATGAAATGCTGTGGAGATCAGTACAGAACTCCCTGGGGTTTTATTAACTGAGTAAATAACTTGAATGTCAACACCTGAAAGGTAAATTCTTAAGTCACAGATGATGGAAAAAAAGAAAAAAAAGTAAAAAACAAACAAAACCCCCATCTCACATAGGAACAAATAATTGAAATTTTGCAACAGGCATATGAAAAACTGAATTCTAGATTAACCCCAATGGCTGCAGTTTGGAAAGCAGCTTAATATAGATAAGAGCAGAATAAGAAGATGCAGCAATATGAAGGGAAGAAACAGGTACATTTCAGAAGAAAGGATGTTGAAAGCCGCATACTGAAAAGGGAAGAGACTTGGGAGTTCAGCTGAAGGGAAAAAGTAAAGTAAAAAAATAAAAAGGTACCCTGTATTCAGGTGCATTTCAGGATATCATAAGTATTCTAAGCAATCTTGTAAGAGAAATGTTGTATAAATCAAAGAAGGTAGTGTTATTGCTAGAAGGCTTGGGGAACGAGGGCCTTGCTCATAGCAGTGTTCAGATTTGAGGAATAAAATTGAGAAAACATGTAATCACTGTTGAAGGGAAAGCAGTGCTGAGCAATCACAGATTAGTCCTGATTTCCAAGATTCAACTACACTAAAAAGAGTAAGAAAAGTCAGACTTATTTCTCCCTGATAAAGATAAGAGCTCCATGGGGATCTACACATTTCTGATAGAATCACCAAAGAAGCCTGAGAAAATGTGATCCAATTATATTATTTAAATAACCAGCAAGTGGGAATGTTGGGCTGGATGTGTGTCAGAAGGGAGTTTCAAGTGAAAGCCTTGGATTTCAGAATTAAATTGACAAAATCAGAATATTACTTTTTGATGGGGAGGGTCAGAGAGAGAAAGAGAACTATAGAGCTCAGGAGTATCAAGTCTTTCTCAATCTAACAAAATTGTCCTTATTGGTCATAAAATTAAACAATGACCAAATGACCAGATGGTGACTCACTGCAATTAAAAACTGAGTGTGGTTCATTGCACCTCTCCATTCACATCTTACTCTGCAATGTTTTTTCTTGGTGTGTCCATTCACCATCTACCTAAATGCTTCCTAAGAATCACAGTGTGCTTTATGATGGAAACTTAGAGAAATCAATATTTTATTTGGCACATAACTTCAGAACTGTGTGAAAAAACACCACTGCTCTCTTTTGTCTTGCCTTTTGTTCTCCCCTTTTGTGTGTGTGTGTGTGTGTGTGTGAGAACTGCTGCTTGGTACAGGTGCAGAGGGAAAAGAGGATGGAAATGTAATCTGGAAGAAGCTGTGAGGGCATGAAGGACCTGGTGAGAAGTGACTGGTATCATCTGTTGTTGTTGTTCCAAGCAGCCATAGCATAAGTGACATGTGTTTCTTCTGAAAAAGTTTCTCCTATCCCATCTGTTGGCCAGATGGGTGAAAAACATGGTTTTCAGCGTGCCCACACCTACTCACTGGCCAACAATCTGTCCTGGCCTAAACATGGCTGCTGACTGTGCCATAGCAAATTGTTCTTCCTAGAAACATCCAAAGGAATCTCTGCCTGGGAGATGGGCTTTAGGAAAAATTTGAGAAAAATGAACATATGCAGCAATCTATTTTGAGCCAGTGGGATTCTTTAGCTTGCCTCACTGCTCTTTCAGGGGATAAAGAGAGAAATTTTGCTGGATTTTCAGCCAATTGGATCAATTGAGATAATTTTTTCTAAACGGCCTGTGCAGAGACTTGGTATATACTAGGTTGGCCCATTCCTGATTAGAAGAAACCAAAAATGGGTCATATCTTCAGGTTCATCTTAGATTTTATGCCAGATCCGTATGCATTGATTTGGTGCAGTGGAAAGATTGTTTTCAGTGGGAATTTGCCTTGCATTTTTATGCCTTTGATATGTGCTGGAGAGCAGTGCTGGTGTCCCCAGAGCCGTATTCTTCTTGGTGGAGCCAGAGCTGAAGAACACACTTGGGCACTGTCACAAGTCCCCACATTCCTGATGAGTCCATGCCCTCCACCAGGTAATTCTCTCCAAACGCATCCTGAACATCTGGGAAAAGCAGCTGACAAGAAACTTCACTGCAATAAGAACAATGCATTATGTTCCAGAATTGGAATGGATTTAGTCAAAATAAATGTTCCTCCTTCCCTCTTTCTATTGCACTAGGACATGGCATTTCTGCTGAGACCGGGGCTTTCTGGAAAGAAGTGCAGCCATTCACATGGCACAGAGATAACCACCAAAATCCCTAACTGTGTGCCTATGTGCAGTCATAATTGTGTGCAAATGAGTTTGAAGACCTGATCCAAACATGATTTATATACTGGAAAAAGGCACTTAAAAACTCCTTAGTGACTTGGTTGGGTTTTCCTCTTGATGTTTGGACCTTGACCTAATTTAGCAGTGATGCTTTTCTTCTAAGTGTCAAACTGTGCTTTTCACAGTTGATATTCTTTGTGTGTTCCTTTCAGTCTGAAGGAAGTATGTTCCCATTTACAGGGCAAAAGTTTGAGTTCTTCTGACAGAGACTTTTTGTAATTGTCATATGTGGATGTAATGTTTTTAGATAAGTTGTTCTCCCAGTATGAAAATGTCATTGTGGTTTTCAAAAACATTACAATTTTAAATTTGTGACTCAATAAATCATTCCAGTCTCTATGTGCTGCAAGTCAACAGGCAAGTGATCTCTAATGTCTTATGTATTCAAAAGAAAAGAGAACTGAGAACAGAGCCTAAGATCTACAGCTTGATTAGGTTTGGAACATGAACAACACAGCTTAAATACAACTTTTAGGGCCCAGCAAACCTTGACTGTAATGCTGTTATCTTGCTTCAAAAACTGTAGCAATTAGGAAAAACTGGCACAATGAAAAGCAGTTGACAAGGAATACGCTTCTTCAGCTGATGCCCAATTTGAGAGTCTGAATCTACTAATTATCTGGCTGACCATCTTCAGCTGTTTCATGCTGTATTTCTGAGGGTGGTTTCTTACTGCATCCATCAGGTGTGCTCCTGCTTTTTTTCTGGAGAAGGAAAAGTGAAGTATCAGTCAGACTTTGCAGAATGCTCCTAATGCTGTGAAGTTGTACCTCTCCATATGCAAGATTTGGAAGCCCCTGGATAGTAAGTAGTCTGAATCGCTCATTATTCTCTTAATCATAGATGCAAACTGCAGGTGCCTGAATTCAGCAAAAGATGTACTTTTGTGTGCTCTAAATACAACTCTAAGTGGCTATAAAATGTCAATATTCCCTATCAAGGAAGTATGGAATAATATAAGAAATGGAATAACACTTTGGTGATTTTACTTATTTGTGGTCTTCAAGTGATAATTTTTTTTCAGAGTTACATGAAAATGATTTTATGGTTAGGAATATATTATTGCTGTTGGAAACAATAATTGCTGTTGGAAGCAAATTATCTCTGAGCTGGCATGCATGAAGTTGTTTTCCTCCCTGTTGAAAGGTGTGCAGAAGTCTATTTGGCCAGAACAAAGGGAATGCTGCTTCTCTGAATTATTCCAAATAAATCCAGGGTCCCTGTTTGCTACCAGTCATCCTCCAGCACTATAGAGGTGTTATGATCCAGTTATTAAAATTACTGGAAATGCCTCTGCCTGATTTAAGGTGCAAATGAGACTGTATGCCAAAGTCAACAGTACGGCTTTTGTACAATGGTAAATGTGAGAGAAAGGGAGAAAGAAATAGAAAAAGAGATGGGGGGAGAGAAAAAGAATGACAGAGTAAATAGAAAATATCATCACTCTGTGGATCCTGATGGTGTCCCATTGATTGTCTCCATCAGGTCCCCCAAGAACACGGAGTTCAGTGGGTTAATGTACACGGGCCAGGTGGGAATGCTCACATACCTGCCCTGGCAGGGGAAAGGTTTGGCACAATCTCTTGTAGCAGGTTCTGGATCTGTTGCATCCCTTTGCATCACACGCAGTGCTCTGCTGCAAGGTCTCAGCAATGAGTCTGGGGAGCACTTTGGGGGTGTTTGATGGATTATGGCACCTTCAGCTGCCCCTCGTATGACTGTCCCATGGATGTGGGGATTTTACAGCTGAGCCAGTTTGCGTGAGGGAGGATGGGTGCTCACTGCCTCTGACCAGAGGTTAGGCCACACAGCCAAAATTCTCCTCCTCTATTCTTAGGAGGTGAGGGCAAGTCTGACCTTAGCAGAAAAGCCTTTGGGCTATGGCCTCCAGATCCCAAACCCAGCCAGGAATGATATTCAGGACAGCTGCTGAGTTTGGCTTTCATGTGGATGCACTCTTCTCCCTCAGCCTTATTTGCTTTTTCCTAGACTTGAAGTGATTGAACAACAGTGTCACTTTTATCTTCTCTTAAGTTTCCTTAGGTAGGTGAACTCACATTCCAAGGTTCCACTCTGGCTACTCAGGGTGGGGTGGGTTTTGGTGTTGCAATTTTTTTATACAATTTTGCCATAATGAGCAAAAATCCTTCATAAAATGTTTAAGCCATGAACTATAACATTGACAAGATGCAGGCTGGTGCTTTGGATATGCCTGATCCTTCCTTTTAGGCGGCAAGATATCTGGAAAATCCCAACCATCTAAAGTGGGTGAAAGAGGAGTGTTCAGGTAGCAGAGCAGACCTCCACAATATTCCTCTGCTAATGACTTTTGGGAGCTGTGTCTTGGGAGTGTTGCATCGACCTTTTGTTATCTCCCCATAGAGGAGCAAATAAATTGCCCTTAAAGGTCAGCTTAGAAGGAAGCAAGAGAAGGGGTAAAACGGGCAACAAGACATCCCAGTGCTCCTCCTTGGTCTGGATTTTCATATTCAAAATCAGCAGGATACTTTTTCTAAGAGAATAGCTATCAGTTTTAGAATCCTAATGACTGAGAGGTCATAGCAAATTCTGGAATACAGATTGTGGTTTTGAAAAGAGATGAAACCAAAGGAAGGTTTGAAACAGATTAAACCTGTCAGGAAGCACAGGAGCTATTGTCAAAAGTCTCTTTCCTTTTATTTTTTTTTCTCCCCTCTGGTTACCCTGCAGGCTGGTGCACTCTTCACAACAAGGGAAGCATTTTTCTAGGTTGTTAACTAACATTATGAACATATTTCCTTCTGCTGGAACGTGAGATTTTATTGCTGTTACTCCCTGATGCACATACAAGACTGTGAAGGAAAAAGAAATCCCATCATAATAAAACAGATTTATTAAACTGGGGCTATTTGCTTACAGACTGAAGCTGAAATTAGAAAAGGCCTCATCCCTTGGATAACCTGGTTCTGACACATACCTTTTATTAAAAACACCTTCACAGTCCCCTCTTGCAGTGGAGTTGGTGAAAAATAAAAACAGAAAAAAACCCCAAAAAATCAAACCCAAACAAAAAACAACCCAAAAAACCCCAACCAACAAAAGAAACTGTTTGGTGTGAAAAGAGCCATGCCTTGCACACTAGCTAATCATACTGAGAGAAGTATACTTCTCTCATACTAATTTCATCTAATTAATGATCCTCTTTGCTTACCTGCTCTTGGTGTTTCTTTGCAGTCCTGTTTCCTTGGGTGTTCTAATGTGGTTGTGATGTTTTGTGTGGTCATACTGAGAGATATCCACTTAGAAAACATGTAGTCCTCTATTAAGAAAATATTAAAAGTCTGTGAGTTCTGTTAAAACACCAGGAAATTGGAGTTTTGGTATTGTTAATCCCCTGACAGTAATGTCTGGTAAATAGTACTAAATATTGAGAGACCTCCTCAGTTCTCTCCATGGTCCTGCCACTTCTGCATGATCCTCCACAAATGTGTCTGTATTTTAAAAGGTTTTGTAAAGCACTTTTCTTTATTCAGCTCTTAACTTATTTAATGATTTTTTTTTTACCTGGTGATTACTTACCAAATTAGATATTTGTTTTGATTTAGAAAGTTTTGGCATAATGAAAGCTTGATCCTTGTGTTGTGGGTGGTTCCCAGTGGCAGAGATGCCTCATGGATGTGTTTGGAGAAAGATCTGGGATTTGAGTCCACTTCCATTGTTTATAACTGAACAAGCTGGTATTTAGAATGGGCTGCACAGGTGAAAGCTGATGTGGCCTCAATCCAAGGAAAATTTGTGTCTGTCTTATACCTTTCTGTCCCGAAAATTCCATCAAAGCTGGAAGCAACTGTTGTAATATACTTTGGAGGCTTTTCAAATCTCTGCCCAAACCTCCTAATGGAAACACAGGTTACTATATGCTCTTGTCTTCCAAAATCCAGATGTTTTCTGCTTGGGTTGCATGTGATTAATTACTAGGGTTATTTCTTAAGTGAATGAGATATTGTAGGATTGCTTACAGGATGGCAAAGGTGTCACCCAGGGGTGTTAAAGTGGCAGCTGCAGAGTAAGAAACTAAGCTCGAAGCTGTTGTCCTGTTTGGGGAATGTCAGGGATACACAGTGCCTTGGTTTAGGAGGTGGTAAAGACCACGGAACTTGGAAAGGTTTCTGGAGCAGATCAGCAGTGAGAGTTAGCCCAAATTTCTCTGTGAGTGTGAGGAATACCCTCTACAGTGACATTGAATTGCCATTTCAGAGAGGCAGAAATTTAGCCTGTAGTTTCCCTTTGCCCTCCTGTTCCTCAAGAGCTGCATCCTCATCATCCAATCTTAGCCACATTTCATTTCTTCAGTTAGCTAAATACTTTGGGAAACATATGTCTGAGTCAAGGAAGGTTAACAGGATCAGATCCTCAGCTGGTGTCAAGCAGTGTTGCTCCATTATCATTGAAAACATGGCACTAATTTAGCTTTACTCTATTGTATTTCTCCTGAGGACTAGTTTCAGTAATGGGTTTGTGCTCATTAAATGGTGTCTTCCTGACTCTGCTTTTCTCTGCTCCTGTGGAAATACACCAGTTTAAAAGTTCAGTCTCTGTAAAATGGAATGTGCAACACAGCTCTTCTCTGAATTGAAAATTATCTGGTTTGTTACAGGAATGCATATGTAAATCACTGTTGGGAAACATGATGTTAAAACTTATTGTTACCAAATCCTCCACAATCTGAATGGGAAACTTTGTTAACTGAGAAACTATTTTTCCTTGGCATTTTGTAAGAGGGTCCTAAAGACGTCAAGAGGAGGGAAGTGGGTGTTGATGAATTTTATAACAATGAGTCATTTTAGCTCTGGGATAATTTTTGGTGGGCATGGATGGTTCTTTGCCTTTCCAGGAGGAATTCAGACTTCATCTGAATCGGTTTTACCAGTGGCCAGGACAGACAGTTCCTTGCTTGGAGATCTCAAGCTCTGGGTCCCTGTGGTGGGAGGTGATGGCAGTCAGTGTGTACAGACTGAATGTGGGAAGTGAGAGCTCAGCAAAGAAAAGTGAAGGAAGAGCCAGACTGGTTTGCTGCTGCCATCTCACTCTGAGTGGCCAAGTGGCCTGGGTTCGGCTCAGGAGCATATGTTTTCTCTTAAAGCCTCTTACAAAGAATCCCCTCCTGTCCTAAACGGCTCAGTGCTCCCCAGGGCATGAGCCACTCTGGAAGAGGGTCCTCTCCTAGGTCTCTCCTGGAGATCACATAATATTTAATCTATGTCGGTGCCAGGGAAACATAAGTTTCTCCTAAGGCTCTGTTAAAATTCAAGAATCCTTGATTTAAGAGAAGTTAGTGGGATAACCCCCAGTTCAGCCAGTGCTGCTACATGATCAAAGTAGAATTTAAATAGCAGTTTGGTGTGGCAAAACTAGGCCAAGATCAATGTGTGGCATATATTAAACTCTGGGCAGAAATCACATTTGCTTTTCCTGTCCTTATCTTTGCACTTCTGACCACACTTTTTCCAGACCTGAGAAAAGAATGTTCTCTGACCAGAAGATGAGAGCTCTCTCCAGGAGTCAATCTGAATTGTGCTGAGTGCCCTGCAGTGCTCTTGCACATACGTATCCTCTCTGTGCCTCTCTTATGCATAACAGGAAAACTCTGGGGTTTAAATTAGGTGCACTATTTTTGTTTTGCCATTTTAAACGTTTGATGACATAGTGTTGCTTATAATATTTGTATCCTTTGCATTGTTGTGTTTCTGTGACATTCAGATTTGGTTTTTAGTTTTCTAAGTTAATTTTTGGTTTTTGTTTTTTCTCATGTGACTTCATCTTTCTGCCTGTCCCAATATTTCAATTATTCAGAATCACTGCTATAACACAAGACATCTAACCAACCTGGATTCTTTTGACATTGTTTACACCATAAATGCTTAAGTCTTTCTAGATGTTAATGTGGAACGAGATCTGATATCACAGACTTTTCAGAGTCACAGAGCCTTCTTTGTTCCCGTGATCTAATCTAAACTCAGATAATTTTAGGAAATTATCTTTCACCTATTTTTGCGCTTAGTCACTGTGAACTCCTAAAGTCTCTTTTGGCTCACTTTCAGATTAAAAACTAAACACAATCATGAACTCCTGGGTGAAATCTCCTATTTGCCTTAAAGCAAAACCATGACAAACTTTGTCTTACTTTTAAGATGGGAACTGTTTCATGGTGCTCATGACAGGTTACATTCTCCACTTAAGAAAACAGACAGCAAGCTTCTTCATATATTCATGTGCTTCCCAATTCTAGTAGCACTTATCAGAAAGCAGTACACAGAAACCAGAAACAGGTGATGACAGCAAAAACATCTCCCTGCTGACTTAAATACCTCCCCACCATCTGGAAAGGCACAGCAATAGCATGTCAATGCTGAGTATGTGTTTCTGTGTGCTGTGCCATGGACACAGATATCAGGTCTCTTCCAGGTGGAAGTTCTTTCAGAAGTTCCCTAAATTTGAGGGAATCGTGCTCAGTTGTGCACCCATTTTATTTATTGCCTCTCTACTTACATATTGTTGTTCATCTTAGAAATAAGAGTGACTGAGTGGATGCACCTTGGGGAAATGAAACATCGCCCCATCCTGCAGGAGCAGTTGAAAGGAGATCACAGACTTCATGACAGGGTAGGAAGGAGAGACCCCCCCACAAGCATCTGCATAGCCAGGAACACTGCTCTGCAGTGGGGACAAGAGGGCATGGACACCCAGACAGAAGAGAAATGTCCCAGGAAACAGGCAGGACTTCTATAAATTTATTGTGCCCTAGAGGGCCTCTGAGCTGACAGCAGCCAACCTGACATTTGACTTTGCCCCTGTCTTCCACATCTGAAATGCTCCAGGCTGTGAAACTTTCTAACACTACTTTCTCATCAAGTCACTTTCACTTTTTGCCCTTCTTTACAAAATTATTTTATCTACTAAAACCTGGAAACCTTGGTGAAGGAAACAACGAGGCTCTCGGATGGGAGGTTCTGTGGCTCTGCTTGCTTGGGTAAGGGCAGTGAACAGGAAGGAGAACTAAACTTTTCACTGAGGGCTGCAGCTCTGCGTGGGCAAGCCACGGGATGCTGCTGCAGTCACGCGGAACCACAAGAGTTATTCAGAAACTTTCTCACATGGATGACTCCTGGCTGCTTTTCTTGAAGTGTGACTCATAAAGCCCTTCTTGAGATAGGTACCAGTCATCATAAACATTGTCAAGAGAGTGCAGAGAAATATTGAGATCACTAGAAAGAGGAAAAGCTTGCCTGTGTAAGTCGTATGCAGTCCTGCCTGTTCTTACAGCCAGGTGATTTTTATGCAGTTAGAGATGGGGAAGTAGGGGGAGAGAACAGTAAAAAGATTTTGGTATGAATTTCGATCATCTGTCTCTAGTTTCCAGCAGTGTGTTGTCACAGATGCAACTTTATCACACCTTCTGTAAGAGGACACAAGGGCAGGTCTCCTTTCCTCCCTTTGTTCCCTTAAATTTCAGCGACAGTTGCTGTACTTAAATCCTGCTCCCATTTTTACAGCAGTGAAACATCTATCCTCCTTCTGGCTAATTGGTGCTCTAGCAGCAGGAGATCGTGTGCCAAGGCAGCAGAATTCCCTGCCTGCTCAGCATCTGCAGGCTGCTCACACATGTAATGTCAATATGAAGTTTAAACATTATAAAAGTGATTCTAGATGGTAATAGGTTGAAATACATACAGTGATATCAAAGCTTTTGTAGTTTCATGGTTTCACTGAAAGTTGTCATCCTCTTTATAAAAACCACAGTATTATATTAAAATAAAAGATTATATATTAAAATTTCAGAATTGGTAATTGTTGGTATATTTCTGAGACAAACACAATGTTCTCTGACAGGCTATTTTTCTAAAGGAAATGTTCTATATTCCCGTTTTAACAAATATATACTCACACTGGCTAGAAACTTTCTCTGTTTTAGTGTAGGTTTAAGATTCATTTTTTGTCATCTTTTCTGGGTAATGTGCTCTCAGAATCCTCTAGATATTAGGACTAACTAGGCAGGCCATCATAGCACCCAAGCAATCTCCCTCCATTCTTCAGGAAACTGCTTCTTCCCGAGTCCCAGACTGGGTGTTGGATCCATGACAAATCAGGGGATCCAGGGATTCGGTCTCAAATCATAGTTCACCTCTGATCTGTAACCCCTAAGCTACATCCCCAGTGCATTGGAATCCATCAGGAGCATCCTGCAATCCCCTGTCACCTTTTATCCTGTTGATGGGGAGGGAACCGTGACAGGGGACAAAGTGAATTTGAAAGCTATGCTTGTGGGAACGGTTTATAGACAAGAAGATGGATGTCATCTAATCAACCCACAATAAGTTCCTGCCTGCTTCGTGCTGTGTTGTTCTTTCGCTGTCCTCTCTCGTTCATTCCCATTATCACCCAGGGCATCCCCTTCCTCTTCTGCACTCCCAGCTCCTGAAAACCCAATCTGCATTTAGTAAATAAGGGACAAAATGAGTTCTCATCCACATGACTGACACTTTGGGTTTGAAATGAGAAAGCCTCTGCTGTTGATGCAGTGCCCAATTTAAAGCAATATCACCTGTCAGTTTGATAAAAGGCGTGGAGAAAATATCCCGTCTCAGCCAAGGGGGGAAAAGGTGTCATCTAAAATAAATTTGAGCCTTAGAAAAAAAAAACAACAAATGGCTGGGGATTGTTTTTATGGTTCTATTTGCTGGGGTGAGTCGTCAAAACATAAATTACTGCATATTTGTGACAAACAGAATGGCCAGGAATGAAGGTTGCAGGACAGAAAAGACACAAACTTGCTTGTGCAGGTTTATTTCCATATCCATTAAAATGTGCTGTGTGAAAATTCTGCTTTCAGAACTTTGGGCTTGGCTTTCTTGGTGCTCTGATCTTTATTTCTGTTAAAAAAATATAAATATTTTTCTTATTTATTTTTTGCCTTTGTCCTCCTGAGCTTTTGCTCACGTTTCAGCTTACAGAAATGCAAACAATGCCCTGCTTGTTTGTTTTTTAAATAAGCATCGTGCTTAATGCTCCGGATCTTTGTTGCACTGTATGTCAGTGCTGCAGGAGAGCTGCTTCTCAGAGAAGGCATGTGCCTGACTCTGGAGCTGGTGCTGCTGATTTATGAACATCCTTTTCACCTTCAGTTACAGATTATGACACGAAATGCTTTACTACTTCAAGACAGTCGTACCCCATTTGAAATGGATCCAGTCTCCACCATCCAGCAGTGGATCCACCCCCTTTACCTAAGGTTTGGAGAGTTTTCCACCTAGGTGAAGTGCAGCACTTTGTCTGGGTTGGCAAGCTGCAAGAAACTTGCCTATAGATGGCAGAATGGGGATAAATGCTAGTGAAGGTGATGCTGTGCAGCAGAATGCCCATCACAGAGGTGACTCCCCTAGTCTGGGCCCAACTGATCTGTCCATTAAGCCAGAGTAATTGGCCAAGGCAAAAGAAGCACAAAAAGCTTCTGAGAGTTGACAGATGCATCACAGCTCAGTCAGTTCTCCCATATTTGGGCAGACTGTTTCAACAGAGGACAAAATATCAGTGAGATATGCAAACAAGTATGTGGTGTTCTGCAGTACACAAAATCGTCATCCAGCAAGTTGTCATCTCCCTTGAGCTGGACAGTAAGGAGGGGTAAAATTTTCCTGGTAAGAAGTGGTGGCCTGAAGACCTAAGAAACTGTTGCAGGAAAAGACTGTAAAGATATCTCTGAGATTTTAGGCAATACATCAAGCAGCAGTAAAGCCCATATTAAGCTCAGTAGCACCTGTGGAGACAGTCTGAATGCCATGCAGCTCGTGGGAATAACGCACATCAGGAGTTGCCAGATGTGGGGATGGACATGTGGAACCTGTGAATCAAAGGGAGGTGTTAAATATAATCATGGCTCTCTCACCCTCAGGGTTTAAGTTTTTCTCCAAATCCAGTTTGAAGCTGATTTCAGAGGAAGGCTTTTACTCACTCTGTAATACATTGCAATATCCAGCAGGTAGAACTCATTGAGGAAAATTGCTTCCCACAATGATATATAGGATCATTCAGTCACATCTCTGTGCTATTTAAGGGAAATTATCCATGGGATTGTGTCATTAGTTTAAAAGCTGCCTCAATTGTTTTTCTGTCAGGATAATTTTAAGCTACGCAAGAGTATTAGTTGGAAAAACAAAAGGAGTCTAACTGCTTCCATATTGCTTAAATCTGGTTTTAAGGTAATATTTTCCTCTTCTTTTGTAACAGCTCTATTGAGGATTGGAGAGAAGAGTCTGAGTTGGCCAGTGACTTTCTGAATACAGCTACCCTCTGTTAATCAGGTGCTCAGCTTTCATGGGCTTATACTTCAGCCACTGGCCTTCTCTGCCCTTGCCACATCAAAAGGAACAAAGCTTTGAAAATTTCCAGCCACAGTTCTAACTAACGGCAAAATCCATGAAATAACAAAGTGCTGGCGAAGGAGAGACCCTGTTCACATTAATCAGTAATGTGAGCTGTTTCCAGGGGAATTTGTTTAATCTAAAGCCTCTAGAGAGAATCAGCAAGGAAATTTAGAATAAATGATGGAACTATTCAAAAACAAGAGATACTTTACAAATAGAATTGTTGGAGCATTGATGAGTTGAGAGTTGGTGGAAATCAACTTTCTCTTAGGGAAAAAGATCTGTACATCAAAGAGAAACTGAATGGATAATAATGGTAAATAGCAATGTAAGCTAAAGAGAGAACATGAAAGCAGATATGAGGGGAATTCGCAGGTGACCTTTGGCAAGTCACTTTAGGTTCTAGCAACAGAATGAGGTATCCCAGCCATGATGCTCAAATTTGGTGTAAGGAAAAAACTGTAACGAGCTTGAAGGGTATGAGTACTCTGACAGCAAGTGCTCTCTGCTGCACTTCAGAACGCTCAGAATGCAGCCTCCTTCAGCTCAAGCCTGTTTACCAAGCTTTTCGTAACTGGCTTCTCCCTCGCAATTTGGATGCATGTTAAGATAACACGGCTAAGCATTCTGTCCTGAGATGGGTGACCTGGACTGGCAGCTGCTGTAAGAGCACTCAGGCTGGGATGACAAACTTTTTGTGCTTTATTAGTCACAGTGATCTTGAGGCACGTGGCAGGACCAGTAGCTTTAGCACAAATGCATTGTACCAAGTGCTGTAAGGGCAGATATTGAGGAGGGATGCCTCTATTTCATCTATAACAAAGCAGAATTGAACTTCACTTGTGATAGACCAGCTGCATTTGTTTGCTTTTTTATGAGCAATGCCTCTTGACAAGCCTGGATGTCTCCAGATAAATAGAAATAATTCAAACATTTCTAGTCCTAAAGTTGCTTTTCTAATTGTAAATTAGATTTTTCTGTTTGAATCCATAAGAACTATCCTAAGTGGTATGATGCGTGTTCAGGTAGCAAAAAGATGTAGCTAGAGGTATCATATAGCCCACATTTATCACTAAGAAAGAAGCAGAGCTTTTGAAGTTGCCTTGGGCTCACTTGCTTTCCACCAGAGGGGAAAATGTGACAGTCATTCACTACTAGCATATGAATGCTTCTTGAATTAAGTCTGGGATAGAACAGCAACACCTATCTATTGAGTTTGAGACACGCACTAAGAGCAAAGAACTCTGATGGGAGGAGCATTTTCTTGTGCTTTATTTATTTTTCAGCAGAAGATGCTCAGTAGTTGGTAGAAATGCTCCCTCTTTCTGTCCTCTAGTGTTATCCCTGAGCATTCGGGAGGATCAAAAAGGTCTTAATGGAAATGTCTCTCTGAAACTGATGTCCTAAATTGGAGAAATTATCCAATTGCAAGACATTTAAAAGCATTAAATTTATGTGACTACTCAAAAGACACTATAGAACTATATTATAGAACTGTACACAGAGTCAAACTTTCAGAGCCAACTCCAAGGTTTGCCTCGAACCACTGTAAGGTGCCAAATAAATGTTTGGATGTAAATAGCGCTGAAGATTAGTTGAAGTCTGAGAAGATTCTGACACCAGAGTCTTTGGAGTCTATTTCATTAAAGGACTTCACCAAACTTTTGGATTTGTTTGGGTTAAATATGATTTTTGCGACATCTAACGATAGAACATCTTATGAGACAGAATGTAAACTCTGTCTGTTCAGAGTTGGATTTTATGCAATTGGAACGTAAGGCTATCCATGATTTTTTCTTCCCTAGACTTCACTCTCTCCTGTTGCCAGTTACCATTACAGTAACCTTAGAAGGGAGTTAATTGCATAAAGAAGTGTACTGTGCCTTTTGAGATGAAAATCCTCTCAAGAGGATCCATAAGAACATGTCTAACAGGTGGGAAACTCATACTTGGCACCCCTGTACATGCTCAACACACCAGCATTTGTGCACCTGACTTATCCCCTCTCTATGTATTGTTGGAATTAAATCCTGATTCCCCATATTCTAAACCTAGGTCCTGATAAAAGCATGAATCCCTGTCCCTATAGCTGGTGGTGGCAATCAGTAAACAGCAAGCTCTTACAAGGGAGGAATTTCTGCCCAAGGACAGAGATATTACAGATACTAAATCTGAACGTCTCCTAAACAGAATCTTTGAGGGAAAACAGCAAAAAATGTCAAGACATACCCAATTCTGTGTAAGCTGGATGTTGCCAATTACATCAGAGTCCAGTTCAGCTCATCCAGGCTTTTTGGCAGATGTGGGAAATTTCAACAGAATAGGAAAGCCTACAGAAAAGGCATCAAAGCATAAAGCATATTTTATTGGGGCAAACTTCAAAAATAAATAGATGAACTTTGTGCCTAGATAAGGGGAAAAATAAAAGTCTTCAGAGCAGCAAAATCTCATCACTCTGATGAGAAATCATGCCTTATATTCCTAGAGTTTCAGTTTATTCCCTGCAAATCAATCCTAGCTGTTTGTGTATGTGCTCCATCCTGGTCATGGTTATTGTAAAAATTTTCAGTAGCAAATATCTATAGAAAGAACTGTCCACGAGATAGCCATTTTTAAAGTTCCTTATTGGGAGAGACTGGGAAAGGCTGACTTTAATAAATATGCTGTCTTTGAGCTCCTCAAAGGATAGGTATTGGGACCCTGAATAACATACAATTTATGCACTACTGATAGCCATCCACTGTAGATTTTACCACAAAACCTGAAACTTCACAATATGTTATTTCTGTGTTAAACTAAAAAAGCTGTTTTTCTGTCTAAGCACCACTAAGTAGTGAATTGCCTAGTGATAGTGAATATGAGGACATTTAGCATCTGGTTTTGATGGAAAACAAACCCTATCATCTGTCCATGGCTTGTAATTATCCCTTTTCAATGATTTTCCTTACTGCGTGACTGAAAAATTATCCACCTGCAGCTCGAAAAGACAACCTCCATTTCATCCTCCAGAGGTAAAACACTCCACAAAAGACCAGGACTGCACCTCAGGCAGGGTGCCTCTGCTTTAGCAAAAGGTGTGTGTTTTCCACATCTGCCTGCTTTGCTGTATCTCGGAAGATGCCCATGTAAATTATAATTACATGTATTCAGAGAGAAACAATAACCCACATGAACATATTTATGAGAAGACACTCTGATTCAGAATTCAATGTAATTTGATCCTGACTAATTGAAATCCACGTGTTTCTAATGATCATGCATTTCCACTTCATGAAATCAGCATAGGAGTCTTTCATTCTTATTGTAAATCTAATTTGGCTCTTGTAAATAATTAAAGAATTCATGTGGTGCTTTTTAAGTGACACTTGCAATTATCATTGATCAGTCTTGGGGGCTTCTAAAAAATGGGGTAGCTCACATGGAAGGCATTACCATAGGAAAAGCCCCTCTGAGGAGAGCTTGACAGAGAGCAGGTGACTTATCTATATGGAAGATGCAAGATCTATAGCAGCTGACTTGGCGGGACCCAAGGAAAAATGTGATAAGTGAACACCAAATACCCAGAGATGCTACAAGTGCTGAGTGATAGCAACATTTCAGCATAATCCTTCTCGGGAATGGTGTCATATCCTCTGATATATACTGAGCTGGTGTCTGGCTTTGCTCTATACCACAGAAAATATGCAGACAATAAGAAAAAATATTAGTGTGTGTGTGCATGCATGTGTGAGACAGAGCGAGTGGGGGAATACAAACCAGTGACCTTTAATGGATGGAGTCAGAAGCAATCAACTTCACATCATAAGATCAACTGAATGTCAGAAGCTTTTCAGAGTGGCAACACTGTCAGATATTCCCATTTAGCTGAAGTTTTTGAGCTTTGTAATTAGAATGGTTCCACCAATATCTCTTCAAAGTTCCAGTGAAACAATGGGGAAGTTCCTAGACAATGGTGTCTTTGTACCAGGATGTCTGCATGTGATAAAATTACAAATATCAACCTTTTTTTTTTTTTTTTTTTGTGGGGAGTGGGGGGATATTACCACAATTCAAATACCTTCCCCTCCCACATTTGAGGGAACAAGTTGTCTATATGTCATGTTTACTTACCCTATATTACAACTAGTTTTGAGCAAATGTAATGTGTTTCACATTTCTTATACACAACAGAAGTCTATAAAACAAATGAAGATTTGTCTAGTCCTCTTTGCTTTGTTTTGGTTTCTCCTAGGTTTTGAGGCTCTTGTGTTTCCAACGCTTCCAAGATATTTCCTCCATTACACATTTGCTTCTAACGTCTCACTTTGTTTTTGGTAGTTTGTTTGGGGTCTTTTTCTCCCATAGAAATTGTTGAGTAAACTATTTGAAATTCTGGAGTAGGCAATATCAAAGTGGAACAAAACTGTATCATCACTTCTTCTCACTCCAGGTTTTACAGGATTAAATATGCCTTTTTGCCCTTTTCTCATCAAAATAATCTTCAATTCCAGAAAAACTGCTGCTGTGGGACCAACCAGGTACTACTGAAGTATTTTTCTAGTGGACATGTTTTCCGTGAGGAAATGGGGATCTGACTAAGCTGCTTTATTTCACAGACATGTCTTGATTACACAGGACTTTACTGTGCTTCATTTCTAAGAGGCTCAGGAGCAGTGCTTCAGTTTCACAATATAATAATGTGCAATTCAGTTAGCTCAGTCTAATCCAATCCATTGCAAACACTTTTACAAAGGTATTTGGGCATTATCAAGAAGTTTGAAACTTCTGGTTTCTGGAAAACCTCAAATCTTGAACCTTTTAGTCACTTCAGTTTGAAATTCTAGGTTTTAGTCTGTTGTAACAAGAGCAGATGAATAGTATGCTGAAGTGGAATTCTAGTGCCTTTCCAGAAATTCTGAGTTTATTTACAATCAGTTACTAATCCAACATTGAATTTTAGAATCATAGACATTGCTGCTTAGACTGAAGGGATCTATGGCCAGGTTTATGAGGGAAGTTTAAGAATTCAGAAAGAAAAGACTAAAGAAACACAATTAAGCTATGATGCACCACAGGCCAGACAGACATCTCCTATTTTGGCTGTCAGTTTCTTATGTAATTTGCAGTTGGAGGAACCTGGGAGCCATATCAATGTCTGATAAATACTTAAGGAATCCCAGCAGCACTCTAAGCTCTCTTGCTGCTCTCTTGCATTTACCTCAATTGCTGCTAACAATTATTGCTTGCAATTGCTCCATGGAGGGAAGAGGAATCAGTGCAAAAAGAGGTCAGAGAGCTGAGAACAGAACTAATGTGCAAACAAGCTTCCACTGTTGTATGTGATGGTGTTGTGATCCTGCGCACTAGTCAATTTTTGGCAGCACTGTGGTTTCTGTGCATTGGTTTTAGTGATGATATTGAAGCTGGAGCTTGGATTTAGAGAGGAAAAAAAAGGGTTTTCCCCTGTGTTAGTGTCTGGTCAGTGAGTATCTTCTGGGGGACATAAATTCCTACATGTCTGGAAGGTTTTTGCTCCTTGTTTGAGCTGCAGACTTAAGATTGATGAAGACATTCTGTGAGTTATCCAAGAGCACGGTCCTGAGGTTCAAATATACCTTGTTTATCTGTATTTTTTGGCTCAAGAAAGGTCTTGATTTGAATTGCTTCTATCTAAGCTGGGGTGTGCCCTGAAACATGTGTTGTCTCTCCAGACACACTTGTGCATGAAACAGCAGTTTCCATGGGAAAGAAGCTGGCACGTGGGGATCAGAAAGAGGCCAGAATTATCTTCCATCAGCTCCCCACCCTGGAGCATCAGGGACCTACACTCCCAGTTTGTAGCCAAGTTTACTTTTTGTTTAGACACAGAAGGGATTTCTCAAAATTAATCCTTGGAAGTTTTTGCCATAAACCTGCTTTTTATAGTTTTTCCATTAATTTTGAAGAGAATCCAGTCGTGATCACACGCACCAGTTTAATCATGCAATGGCTACATCTAAAATCTACAAAGACCTCAGCCTTCAAGTCTAAGTCTTCTATAAAGACATCAAAGTTGAGCACTATTTACATTATACAACTTGCTCTTTCTCCACATTAGAGCTGAACTACTCCCTCCAGAAATGGGCTAAATGCTCTATGCAATACAAAGCAGCTTCTGGCCAGAACATGTTCCTTTTTAACACTCAGGTCATCAAGTGCCTATTAAAAGGACATTAAAGCCAAAGAAAATCTATCCAAAGTACTGGATAAGGCCCACGCTGGAGAATATGCTATATAAGCATGCTCATAAATCACTAAAACTAAGATTGGATCTATCATTAATAAGTAAAGTTCAAGGACAGCCTTTATCTTGTTAAATTATCCAAATTTTGCTGTCTATTAGCATACCATTTAGAATGTAAGAATGGCTGTAGGGTTTTTTTTCACCCTTCTTGGTAATGGCATATGCAGAATAAAAAGTCTTAGCAACTGTTCTAAAATGCAATAATAATTCTGGAATTATTCTTCGGGGGAGGTTGTTGTATTAAGCAGCAAGTAATTAATGGTAAATTGCACTGGAAATTCTTGGAAAAAAGACAAATTACACACGCTTTTGTAATCATACCCAGCAAGTCCCATGTAATTAACAATATTAAGATAAATATGAGAAGAATTATTAATGATGAGATTAACTTCACATCATAGTGCAAACAGATGTATTTCATCTACGTATGTGGTAGGAATTGAGATTTAGTTGTAATTACTAAAAATATCTGACATTCTTTCTTTGTGGAAATTCACCACAGGGCTATCGATTATTATTCAGTCCCTGACATTTCAAAGTCAGTGCTGTGACTTCTGTCCCCACAGATCAGCTTTGCTGAGTAGATTGAGGGGTATTTTGTTGGAGCCGAAAGTGCTTGAGAATATGAAATACTCACTCTATATGATGGGGGTCAGACCCTCAGTAAACACCAAGCTGCAGTGACCAGGCAATATGTCATAAATTACTGTCAGAGAAGGGGTCTGACCCACTTAGCACGCCATTAATTTTGGATTCATGAGTTAACTCACCATTAAAAAACAAGAACAAGCAGGGAATTGCTAGAAATGAAAAGGCAGCACATAACAACAGAAGGCAACTAGTTCAGCCAGGAAGTGAAGGTTGGTGTACCCAGACAAAATTTCAAAGGCAAGAGGTGTAATTAGCTGAACAATTTGCCCATTGGAATTAGTCTTCCAATTAGTCTGGAATAGTGGAAGTAATTGTTCTTTGTATCTTCGATCTTTTAGACATAGGAGGAAATCTAAAAACTACTTTGGGATGCAGAAAAAAGTTTTCAATTTCTTGCTTTAGTTCAGTGTCTGAATCTCGGTTTCCCCACCTATACCAACTTGCTCTGGGTTCTCCAGCATTTCAAAGTATGTTGACACTATGGACTAAGTGAGGGCAGTTTTACTCTTGTTTCCAGACAGAATCACGTCTGCTAATATCAGCTGAAGGGCTATTGCCTTGAGGGAAGGTCCACACATCTTAAACCACTAAGGCCATTTCTTTTGTGACTTCCCCAGCCACTGATTTTCCTGCCTCGTTAAGGAGCTCCTTGAATTCTATTCCGGGATCTTGCCAGCTGTTACAGTAGACTTTGCCAACGCTCACCTTGATGCAGGCCATTCACATTGTGGCTTTGAATCTGAGGGTGAACAGAACATCAATTTGATGCCAACTGTGAGTGTTTTGCTTAATGAAACCACGACCTGGAAGAAAGAGAGTTGTGTTTACATGAGCACAAAGGCATAGGGACAGCTTATAAACCCTGCCTCACTCAACCTCACTGACACAGAAGAGCAAACACTAGAGCTTTGAGGTTAATTAATCAAGGCTCTCAGAAATGCAGATCCTTGTGGGAGTCAGGTGCCTTTCACCTTCCTTGTAGGTCCTGGTTTGAACCTACCTCAGATCGGCAGGGATGGAGGGAAGTGAGTGACTTCTGCCTGCTTTGTTCAGCAGTGGCAAGAACTGGGGACCTCAGTTGGACCTCTGTTTCATCAGGAACCTACAGGTGTCCCATCAGAATAGTAATTAGCCATCCCAGTGGGCAGGCTTAGGCTGGGGGTGTGTGGGAACACAGATTTGGGATGGAGTCTGGCCAGGTCGTGCTGCCCCATGCTCAACTGGACACGGCAGTGTCACAGTGTGCTTGGTCCCTGCTCTCATCCTCACACATTCCTTTTCTGAGGGAAAGGTGAATTAAAGGATCTCATTTTTCATGTCAATCAAGTAGAGTGGTGGCTCTCGTGAGAACTCAAATGCACTCAAAGGCATTCAGCTTTTTGCTAGCCATAGGAATAATAGAAATTTTTTCTGCTCTTGCATTATAATTCCCTTTGATTTTTTTTTTAATATAAAGACACTTCTGTGCCTTTTTCAGGGTAAAATAATTATCTCCTGAATGTAGAGGTGGCAGACTGTGTGTCTCTTCAGGGACTTTTAAAGCTTTGCTATGGGGTCTGTATTTTCTGAAATGTCTGTGCAGTGTCTGACACAAAAGGATTCTGCTTTAGGTTAGGGTCTGCAAATTGGCCCTTGAAGGGAATGTGAGAGTACTGTATCATTATTAATACAATTTAATGTATTTTCAAATGAGTGCACTGCGATTCTGACAAACTACATCCCTTTATTAGGATTTGAAAAATCTCTCTGCAGCTTGATCCAAGGCAGACACAGAGGTAGGGGACTATTAGAAGAAACAGTGAAGACCACTGGAGAAAAGAGGAAGCAAAATTATTAGAGAAGAGAGGACCTTTGGGATACGTTTTCTGTTATTCTTCTTTCACAGTGTGGAATTAAATTGTTTAAACCTGTAATTTGAAGGTTATGTTGAGGAAAGCACGCTTCCTGAGATTGTTCAACGCACTTTTTAATCCATTTTGTGTGGTAACAAGATGATTTTTCAGCTGTCTCTGGTGGTTACATCTCACATTTCTTTGCTGCCAAGATGGTGCTTCACTTTTTGTTTAACTGTGGGATTTCCATAGGTCTTTTTAGTTTCTAATGTGCCTGGCAACACAAAAATGAAAGTACTTGGGAAACCTACACATGAATACTCAATCCTTTGCATTTTTTTTTGAGGAACGCAGGAGGTTTACACTTAAAAGCCCTCAGGAAATGAAACATTACTCATGTATGACCTCCACGGTATGCTGCACTCTTGACTGTGCACATCCCTCAAGCCTGGCTTCATGTCCTCAGCAGTAATAATGACTGAGAAGACACCAAGACTAATTAATTTTTACTGTCTCCACAAAAGTGCTGCTTTAGCAACTGTAACTTCTGCTTTAAAGGAGGATGTCATCAATGCAAAGGGCAGCTCTGTATTTTTCTGTGACTACAGCAGTACTATTACTGCTCAGAAAAATGACAGAGGAACAGATTTATTGTTTTAAGGGCTCCTCTATCAGTCACTGGATTCAGTGGAGAGGTGTTTGCCTAATTTATTGAGGAAGCAATCAGTCACCAGAAAACACATCCCATCCATTAAAGTAAGTCTTTGGGCCTCTGCCCAGTTCAGCCCACTGACCCGACAGGTCTCTGTGAGGGTAGCCCTGACTGCTAGTCCCTGACATTTGATGGAGGTTTTTTTTTTGGTTAGTGGCTTCAGAAGAAGCATGGAAGTGATTGCATGGGGAAGACACAAGTCGTGAGAGAAATCTGGGAGCTGCATGGAGAAAGGGTTCTTTACGTCTGTTGTGGAGGGGATGAGGACTTGTGAGCTTACATTCCTGAGAAAGAAAGATCCAGGTGAGGCTTTAGGAAAGAAATGTTTAACAGGAAGGGTCACTACAGGTTTTAAAGGTATTATCTAAGCATACTAAGTATAGTTCAGTCAGTTTTCAGACCAGGCAGGATGTGGTATTCCTCTAGGCCATTATGGTAGCGTGAGATGGACATCACTATGCCAAGTTATTTGAATGTTCAGAAAGCAGGAGGATGTTGAGGTTTAGAAGCCTCATAATCAGCTCATACTGGAGCCATCCCAGCCTTTGTGGCTTCAGGCCACTTGCCCAGCTGGGGGGATAGAAGAGAGGGCAGCCCTCAGCCAGAACCCCATGTCCCAGGTCTCTACCAGGTGTAATCCTTCACTGTAGTGAATCCACAGTTAAGGCCGCACAGGGCATCCTATGACCCTTGCAGGACTTGTTACCGAGGTTTGTCTTCACTGCCTCTCACAACCACTTTGCAGATCCTCTCCAGTGTCAGCATCTCCCCATTCCTCATTTGCCATTAGGGGTCAGTTCCAGGAACCAGAAATGGTCTGTATCCTTTCCAATCTTTTCTGGAGGCCAGGATTTGGCTATAGGTACTAGATAGCGAATTTAACCACAGGAAATGAAGAAAGTTAATGCACACTGACCTGATCCTCCTCTGTTCTTGCCCAGCAGTACATCAAACCATCATAGAAATGTTCTCCCTACCCATGGCTTGAGGGGGAGTAAATCCAGCTGCTCTTAGCAGTGACTGGTGCAAAGCACTGGCCTCCAATCCCAGTATCCTCAAGAATAAATACAGTTTACTGCAAACTGATCTCATCTACAGTGATCATTTTGTAGGTGACTGTTGTGCTTAGGAGAGCCATTTACTTCTTCAAAAAAGGGCTAACTGCAGCAGAATAAATAATAGTTTAAATAGCCATATAATATATAATAACAGCCTAATGAAAACAATTTCCAAGGTTGAACACTACTGCCTTTTTGATTGAATGTCCTGAATTTGTACTCTAACGGACAATAGTAAAAGAGGAAAGAATGGAGTAATAGATATTTGGTATTGCAAACTTGATGTATTTCACTTCACTGATTTTGTTATTTTTCTTAACAGTCATCCCTGAAATATTGTTATGGCTAACATCAACTTTCATTAGAAAGAAAAGTTGGTTTTGACCCCTCATAGTCACATAAAAAAAGTGAACTTGTGAGCTGTGAGCAAAAAGCTACAAGGCACATTCTTTTTTTAAAAAAACCAAAACAAAACCAACAAATAGCAAAAAAACACCTGAAATGCCAAAGTGCGAAATATATTTTTCTTTAACTTTTCTCCTTTTAAACTCGTGTCATGATTTTGAGACACATGACTCCCTGTAGCTGAAATCGTTCGATTGAAAATACCGTGTATGTCAGCAGGCAAAGAGATATCACTTCTAACAGGCAGGTCCGTTCTGCAGCGGTGTTGTCATACTATTGATTTCTTCTGAAGTCTGCATCTTTACTATTGACTTTCCCAGCAGTGGAGATATTTCCTGTATTTTTTTGTATCAGTCCTGCTGGGATCTGGAGCTGAAGCATAAGTCCTTGCCCTTTTTATTTGTATTTTGAGTGCTCTATAGCACCCATATAGCTGGTCAAAAGATTCCTGTAAAAACTAAAGAGAAAGGTCATTTTTAAAACTAAATCTTCAGTTTTCAGTTAAATTATACATTTGTGTCAGAAAATGTATCTGCTAAGTTAAGAATTTTTTTCCAAAACATTTAAAGTTCAAAATCTTACGTAGTTAAACCAGGAAACTTATTGCCCTGAGTGAGGACCCTCCAGCTTTTCTCCTCTGGGGTACTTACTGCATCTCCAGAAATTGTTTCTACTCTCATCATAAGCCCCAAATATATAATTTCGTTTTCCCAGAAGCACTGGAGGTGCATCCTATAATGTGTTATTCTCAAGATGCTTTTTTTACAAAGGTATTTGAGGCATTTCAGCTACAGGTCCCAGGAGGTACAGCAAAAGAGCTCAATATCCTCCCCAGTACGTTCTGTCATGGTTCCACTGTGTACACTAATCCTTCCAAGTAGGTGACTTCAGTCCTGGGATTTTCTTTCTCATTCTATTGATCTGACAAAGTTATTTTTTAAGCTCCTTGACATATTGTAAACCTTATCTACCCATTCAGGCTTTTGCTGAAGGCCAGGAGTTGGAGAGGGTTGAATTTGATTTTGCAGGTGTGAGGGAATTCATTCGAGCTGGTTCTTAGTCAATTTTATGTCTTTTTAATTGATGCTTTATCAGTCTTGTACATGCATCCAGAGGGAATTGGCACTGGGTCATCTTTTTATGGTGTGAAAAATAAATAATATTACATAGTTTCCCCTCATCCCATTCATTTGACCTGTGGAGCCTTATGTCAAAAATAGTGTGGATTCTTCCAGGGCCACTAATTGTCCCAGAGGCAGAGACCCCAGAAGAGAGTTCACCTCCTTAGCTGCATCAGGTGTTAGTCTGCCCCTGGGAACATATCCTTTGTATAGAGTTTGACTTGCCATATTTGACATTTTCGGTGCCATCTCTGGGGTGCAGAAGCAGAACTGTGAGGGAGAATCCAAGAACATTTTCCTTGGAAATGGAATGTCATTTCACAGCTTCTCATGGTGGATTCTCTGGGACTTCTTTAGAGAAGCTTGTTTTCCTTTAAAAAAAATAGTGAAAGAGAGCATAAGGCTGGTTAAATAGCACATGCTTTGCCATATTTGAAATTTCCTTTTCATGAATGGTGGCAGTAGTGCTGCGAAGCTATAGGTTTTGTATAACCAGAGTGTTTAATTTCAGGACTTTATTATGAGCTGAATCTAGCAATCAGAAAAGAGACAGGGCTCCATAAAAATGGTTAAAAAAAATAACCAACTTCCTGATAGAAGCAAGTATCTGCCAGACACAATCTCCATCCTCCATTCAGCTCATATCATGTATGTAACTGGTAAGATACCTCTGGAGGATTTTAAGGGCAAAGTGCCCATTACAATCAATGATTTATTGTGTCAGCAAGCATCTGTATTTCAGTAGATTCACCACATTCTTTCAGAAACATTTTAGATAATTGCTCCTTATTAGAGGTTATTTTTTCTGTTACTGAGCCATTTATAATGTAGGGGTGAGTAGGAGCTTAGTACAGACCTTTTCCTTGAAAGCTTTTCTTAAGGCATCATTCACAGTGTGTGCATATAGAGTCATTTGGTAAAGGATCTGTTTAAGCCAATGTTAAACTCCAGGACTCTTTTTAACTAGCTGGCTGAGAAAAGAGTTTTACATGAATTTTGCAGGTCTCTGGGCTTTTTATTTCTGCTGAATGTTTTCTCAATTTTCAACTTTTTTCCTGTTTTATTTACCAAAACATATTGGTCTAGACAAATCCTAGACTCGGTATGGAAGGCACTTGCTGAATTTCCAAAGAGCTGATTGGTGTGAAGATGATGTTGTTTGAATAAGCACTATATGTAAAATCAAAACTTTCATTCGTAACTTTTCCTTTGTGATTCCAGTTCATATGACCAGCACAGCCTCATACTGTGCACACTGTGAATACTTCTGAAATTTTTTACAGAAATACCCTTCATTTGAATGTATCCAGGGCTCATCATTTTTTGATCTATTTCTCATTTTCCTCTAACTTGTTTCTGTCTTCTTATTTCACTCCTCCAGTTCTGTGCTTTCTCTCCCATGTTGATAAAGGCTCTTTATGAATTTCTATTTCTTTTACATTCCTTCCTTTCCCCCTGAGTTCCTTTTTTCCTCTTTAGTTCTTTGATTGCTGCTGGGGGCTAAGGTTATCATTTAGTCAGCCTGTTCTGCTCTGCTGCATAAAAAAATCCTCTCTTTTCCTGGACAGTAAACAATCCTTGAGCCTGCCTGCCTGTCTTTTAGCTTACTCTTTTTTAAAATTATTATTATTACGGAGACTTGTTCTGCTGCTACAGTGTCCTCTCATCATTCAGTGCAAGTGCCTTTCTTCCTCTGACCTCCCTGCCTTCCCTGCTCCATGCCTTGCCCTGCTGGGCTGCATGTGGCACAATAGAGTGGAATGTCTATTGTTAGGGATTGTGAAGAGATGATCAACCCCAGGGCAATCTCTTCAACAGCTATACAGACAGGGATACCTTCTCCTCTTTCCCTCTGCCTCTAGCTGTAATCTGAAAGTCTGAATTCTCATTTGAAAACTCAAGCCCTTGCAGAAGGATAGCTGCAGTAGAGTGGATGTTGCTTCGTTTTAGTGAGACATGAATGAGAGCCAGCAAACAACACAGGAGATAGAATGGGCATCAGCAGGGAAGAACCATCTGAGCAGAGGGCCTGGGCCACCTGAAACACTTTTGCAGTTACAGGTTGATTAAGCCTTCAGTCACACACATTAATGAACGTTCTCATGGTGAATCACCACTCATTAAGTTTGTTTCCAGGATGGCCATTCAAGGGGTTTTTTGCACTTTTGCAACTAAGGGTAGTAGATCAGTGATCAAATCATGACACAGACGACTTGTTGATGCTCAGCAATTCATTTAAAATCTTTAGAACCTTAATTCTGTATAGTGGCAATGGCAATAACCTTTTAGCTGACCTTGCTCATTTCAGATTATGAAGTTTAGGAGCTGTGTGACTGAACAGCACCTAGACAGACACTGGATGTCATGATGCAGAAACCACACAAAAACTTTAATCCATGGTCTAATCACTCTCTAGGTTTGTGACTTCATAGTGTGATGTATCAAAGCCTCTAGTTTTACACTAGAGGTCTTCAGGCTCTGTAGTTTAGCAGGAACTCGGATTAGGTTTTAATCGTGCAATTGAGACTCATCTGAAGTCCTCATGGCACAAGTAACTTCACTGATATACGCAGGAAAATATTGTGGAACAAGTACTTTAGAGCAAATGTGAAAAATGAGTCCAGGATATGAAAACCAGAAACCCATTTTGTACGCTTGCCATTCTAAGACACATCTTCTATCCTCATTTTTTATAGAGAAACAATCCATATGTGCCTCTGCTTACTTAGCAGAGACACTGCTTGTACATTAATAAAAGTACCTCAGCCTGGAAGGAATAAGGAAACTAAAATGGAAAAAAGAGATCATTGTGCATCACAGAGAGCACATTAAGATTCAGCAACTCAGAAGTTACACAGTTTGCAGAAAGAGCAGATATGGACTAGGAGGGGTCAGTGTTTCCCTCTTAAAAACAAGTCTGGGGGTCTCAGGAGCACTTTTAATATCAAGAGACTCATGTTTGCAGAAGGGTGCCACAACTGGAAGAGCAAACTCCAAAAGTGCGAAGCACAAATACAGGCACAGCCTGGGGAAACAGATTGACTTGAACAATGTAGACAGTCTGGTCCTCTCTTGCATTTTACTTTATCTGACCTAATTACAGCTGCATTTCATTCAACAATGTGCAGCAGAAGTGCAAAGCTTTTTTTTTTTTTTTTTCAACCAAGCTTACAGCAAAAAATCTGTATCCTCTCCAACTTCAAGGAATAAAGAACATCATATAATTCCCAATTTTTAGTGAGGGTAAGTACAACCTCTAGCCATCACTCCTCATTCTTTATGCAGCTAAAAAGGTGTCAATTCACTGTAGTCATCTCAGCCTTATTAAGGACATCAGCCTGACTCCTTTTCTATTGATATTTAGAAAAAAAACCAAAACAACTTACTCCTGCAAATCTCTAGGACAGAATTCTAGCCTTTGCTTGAATCTTCAAGCCTTCGTATGAGGAAATCTGAACTCATTTATGTAACCCACTGGCAATGTGTATGAGATTTATTCTGGCATTACCTATTATAATACTGAGTTCAATGTCTGGCTTTTGCTATTGAGTACTGTGCTTCTAGATCTTGAGGGTGTTAATTTGATTTTGCTTTTTCACCTGCATCGGATGGTGCCATCACAGATTTGTGCACACACATTTCTGTTTGCATGCATGTACAAAACTTTTTCTCTTGTATAAGGTACATCAGTGAATAAAGAATATAATATATTAAGGTGTATGCCCTCCTTTTGCATACATTCTCCTTCACAGCCTCACATGTGTACGCTGCCCCTTTGTTAATGTGTGTAAGAAAGAAACTTTGTGTCATTCATTGTTATTTAGTATCTCTTGATGTTTTTTTAGTCTTCAGAAAAATCTCAGCTCCTCAAATACAAAAAGGGATCTCACATGAAAAAGGGTAGAGATAAATTCTTTTCTTTTGAGATGATAATAAAAAGCAGAAGTGACTGGAACAATGTACTATTAGTATTTCTTCTTTCTTTCTCTCTCATTTTATTTGCAAGATTCGTTCAAAACTGAAGAGTTGATGGGTAAGTTAATATGGGTAGAAATGGATTTTAAAATGGATTAAACACCAATTTGAAGTTAACAACCTAAGAGTAAGCCAAATTCACAGAGAATACTGAAACAAACATCAGAAGACATATTTCAGGGCAGATAGTGCTAGGAATTAAAAAGGAAATTTGCTATTGATTCCGGGCTGCCTTCTGTGGCAGTCCCATTACTGCTCAAGTCTGAGCAGCTCCAAATGTTCCTCACACTCTTTCCTTGTGCATTGTTGTATCTTCATGGTCCCCTTAGTGCTCCTGCCTACTTTTTTTTTAAATAAGGTCTTCCTGTGGGTAGACTTGAGTGAAGAATTTCTATAAACTCTTCAGAGAAGGCCTAGTCAACACAAACAGCTTAAATTTACCTGCAAAAAACACAAGTCAATAATGTTTAGGAATTATTCCTAGATGAGGTAGGAAAGACTTCAACTTGATGGAGTATGGAAACCGAGGTGTGCATGATCTTGTCTTCAATGCAAACTGAATAAATTCAAAATAATTTGTATTTATACCCCATGCTTAAAAAAGATCAGATTCTCAGGGACAGAAAAAATTATGAGCTAAATTTGCAAAAATAAAACATTATAAATGGGAAAATGTAAAAAAAATTGACTTGTTTATGAACATTTCACTAATTGTGCTAAAATGTCACAATCACATGCTTCGAGAAAAACACTACGCTGCTTAAAAAAACCCCAACTCTACTATGAATGGAAAAGAAAACAGCCAAATTTGAATTTATATATATACAAATGTACATACAAGTTAAACAGAAGCAAAGAGATACGTGTAGAAATTTGTAGTAAGCAGATGTAAAGTTAACACCAATTTTTTTTTAATTATGTCAAATCCATGAGAAATAAATTAGCATATTAAATTGCCGACAATTCTCAAAATTACTGAAATAAAGTTTTCTCCATATTACTAAAGCAAAGTTTTCTCTCCCAGATTTCAGAGTCAGTGAATGCTGTCACAATAACATCAGATGTGTACTGGTTTTGGTCAGGGCTGAATTAATTTTCTTGATGCAGCTGCTATGGGGCTGTATTTTGGCTGGAGTTAAACCATAACAGACAATGATCATGCTGAAGAAATCATTGCAACTACAATCTGGGATAATGTCAAGGAGAACCTTTAAAATCAGCAGATACAGAGAGCTTACAGCTAAGAAAAGGAAAAGTAGTGATCAACGACAATCAATACTGTTTGATTCTAGGAAGGCAGAGAATATCCCAGCAAACTTGAACAAAATCACAACAGTATCAATACTTTAAAAAAGACAACTGGCTGATTTAGGTAATTACAAGTTTGTCAGCCCACCATCAGTTCTTGGCAAAGTAACAGCATGTCTGATATATAACAATAGTAATAAGAGTTAATGAGGGGAGAATAACAAATGCCAATCAACACAATTTTATGAAAAGGGTATTGTTTAACTGAGTTTATACTATTATTTAAAATGAAATTTTATATCTGTTTTATCAGTGTAATATTGTTGCTATAATAGACTTTCAGACATTTGGAATGATACATGGTGTATTTGTAAGCTAGAGTGATATAAAATCAATGGGCCACACATTGTAGGCATTGAGATCTAGTTCTCAAAATCTAATTACAAAAAGAGATTTTTTTCAAATGTCTGTGTTTCCCACAAGAATCTGCTCACAGAAACACTATTCAACAAATACATCCACAACTTGGAAATAAAAACCAAAATGTAATTATGGATTAAGTCTATAAATAACATGAGCTTGGGGGAGCATGGAAGGGAACAGATTGCTGAGTGATCTGGCTGTTTGAAGATATCAGGAAAATAGCATGTGCTTCAACTGAGCCAAATCAAAGTTTATATGTCTGAAAAATAAAAATATAGATTATGCACGTAGTATGAGTGACTTCTGAAGGCAGTGTCAGAAAGGAAGTCACAGGGACACAGTCTTCATGCTTACTGAGCATGGTTCAAAAAGCTAGTGTAACCTTTGAGCATTTAAATGTGAGAGAACTCAGCAGGGCTGGTGAGGTTAAATTAACTCCACATTTGGCACTGGTGAGATTGCTCCTGGAATACTATTTGGTTCTGGTGTCTACACTTCAGATGGATGTTGATGAATTGGAAGGGATTCAGAGAAGAACCACATGAACGCTTACAGGCCTGGGGAAACGTGCCTTGTTGTGAAATACTCAAGTAACTTTATTTAGTTATCAAAGAAGGCTTAGAGGATGGCCTGATTGCAGTCTAAATATATCCACAGGGCAAGGAAACGGGCAGGAAAGACTAAATTTGGTAAGGCTTTGCAGTGTAACAAACTAAGGTGTAACAATGATTGGTCGTTCAGACAAAATAAATTTCAACTAAAAATGAAACGTGAATTTGAATAGCAAGCAAACTAACCTCTGGAACAACTTGCTAAAGGCTGCAATAGATTTTCCATAATTGGAAGTTTTAAATTTAACATTGGCTTTATCTCTTTTGAAAAGAAATTTAAAAAAACCCAAGAAAACAACATTATGGTTTTTGGATATGGAATCAAAATGAAGACCAATGCCTTGTGTTAGACGTGTCATGCTAGACAATCACTGGGGTCCTTTCTGCCCTTAAAAAAACCCATGAATCTTTTTCTCCACACTGACTTGAGGCGATGAAATTGAGCCAAGAGAAATAGAGCCAGAATATAAAGTAAAGCCCTCTAGCAGTGACTTCTATTTATTTCTGGGGTGATGTCCTAAGATGAGAACGGGGGAGGCCTTACTAGCTTATTTAAAAGAAAGGTAGTAAACAGAAAGGAAGAAATATCTCAACACTGAGACAGCAACGAGGGAAAAAAATCTCAGACACCTTTTCTTATCCTGTTTTTTTCATACTGAGCATTTAGTGGAGCCACAGTTGGAAGTGAAGCAAGACATCTTCATATCTGGTTTATTCCCCAGAGCTGTTGGTCCCAAATATTTTCCTACAGGTAATCCACCTTGCCAAAGGTAATCCACCTTGCCAGCAGTGACCACTGTTCCGATCACTACTTTATAAATTAAATTGAGAACGGAAAGGTGGAGTTGGCCAAATACCTCCCCAGCAGAAACATGGAAGAGACGTGAGGGCCTTGAGAGTGTTTCTCTGCCCTGTGTTGACTGGAGGTTTGTTTGAAACCTGTCCCTCTCATTATCCTCCCAGTAATTATTCATCTCCCACCCTGTCCCAACCTGTTTCTTTTAGCAACCTTTCCCCATGAGCTGACATCTGCTTTCTGAGGGCAGTCTGTCTTTTAGTGGGACATGAAAGCAATCTATCAAACATCAAGGTTTACCCTTGATGAACATCTGGCGTGCATGGCTGTCAGTTTACATCTCAGTGGGTAAACATGGAGGAAGACAGGCTATTTCAGTTAAAAGTAAATATTCCCACAAAAAGGAATGGATATAAATTTTCTACAGCCAGCTTCCTGCAGTGTTCTAGGGAAAAGCCTAAATAGCTTAAAAATAGATTCTGATATTCTTACAGTGATTACCTTCAGCATCAAAGAACTGGTGTGGCTGAGGTTCTTTCAGGTTGTGCTTCTGTGAGACAGACTTCCATTTCTAACTTTACATTACATATTCCTCTACTTTGAGAAGTCTCTGGTGGCTGTGTAGCTCTTATGCAGTATAAATCCATATGCCTAATGCAGTCTGTCGTATTTAGAAACTCACTGCTCTTGCATTCATGACATGCAAGCATCTGTCACTCAAACCTGCTCATAAATCTAAATTCACTAATAGAGGACTTCTACACGTCCCTATTTATCAAGGAGTAGAGTGGTGACCCCGGAATAAATGGCAGCAATGATGTAGTTGCAGCTTATAAAGTGGCAAAAATTTAGTTGCACAAGAAAGCTGAAATTCCAAATTAATAGAAACTCCCCAAACTCTGCATGTTAGCAGTCATTTCTGGTGAGAGGAAAATTACTTGAAAAAGGAAAAAAAAAGAAACAAATATATCACTTTTTCTGAATGAAGTTTATGACCACCAAGCCTGAAAGCATGTTCAGTTTTTATGATTCCCACAATATAAATTGCTGGACTTTTCAGTTTCTGTCTGCTTGATTTTCTCTTGGAGGAGAAAGAAAAAAAATAGAACAAAACCGTGTGCTAAACTAAAACTTTATTTTTCTCTGAAAAAAATAAAGTAAAAAATAGTGTTATAATCCATATTAAGGCTGTGACGGTTGTTTAAATTTTAGGGATTCTGAGTGTCGGTGGGTCCCTCCAAAAGCTAGGGGACACTGGTGGGCAGGGACTTGGGATTTTACCTGGGACTGAGATTTCGCAAATGACAGTTATTGAGGAAGTGCTGAGCAATATTCACAGGTACTGGCAGCCTTTAACCCTGCTCTTTGAGCTCGCTGAGCTCTGCTGGCTTGTGCTCCAGGCAAAGTTACAGTGGTTTTAGTTGTGCAGCTAATTGAGTGAGGCTACAGCATTAACTTGCTGTTGATGAGATTTAATTGCAAGTGCAGAGTTTGCTGCATTAACATCACCTTCTGAGCATGAGCTGAGTACTCGCCACAGCTGACTGTATCATGGGCTAATGCCAGCTCTTCTTCTAGCCCAAGCTAAAATAACATGAAACGGCAAGAAAACCTTTTTATCTTTGTGTGTGTAAATGATTTTTTTGTTCTCCCTTTCAGAGCATGCTGGAGACACTTCAGCATAGCAGTTTGGTAGGTCACCTTGTTCAGTAGATCCCAGCATTAGGACTGGATTTAACTCCAGCTGAAAATCAGTGTAACTCAATACCCATCAGACACTGGTGACATTTAGGTGTGGTCTTGAATATTTTCTTGTGCCCTTTCTGGAGAAGAGTGAGGATTTAGATACCAACAAGTCTGCAACCATCAGCTTGAGAGCACGGCTGGTGTCAGGCTCCCTGTCCAGGAGTTCTGCTCTGTGGGCATGGCCTGGTTTTGCTGCATGGAAACTCAGGAGCTTTTTCCCATGCACTTAAAATGTATGTGGTTTACATCACCTCACCGAGGGTTGAAGCTCCTCAGGGAATAGGATGTTGCAATGTGAAATGCAGCAATGCCAAAACATTTTAAGTCTGAGCTTTAGCCAATTATTTTTCAAGGACAGGGTATTCTCAACTCAATCCCAGTGTCTCTGCAGCAAGCACATCTGACTCATCAAAATCTTCCCAAAGCCAAATTGATTTTTTTTTCTCTTGCTTTTTTTTCCTTACACTTTGGCCACCAAAGTCAACAGAACAACCATGATTTCCCCTCTCAGCAAGGAGTTTATGACGCCTCTGTGACAGCATTATTGTTTGGGAGGGGAACTTTCCTCTAAAGTGGATTTCTCCAAATGCCAGGGTACAGCTTTGCAGGACTTCCCCAGGGCACCAGGACAGTTAGAGCAGAACCAGGAAGGATTCCCTCACCTCAGGTCTCTTGTTGCTAAATGTTTCATGCAATGCGTAATCCTCCTGAGTCTTGCCCCTTGTGTCCTGGCATCTCTGGTGATTTGGGTGCAGATCTAAATGTAGCCCTCTCAGCCTTAATCCTCATGTTTTCTGGAGTGATACAGTGAAAAATAGACAGGTGCTGGTAAGCTGAGTTGTATTTTTCCACCTTTCTTTACGGCAAAGAACAAGAAATTAAGGAGTTTTCACATCAGAATTCCCCAAAGCTGTGTACCGGTCTCTTGGTACTTTTTTTTTTCCACAGGGTATCCCTCCAGTTTGCTCAGAAACAGAGAGCTGTCCCTGATGAAAAGTGGTGCCTTCAAAAAATAAAGAAAACTATGTCTTTTTCGGTATTAGACCTGACTTTTTGGAAGTTACTGTATGGTTCTGACTGAACTTGAGCATGTTTAGGGCAGGATCCTATCACAAAGCTTAGAAGCAGAGCTGGAGTCTAAAGCTTGTACATAAGAACTATGTCTCTGTATGAGCCCAGTTCCAAGGATGCAAGACACTTTCAAAGCATGCATTACATTTTGATTCATATTTAAAATACCCCAAAATGTTAGTTTACTAAATATTTTCCTTTACACTTAATCTTGAAGCACCATAAATAGTAAAAAGACTGATTAATATTTTACAATTCTATTTTTAGCTCAGGAAACCTTATGCTTCTATTTTCCTGATTATGCCAGGGCTAATCACAAATCTGCTTAAAGTAATACTGTGCTCCAGTTTCTGGACAGTAAGAAAATGCTTACAACTTTAATGCCTCAGAGCAAAACACGGGAAGGATCATTGAGGCAAAGATGGGAAAATAAGGACAAGGATAGGTACAGGATAAAGTAAAACATTTTTCTGGTAGTCCTAAAGATCAGGTCCTTACAAAACCAAGAGGGAAAGTGCTGGTAGAATCTGCTCTCCCTTTTTCCATCGGCTCCCCGGACAAAGGATTGATAGATATTTGCATTCTCCAGATGCAAAACTGAAGTCATGTCCTAGTGCACACTCAGACAAAAATCACTTAAAAAGAAACAAATAATCCTATTTGCTGGATAATGAAAAGTGAGCAATATAATTCTTTGCTTTATATTTTCGTTGAAATTCTTTATCTCATAGAAATATGGACAAAATATGTTTCAATTATACAGCTATGCATGTCTTTATATTAGGTGGAAATGTTTTAATAGATGTTTCAGTTATCCATTTATTGATCTTAATGTATTTTTAATATGCAGTCACTGGTCTCTGCTAACTGAGCTATATCTGCTTCTCCCCAGTCGAGTTCCACAAATTAAAAATAATTCTTTCTGCCTTTCAATAAATAGTATATGATGGGCTTCTGTCTTGTGGGCAATATGTGCTGTGAGCTGCCTTCCAATTTATGACATTAATCTGTGCTCACAAAGGGAGATCTGAATGTGAGCAGCAAAAGTTGGCTGTAGACTGCAGGAGAAACAAGATCAGAGAGCTATGTTGACCTAGGATTTATTTTTTCTCTTTCACACACTATTTGAGCCCTTCTTTTGGCAGAAAGAAGTCCAAAGCAGAAAACCATCTGTTTAAATAACAGTGTTGTTCCTTACTTCTGCCCCAAAAAGAGATTTCCCAGTAATTTTTAACAGAGAACCAACTAAAAAAATATTTAATTCAGCTTTGAAAACCTGGGCTGGACCTCCTCTCTCATGATCTCTATAGGAGATCACAGTTCTCTATAGGATCTCTAAGGTTCTACCTGAATTCACTTAGGAATTGTGACATCCTGTGTTTGGGCTGCTGTGACTAAGACAGCAATTTTCAGTGCTTGCAATTACATGTACTTAGTTTAGACAGATGAATGTGGGAGGATTTGTTTTTATCCATTCCAGCTGTGTTTTTGGCAGCCAGGGGCTCACTGGCTCCTGATTACAAGTGTTTTGCATCCCAGCAATTATACAGGGATGACCTCTGTACCGAGTTACACCTCCCATGAAGCACGGCATGCTACAAACATTTCTTGTTCCTTGTTTGATTTAAAAGTTGAGTGAATTTGTAGTCACTTGAATCAAAATCAGTGAGGAGCTTTCTCTTGGCCTTTCAACGTGGGTGAAGGGTGATAAGCACTACATTCTGAGTTATTTTTCAATGCAGGTGTTTTGGTCATTTGAACACAGGATAACTGTGAACATTTGTCCTGTGATGATCTGGCTTACTCCAGCAGTTACCTTTGCACTTTGTGCCTCATTCTTTGTTGGTCAAAGGGAATAATAATTCCTATTTTGTAGAAAGGGCTATGGATTGACTGTGGTTCTTTCCAATGCTAGGGTTCTCAAAGGAAATATCCCTTGTCCTGGTGAAGCTGGGATCTGAATGTGTTGAAATATCTTTGTAAATATAATCTTTTATAGTAAACATAAGGACATATTGCCAAGAGTCCCAACACTGGACATTAGCAATGAAAACAAAAATGTTATGAGATTTGATGTACAAAGGCAAAACAAATAAGAAAACCACCCAAAAAACGTATTAACTTAGTCACACATGAGGCTGGAATCCAAGGAAAAGCAGCAGTAGAGAAAAGTGAAAGGAAGATGGCTGTGTTCTTCCAACTTGGCAGACATAGAGCAATGAGAGCAAAGGGAGGAATGAAACTCGTCAGTGCAAATGACAAACTCAGTATCAGAAAAAATATCGGATGTGTTAGAAGTGCTGAGCATGAAGCTGGGAGGTGATAACACCTGACCCTGAGATTAGCTCAGCTGATCAAGGCATGGTGCTAATAACACCAATACTGTGGGTTCAATTCCTGGATGGGCCATTTACTTAAGAATTGGACTCAATGATCCTTGCAGGTCTCTTGCAACTCAGAATGATCTGTGACTGTGAAAAGACATGAAAAGTCCTCTGGAATGCACAGCAACCAAGTCAGTAGTAAATGTGATAGATTTTTTCGTGTAGTGAATTTGATTAGGTAGATGAAGATACCATTTCTTGTTATTACTTTTTGACTCCTTCTCTTCACTTTCCAGAATAATGAGGAGAAAAAACTGGGAAGGAAAAAAACTTTTTGTCACAGAGAAAAGAGTGTGCCTCATGCAACATCTTTCACCTGCTCAGCTGTAGCCTGGAGGTTATGTCATGTATTTTTGGTCTCTAGTCTTGCATCTTTAAACAGGTGATTCATCAGGGGAGCAGGGTGGCTGTACACCCTGTATCAGTCCAGTGACAGCCTCCATGCACGTGGGAACCGTGAGTCCACCATTAGGGGCAGCTCCATCCCCAGAGGGGTTCCAGGGAAGTAAGAGACATCTTCCACTTGCAACCCAAAGCAGAACTGCATGTTTTTCACTCCCATCAACTCGGTGCTGTTGAGTTGATACACCTGTCATCTCTCCTAGTGGGAATATGCTGTAGCCAGCTTTTTTCCTAAGCCTGTCCTGGTTTGCATCAGTTGCAGCTGTATGCTGAGAATTATTGTAGGGCAGAGTTTATTCTTCCCCCTGCTGAGGTAGCTCACGGAGCATGTTGCCTACAAGACAGAAGCCTACCCTCTACTATTTATTGTAAGGAGAGTACTTTTTCATATATTAGGGAGCCTTGCCACCTATGTCACCTTGCAAGACTGGCTCATCAGGTAGGGAGCTAATATTTTCATTGATGTTTTCACTCATGGGGATACATTTCTCCTCGCAGAAGTACGCCACCAGCAGGGTTTTAAAAGGGTATTTTTCCTACACAATATGAAAATGATCTTTCATAGTTCTGCAGACTTGGGGTTTTCCATGCAGAATGCATAAGTGTGTTCCTGAAAACTGAAAAAAAAGACCCCAAGCTGTCATCTCAAACTAGGGAGAATAAAGAGCCTGTGTCCCTTGTATAATTAGCTGACCCACGCATGGAAGAAAAAAGGTGGGAGCACCAGTACATGCATATATAAAATAGACTGTTTTATTAGAGAACTTTCATAGGACTGGTCATAAAGATGCTTAAAGAGGTGAAACAGGATGTTGCACTTGGTAATACACTGAATGAAAAACTGAGAAACATGAAATCCATTCCCAGCTTTTTCAATCTGTGTGCCTTTGGCAAATTTACTTCCTTTTTTTTTTAACCCGTGTCCTTCTGCTTCAGTAAGTTCCTTTATAATCTCCAGGTTCACTAAACACATCACAAAATTATGCAATTCCATGGATGAACTCTACATTATGCTATGTTTTATGTAAAAATGCAATTGAAAGGATAATTGTGCCTTTGTGCTAATCCGCTTGTAAGAAAAACCTGTAATCTGCCAGAACAGAATGTATAGGCTATTAACTTGTTTCTACACAGCCTTTTGACAGCAGGCCATGAGGTATTAATAAATAGATACATTTCTCATGGGTTTGTGATTCATTTTTCCAAACTTATTAAAAATATGTATCTGCAGGAGCAGAGGTGAAAGTTTGAAAACAGTAAAACTTTCAGATCCATAAAAATGACATACTTATAATTGAATACTTCTAGGGCACTTCTCCTTTATTATGTAGGTATTATAAAATCACATGACATAATGTCTGTAGATAGTGGGGGAAGCATTTGTGTATGTGTCTGTGTGAGGGTGGCAACACTGTGCCATTACCTCTCCAGCAATTAGCAAGAGAAGGGGCACCTAAGATTATGGGAGTGATTCACACAGAGAAGCAAAATCAGGAGAATTTAGCATTTTTGTCATCTTTTATGAGCTCTTCAGGGGAAAAAAATAAATAAATGCAAGTGAGAAGCTTTTACCTTCTGCAAAGTTATGGACTTGCTTTGTATTTTGACAATGCTATTAATGTCATTCTCAGTGTTTTGACTCTCAGTCATTCACAGTCATCTTAACATCTTTTCCACTTCTGCCAGCACCTCCTTACCACTGGGAGAGTTCTGGAAACCAAACTGCTACTGCTAGCACTTCTTCCAGAAGACTAGACTCTTTCCCTTGAATAGGAAATTAGTGTCTGTGTATTCCTTTCCAAGACAAATGTATGTCACACTGCAACCGAAATAAGAAGTCCATCAGACTCTTACTTAAACCCATGCCTTTGCAGCTAATGATGTTTGGGAGAATGTCACCTTGCTAGAATTGGTGCTGTGTTGACTTTTTCCTTTCTTTTGGGAATGGGCTGCATTCTAATTCAACAATCTCTATCATTTCCTAAGCTGTCTTCTCAAATGGTCTCTTTTAAATGCGACAATCAGTGTGACCCTCCTATTTTCAGTAAAGGATGTTTTGAACTCAGGTGTGCTGACTAGAATGGATGAGAAGAAAATCATAAAGCACTGAAAAAAACCCCAAACAAGTACACAAAGCAAAGAGCAAAGGTAAAGCCCATGTCGTTATACAGCTACAGTAATCCATGGCATGCGTGGTCTCTCCTAATTACTAACTGAGAAGCTTGTTTATGGATGGACTGAAGACAGCATTTGCTTGCTGTCAATGCCCTAGCAATTGTTAAACTAATTATACCCCGTCTTAAACGCAAATAATTAACAACAAGTGTCTTTTCAGCCTTTTATTCCTCTGTTTATCATTTTGAAAATGCTTTATCTGGGAATGGGCACATCTGAGCAGGAAAAACAGGCAATAATTACAGAAATCACAGATGTTCCAAACAGTCTGCACCAGTGGAAATTCTCTCCAGAAGTCTGCAGAGGTTTTGCCCCTATTTTTCACAGCATCTGTTTAAACAGTTGGATTAATGATGCCTATTTACAGGCATAATGCCCGTTGTAACATCTCTGAAAGCATTATGCTCCTGGAACAGGATTCAGTTCCATTTCAAGGGAAATTCATTTAGGTGTCTGCATTCAGCGCTTTCTGGGTGCCCCTGCAGTTGGGGAGATGTGGTCACAGAAGTGAGAGGAGTCAAGAGAGCCCTTCAGCTGACTGAATACAGCGAGCTGAGCACATTTCCATGCTCCAATTAACTCACAGCTGCATGTTCAGAGGGCAGGGGAGGTTTTGGTGGTTGCAGATGAGCAGTTTTCCATAGTGGAAAAGGTCTTTCAGTGATCTTTGCAACGTTTGAGCCACTAACCATTAACACAGTCTCTCAGAGTACCAAGTTCCAACACTAGTCTGGAAGTGAACGTCTCATCTAGGGTTTTACCATCCTGGTCTTTGTGATGGTCCTTAGCTCAAAACACTTGGGATAGTCATCCTAAACATGTACACTGTAGGTATACAGACAGCCTCCTAAAGTGGATATCATCTGCTCCCTCTGGAGTCCAGGGACAAGAGGTTACTTTGAGAACATGTTTTATACATCCTGTGGTGAAGAAATATTTTAAAATTAAATAAATCATCATCTGTTAGTACCTGCTTCTCTCTAGGGCTTATAAACAGCATCAGTTTGAAACCCAAGATGGTTTTCATTGCACCAGCTTAATGAAGCATTAATAACTGCACCCAGAGTCTAGGCTGCCATTAAATCAGAGTCTCTCCTCTAAGTGCAGTCAGTCATGTGTGATCCATCAATTCATCCACAAACTGAGAAAGGTATCCACTCAGGATGCAGCAAATAATTTCCCAAACTCCAGGGGTGATACTGAGTAAATTTCATTGGTTACTAAAAGAGGAGAGGGTTTCTCACATTGTAGAAATTGTGCTGAGTCTTATGAATTTTGTTATACAAGATCCTTTGAGCAATTAATTTAGTCTCATGTAAAAAGAAGCTTTAATGCTCTGAAGCACGTGTTAGGGGCCTAAAATACTCTGTTCTGTGGAGAGCTGAAGTTTGCTTCTCCAGTCTCTGTCCTTAATCAACAGAATGCTAAGGATTAGAGAATCAACCCCATAACTTAAATAAGACACTGGGGTTTATATTCAGTATGACAAAAATGTTCAGGTTCCTGTCTATTCAGTAAAATATATATATACGTTTTCTTTCCTTTCTTTTTGTTTAGATTTTTGCTTTTGGGTTTTCTGTTTGTTTGTGGGTTTTTCTTGTTTGTTTTCATTGTGGTGGTTTTTTGTTTGTTTGTTTTTTGGAGCAGTTATGGATTTTTCAGATCAAATCATCTTTGGAATCAGAGGCTTCAGACAGGCATCAAAATGAAAAATCACAGTTCTTTAACCTTCCACTCAAGTCACGTAGAATGCAAGAGATTTCCACCATACCTTTTCTTGTAGAGGAACAAACAAACAAACATTTGTGGAAGCATTTTTTGTGATTCATCAGGCTGAGCACTGTTAGATGATTACATTTGCATTTCAAGGAGTAATGCATGCCTGAGTGGGTCATTACAGGCAATTTGTACAGGAGTATAGGGAGGATTTTTTTAGAGGGAGGGCTGCTTGTGCCACTTGTGAAGAAGAAGGGAAGGGTTAGATGAGAAGGTACTGCTGGATTTCTCCTGTAGCTTTTGGATTGCCTGGAGGATTTCCCAGTTATTGAGGGGCAAGCCCACACGTGACTGGGATCACCAAACACAGAATCCTGCAGTGAGAAACTGCATAGGATGTCTCTGGAGTGGCTCCAAGGTACTTGCAGCTGCAGGAACTCTTGGAGAATCCTCTGAAATCAGAGAGTTTCCAAAGTAGTGGTGTGTCCTCAGACTGCTTTTGCCTACTGGAAACAAACGAGTGCAGGTGTGTGGGTCAGAGAGCAGCAGGAAGGCCACCACCTGCCACGTAGAACCTCTGGGAAGCGAGCAAGAATGGCTTGGAAAGCTGTTCTAACAGGACACTGGGGACAGAGACAGCGCATTAAAAACCACTGGGAGTTTTGGGAGGAGAATGGAAAAATAACTGCTTTTTCTATTTCAAGAGCTCACTACTTGTCCCATGAAAAGATCTGATACTTTCAGATGACGTCCTCATCTTCTAAAAGCATGTTCCGATTGGTGATATGTGCTTGGACAATTTGTTCTGAAAAGCAGGAAGTATCATGTGCAATACTAAATTGCAATCATGATCCTTGCAAATTAACAGTGACTCAGAATTCATTAGGTGGCCCTCAGTGATAGGTACCAATTCCATCCAGTCCTGGAGACAGCGTTGTGTCATTCTTTTCTTGTGCTGTTAATTTAGATTAATGGCTTTTATTGTTGGTTGTCAGCTTTGACTGATTGAACAGTAAAGTTACATTTCATTCCTCTCTTTCATTATGACACTTGATGAGGAAAAATACAAATGAATTCACGTTTAATTGTAGCATAAAAATATTTTTATCCTCTGGTTTCAAGAACAAGCACAAAGAGCTGTGTAAAAGCAGAGTCTAGGTTGGTGATAGCATTAGTGTAAATTCTCTCAATGTTTGTTCTTTCTGTCTGTGGTGAGTAGCTGAGAAGTTGTTTTCCATTGCCAGTTAATCACTTTCTGAGATTCTGAAAATATCTACAGAAAGAACTGTCATATTTCTGAAAAGGGTTTTTTTTCACTAATTCAGTTCTTTCTCTAGATTAATTTCCCTCTTCTGTATAATCTTAATCTCACTTTCTCTGATTTACCCACCGAGAAGGGAAGAAAGCCTGACAAAGAGGGCAGGTGTTAGAAGTCAGTGCATGTGCAAATTTAATTGGATACATAGAAAAATGTCAGTCCTAGAACCTGATCAATCAATCAGTGCTAGCAAATACCCTCATGGACTTTTACAAAAGATGAAAAATTGAAAGAACAGAAATGTCCTTACTGGGCTTTTTCTGAGCAGCAAAGTGGTTTCATTTTCTCTCCTGCATCTCAAAATGTCATGTTGGCCTATGCTGCAGTGCTGAAGAACACCAGTGGTGTGACTTTGAGCTGGTCAGTCACAGGCTCCTGGATGTTACAGAGAGCCAAGTTCAGTGGAAAAGCCAGTTAAACTGCTCCAAGTAATGCAGGAGCTTCAAACCCTGAAACTACCGTCTACAGCATTGGGCTGTAGGTAAAGCAGAATAAATTAATTGAAGTGTATGTTCTGCAGAGAGAGTGGAAAAGATATTTCAGATTTTCAGGCTGTAGGCTTGTGAAAACAGGGAAGCTAAGAAGAGGACTCTAGCAAAGGGATAATAAGGAATGTGTGGGGTGGAATAAAAACATGAAGTGACAAAATTTCTGATTTCTGTCAGACATTTTTGACCAAGGACACTACTTATTTTGGTCTATTGCTGCACTGCTCAGGAAAAACAGGGCCTGGGTATGTGCTTTTTAAACACAGAAGAGTATACACTGAAGGGATTACCAGCCTCTTATCACTGGTGATTTTATTTTTCTTGCAGTGTAAATAAACTTGCAGAACACTATAGAATGGTTCACTGTCTAAAACACAAGGAAAATAGATCTTCTAAGTTAAGTAGATTCTTTCAAAATAATGCTATTATTTCAAGATGTCAACCGCTTTCAAAAGAGCCAATTCCCTGATCTTCTTGCACTGCTTAAGGCCAGGTTTTATACCTCTGCTGAACTAACCCAAGCAATCCTAAATCACATTTTTAAAAGTATTTTTGTTGAAAGAAAAATATGTTGTATATATATAATTAAAAAAAAAACCTCACTGGACATTGTACCTGAATGCCTGATCAGATCTGGAGACACTATTGATCACTGTCCGCTCCTTGAAAGCCCTCAAGTAAGCAGCCTCTACACCTGCCTGAGATGCCAAGTGATCAGACTCTCCCATTTCACAGTAATCTACTTTCTCTTAAGTCTCTACATTGGTTTCATTTATCCCTGAAATAAATTCAGTGCTGGTAAGCATCGCTGTAACAGACCAAAAGACAAAATGCAGATGTCTGGTTGTGTCTGTGCACACGAGAGGTTCTGCTGTGCAGTGATTGTACAGCCAGTTGTAAGGGCAGCCTTAAGGGTTGTTGGGTGTGGAAGCAAGAAGGGAAGTGATGAGCCTGTGAGTGCTGTCCGATAGGGCAGGTAACAGGTCATGTCATGGTGTGGGATATACTCTGTCCTATTCCAGGGTCTGAAGAGCTAAGGGTGATTTCAGAGAGTTAAAATTTCTTCTTTCCTTGCTCTAAAAGTGCAGAAAAATCCATGGCAGCCCTTAGAGGAAAAGCAACACATTTGCATCTGCTTCAACCAATGGATGAGGAGTGTGCAGGACAGAGAGGGGTATGTCCAGGAAGAGTTAATAGTCCCAACTACTTTCTCCACTGCATTTCTAAAATGTCTTTAGAAGAAAGTTTCTTAGTTGGTCTGGGATGTTCTTCTGTGCAATCAGGTCATTTTTGTCCTTGGTCCATGAGTTTTGTTACTGGACTGTAAGCCACCAGACCCGTCTGGTCTCCCTTTTTCCATAAAAAGTGAGCCTGTGGTTTTCAAAGTGCAAACCATCAGCCTTAAATCAGTACTTTGCTAAAAGCCCACTGGCAAGAGCGTTCTGGAAAGTTTAGGGGTGAAAATGGCACTTATCTGTAAAGTTATTTTGTGAACTCAAGTTGACATAAGGCAAATAATTCAGGAAAGGATTAGGCACTTACATGAATATGAATAACATCAGCAGTTGCACAGGGAAAGAGAAAATTTACAGGGGTTATCAATCCTTACACTTCAGAGCATGGGACCATTTCTGGGAAGAAATATTTTTCTGCCTATACAGCTCTTAAATCCTCAGAGGCCTCAGTGTTTGACACCAGCCTTTAAAGCATCTCTGAGTGACTTGGAATGAGGGTCACAACAAAACTCAGGGCAAGGTGTATGAGTTTCTTTAGGAGGTTAGAAAGGCAGAAGGGCTGGCAAATCCCCACTAGTCCTGAAGCAGGGGTTTAACAATTCAGATGTTTTCCTAGGAAACTCTAAATGTGAATTTCTGTTTCCCACTGGAGGGCAATAATTCTTTAGGTGTGTTGAGGGTCACTGACAGGCTTCACTCAGAGTTAAATACAGTGAGACCTTTCCCACCTTTGGCCTGGTGAGAATTTTACTGAGTCACCACTGAATCAGAAAGCATTGGGAGGAAACACCTCCCTTGATCCCACAGTACACATTGCCACCTGAATTATGAGTTCCACATCCAGATGTGGAGAGCTCATGCTGCCCTCACTTTCCCCCTCAAATTTACATCCCTGGGGACACAAAGAGTCACTAAAGTTTGCACAGCTGTGGTGTTAAATTTGTACAGCAAAATTTATGAGAAGACCAAGAGAAGTAACTTTATACTTTAATGACACTCTAAATAGTCATTTTCTGTTGCCTTTCTCAGAAGGCAGAGAAGAGAGATTTATCATGAGTGTAACTCTGCCAAACTACATGGAACTGCACGGGGGGGTTTGTCCCTTGTGACGCTGTCTTGACTGAGGGGAGAAGGTCTTATCTTGAATTGCTTAGAGTACTTGTCCCCCAGCCCAGATGATAAAATGGAGCTTAAGGCTCTGGATGTCCTCCAGGATTTCCAGTAGGAGTATTTCATTGCCAAAAATACAACACGACCTCATGCTTGCCAGCCCTCATTTGCCTTGATGTCTCGAATGCAATATCCTGGATTTCATCAGGAGATACCGATACGATATAGGGAGACAGTGAAGCCAAGGGAATTATTTAGAATTCAAACCCTCTTAAGCACAGCATCATGTCATGGTGAAACCACCAGCTGAAATGAAGACTGACAGTTTAATTTCTTGAAGTACTGGAAAAGAAAAGACATCTGCCATGATGGCTACTGGCTTCCACAAGCTGATGGTAATAGACTGTGAGGTCCTTTACAGCTGAAGAAATTAATCCTTTTTTTCCCCCTAATATACCTGTCATTTTCTATATGAGTAAGTATGTTTTTTAGAATCTACAGCATGGCTATTTTGTCTTCCTATTCCTTCTCTGTCTGCCTGTAACCTCTGCTCTGCATGGATTTTACAAATTTACCACTGTAGACTACTTTGTGATGAGACAGAAGTGAGTTTGGCCAACAGCAAAAGCAAAGATTTCAAAAGATTTGCTCTAAAGTGTGTTTTCTTTTGTTTTGTTGAAAATGAACAGGAGACTAAATAAAATTTTACTACTACTGCACTACCACTACTATTAGTAAAATCCAGACAGTAATAGTCCTTCTCCACATGGCATGGCATTTGGTAAATGGCTATCTTCTTCCTTGACTCAATGAAAACTTCCAGCATCTTGAATCTAAGAGAAGGNAAAAAGGCTCCGTTGGATCCCTCCCGTGCTGGCCTGCCAGCTCTCCTTCCCAGACAGGGTGTGCAGCAGCGAGGGTTCCGTGCCCCTCGCTGGATGGATCCTTCCCTGGATGAGTCCTTCACAGCTCACTCCTTTATCCTGGCATTTCAGTGAAACTTGCAATACGTCACCATTCCTGGGACTTATCTCCCTTTCAAATGTGTTTGAAATTGGCAAGTGACTTCAAAAGTAATTAAGGGAGGAATGACAGACAGCTTGACAAAGTATCTATTTCCTTAGGAAATCAGGCTAAATAAAGGGGATTGTCGTGTGAAAATCATAAATTTTCCCCAAACAAAAACTTCTTTTGTTCCCTTGGGCATCAAAGATTAGCAAAACCTGGAGGAATTTTAAACTCCAATTTAAACTTCAGAGCTTGCACTAGCAGTTTACTATTGAATTGTCAATTATCTTGGTCTTTTTAATTAACTCTGCTTTTAGGCTCTGGTACAATATTTATTTATTCTGTTTTTAAAGCAAAAAAATGGAACTTAATGGAAATAAAACAGGCTTTCCATGGAGGAAAAAAACCCATAAGCATAATTTCATCTAACATCTGAAGTCATTTTTTTAAGCTTTTCCATTAGTGTGGTCAAGCAAATGACAAACAAGTGATTAATTTCTAACATACGCTCTAGGCTTGCTACTTCCTGATCAATGCTTTATTTTATTTGTAGGCTTTTCTACTGGGCCCATTTACACAGTGTTTTACTCTGGCTTGGTGGACAACTGAAGGTACTGTGAAGCAGCCCATGGGCTGTGTGTGTAATTCCTCGGAGAGATGTAGCATTTGAAAGTAAAGTCACAGCTGGTCTCGAACAAAGGAAAGAAAAAAAAATTTGCTCCTTAAAGTTGTGACCTCAGGATCACAGTACATGAAGTGTAACAAACACAGATAATTCTCACATACCCTGTCCAAGTAAATGCAGAAGTTGGAGGCTGCAATTTGGTCATGAAGATCAACAGAGAGCAAGAGAAATGGGATAAAGGAGCTCTCTCCTTTGGCTTGAGCCTCTTTATTCAGGCTCATCTCTGCCGCAGCACTTTTGTCAGTGGGTGTGTGTTGGCACTTGACGTCCATGCTGGATTGGCCGGAGAGCTGCACGTCTGCAGGCTGAGCTGCGAGCAGAGCAGCTGCATATTGAGGCTATAACCTCTCGTGTTCTTTATGGCTTGAGAGATGAGAATTTTCATGTAGGCTATATACTGCAGAATGCTTAAGCAGAGGCAGAGCGAGACCAGTACTGCCTGGAATTTGCACAGATAAAATTGGACTTTATGTTGGAACCTATGCGCCTGAGATTTTCTTCCCCCGTGCCAAAACAGGCAGAGGTTTGCCTGGAGCACTGGAGGAACAAGATCTCTCTCAGGAACTCCTCATGGTCTTTCTGACACAGTAAGATAAAATTTCTTAAAAACTGATGCTGATATGAGATCTTTTCAGTATCAGAGCCAAAAAAAACAACTTTCTTTTTTTTTTTTTGGTATGGCAGCACAGGACCTTTGAGATGTTTTATTTACTAATTCAGTGAAACTGAATGCCCAAGGTTTATTTCTTTTTCTCCCTCTCTGAGTTTCAAAACTTTTGACCACTTCTTCATTTTAGGACTATTTTTTGAATATTGTTCTTTTTAAAGTTCCTAGGCATGAGAAACTAGCAATAATATTATAGCAATAAAAAACAATGAAAAACAGCAATATAAAACAACAGCTTGAACTATTTTAATAATGTCTGACTGATGACTAGACACATAGATCATTTTGTAGCCATTTAATAGATTTTTTTTTTAAATTAGACCATGTTTTCCAACAAGATCCCAAATTACAGTTTTAATCTTTACGAAGGGACAATTTCCTGTTCTTGCACTGTGTTGGTGCCTTACTGTTACTAGCAATAAAGAAATAAATAGCAGCAACCTGATTTTTTATTATGCTGCAGTGGTACTCTGAAATCAGAACATCCTAGAATCATGAAGATAACTGAGTTAATCAATGGACATTTGCAGAGGGCAGTCAGGTTCCAGCATTTTCTTCTGTGATTCTTTCCTTCCATATGTAAATTTACTTATCATCAAGCTGAATCCAACAGTTTTGTGAGGAAACAGGCAAGTCAAACCCATGCCCGCAGGATAGAAAATATGATGTGCCTGCTGGGACTCCTGTTACAAAGGAGGAGGAAGGAGAAATTCTTATCTTTTTCTTTCATATTGAATCCCTATTGGATTAGAAGCAAAATTGAATTCAAGATGTTCAACTACAGAATTAGAGGAATAATTATCAAAGTGCAAACAACTGTACATTCACACATATGTCTTATATAGAGTAATGTTTGGGAAAGTGAAATGTCATATATTCAAAAATACCCATTTTCACAACTCCTGAGTGCTGTTATCAGAAAAAAGAGAGATAACATTGAAAAATCAGGGAAGCAGGGGAGCCAATAATATATACTTTATATATCAACATGTACAGTGTGTGTGTACTTCCATCTATACATATAATATATGTGTGGGGTTTATATGTGTATATATATCCATATATACATGCACACACAATGATCAAAAAAGTAATGTAGATGTTCTGCTATGGAAATGTAGGATGCTGGGTGTGATTTATAACTTCACATGAACCAAAAGGATTTTCCTGTTCATTCTACATCCGTAGAATTGGGCTCCTACTAGATTGAATCAAAGTGTGTGTCCTTATGAGCTGGTGAAAAATAGTGAACTCTGTGGAAATGCTAAAAGCACGTATGTGATGTACAGCACTGGGGATAAAATCAGGGCAGAGAGGACCTTAAAAGCCAGGGTGGAATAGGGTGAGGAAGAGGAAAAACAATAGATTTCAGAGTTGAAATATCTTTGAAAGGTGAAACGGGCAGAGAGAACAGGGTCACCAAAGTGAATGATGAAAGGATCTGTGCTTTTCATTGCACCCATGGATGCTCCTTCCGTTTATATCTGAAATCTTCACCCACTCTGAACTGAGTGATAAAACAAAGTTAATTGCTCAAGCCTCCTTGTAGAACAGTAAAAAGGCTGAGAGTGTTTCTGTCCTCAGGAAGTGAAGAGTCTTAAAGTAAGAATTGCTTGCAGTCAGTAGAGTTTGATGTTGAGCTGCTATAATTGCAAAAGCTTTCATGGGAACAGCTGGGTGTTAAGTATTTGTCTGTGCTGCTTTCACGGGCTCTTTTGACCATCTTTGGAGCTAAATGCCTACATATTGGATTCAAGTGCTATAGTAGCCACTGGGACTGGATCCAGCCACCCTGCTTCAGGATGACAAAGTAATCTTTTAGGAAGAAAGAACATCTATTACAGTGATTTTGAACATTTTCCTTGAGAAAACTATTTTCTTGTCCATACTCAGAATTGCTGAACTACCAGGACTCCCCATGTTCCTCCCATCGAGCTGGGAGCAATATGAGATTGCTGCAGCTGTTTCTGGCCACTGTCGACGAACCAAAGACCAAGCAAACTTCATCTTCCTTACAGCTGCTTTTACTGTCTGCATTTTCAGACAAATAGCAGTGATGGAAGGGACTGCAGTGGCAGGAGAGGGATGGTTTTGAGAAGCAGTTTGCTAAGGGTTTAAATATTTGCCTGCTCCATGTCCCAGGATATGATCTGTACACTTTCTCCCTGTCCTCACTCAGATTTGCAATGTTCTTGTGGCAGGTGAAGTGCTGCTTTGTGGGCTGCCAGTCCCTGAAACGGCTAAATCAAAGTGCTCTGGTGCATTGAATTCTGGCATTATTATTCAGTAAATTCCGTCTCTTCCCCTCATCTGCTCCCTCTTGATACTTCTTGTTATTTACCAGCTGTTGCCTCTGACTCCAGACGAATGCAGCCCCGATATGCAAGCGGAGAGAAGCACACTGAGAGACAGAGGTGATTCCTGAGGCGTCCCTCACCCAGCACGTCTCCAGACACATTAACAATGCTGCATCCAGAGCTGTTTATCAAGTGCCACAAGCAGCTCCTCAAGTGCTGTTGGATGTACTTCTAACTCTGTTAGACTGTAAAGTAGAGAAGGAGCCAAATCCCAGCAGCTGTAGGAGGTGAGCTGGGAGAGCAAAGGCAGCACAGGCGCGAGATTAAATCCAGTAGCTATACACCCAGCCAAAATCCCCTCAGCTTTCCAGTGAATAATCATCTGGTCTGCAATATTAATTCACCAGTTTGGAGGTGTTTCCCCAATCAACAAGGTTCATTCAATCTACTTACATGTTTCTCCAAAGCTTGGAGTTGGGGCATTGCTCTAGCTTCCTATACCAAATCCATGGTATTTATAGAAGGATTTAATTTCATCTGCATCAACCTGTGCTATGCCCTGAGAGGTCTTCTTACCTGGCAGAAGAAATGCTTCATTCTTTAAGTGTTTTCAGAAAGGAAGGACTTACTCTGAACCCAAATGCTGGTCAGTCAGTTTCAGATGTTTTACTCAATTTCCTTTGATGGTTAACTCAGCTCTGCAATGTCTTTTTGCTCTGCAACCCAAAGGATGATTAGCTTAAGAGCTGTGGCTGTATTACCTTTTCAGGGCAGGCTGTGGTCCTTGTAAAATCTTTTCAGCCATGCTCCAAAGTCCTCTAGGACAGGTAATGTGTGTTTATTTAACACTTTTCTGAGAATTACTTGATTTTTACACATTTTTGCCTAGGAACACACTTTGATGAGCTTGATGTTGGAATTTCTGGGGCAAGGCCTGTACCCAGTGACTGCATTCAGTGATTATCTGAAAACACAGCTCTTTGAGAGCTATTAATCCTCTGTCAATTCCTTTGACATTGCAACCTTCTGGCTGCCTTCCCTTTTTGCCTGGTCAGTCATCACCCAGCTAGCTGAGGTGGACACATTTGGAAAATCCTTCCCCTAGACAGAAGAAAAAAAAAAAAAGGGGGGGAGGAGGGGAGAAGAATGTAGACAAAAATGGACAAACATTGTACCTGAACTCAGGATTTCAAAATCATCTCCTTACTTTCCATCTTGGGATGCTGAGCACCAAGTGGACACCTGTTGGCATATCCCTGTGAAGGGCTGTGGGTTAAGTGTCTGTACGGTCGGTTCCGGAGCTCAGAGAAACGCCCGTGCAGAGACTCCCACTGACTTTACTAAGCTAAGAATCATGTCTCTGCTGGGATAGCAGTATTGCAGCAATTTGCCTGTTGGCACTTGGGGAATGTGGAGCCAGGACAATTTGGCCAATTTTAAAAATAAAAAGCCTGTTTGTTGTTTTGCAATTGCTTCTGGCAAACATGGACTAGTTGATGGCATTAGTGGGTTGGTTTTGGCAAGGTAGCTTGTTTCTTCAGGTTCTCCCACCTCTCATCTGTCCATTTTAGCAAGTTTTGCTAAATTGGCAGCATCTAAAAATTAATTAAAAATGGGGGGAAATCACAAATTTAGAGGCAGTGAAGCAGAAAGCTGAAATACAATGGCTTTTACTTTTTTTGTCAAATTGAATATCTACTATCAAGAGTAAAAACTGCAAAAAATGACTGCAGCAAAAAAGGGAAGAAAAATAAATAGAAAAAGCTTTCCTCATCTTAAGTGTACCTGTGTCAATCTTCCAACCTGCAAAACCAAAGGTTAAACTGTGACTTGGGAACAGAACAACAGGCCATTGAAAGAGAAATTATTTGGAAAAAAAATTTTGCTAAGGCACTGATTTGGAAAGATACAGGCATATGGGAGATGCTGCTTTAAGGCATATGGGGAATTTCCTGGTGACAGAGTGTCTCCAGGTGCTGTAAGGCTGAGTGCTCTATTACCTCCCTTTGCCTCTCCAGTGTCTCCTGGAATAGAAGCAGGGAGGTTTTGCTCAAAAGCCTCTTGCTATTTAATTGGTGTACAACCCTAAAAGGGATTGCTATGCCAGATTCCTTGAGGTTTTGAGGTGTGCAGCCCATGTCCCCTCCTGCAGCTGCAGCAGGCTGTGTTTGACACAAGTGCTGCTCTGGAGCAGAGGGATCTGAGGGAACCTGATGCTGCTGAAATAATGGCAGATCCCACAGCAAGTCCTGTAGTCAAAGCCAGTAATGCACAGTGTGAGTGTGACCCCAGCCCAAATGTGGCTTTGGGTTCACAGTCAGAAGAACCAACTTGCGGATGAACAGGTGAGGGACATCATTCAGCTTGATGGTGCAGGTTCACAGGGGGAACCGGGTGCCACCAGCTGGGGCTTCAGTGTAAAACTCCAGTCTTATTTCACTGCCTTGTTTCTCCTTCCATCCTGATACCTGGCATTTATTCAATTTCTTTCAATAATAGACAGTTTCTTCATCTGCTGCCCTTTTGGTGTGTGACGGCTATAAACCACTAGTTACAAAGCTTGAGCGTTTCAGAATCTACTGACATTTAAGGAAAAAGATTACCAAGCCCTTGAAAGGAGCACACCAGTGAAATACACAAAGAAGCAAGTGCAACTTCCTTGCTGTTAAAGCGATAAAGAAATTAATGGCACACCAGGTTCCAAAATCCCACTGCTGTTTGGAGATATCGCCTTTCTCCTCCTTTTTCTAAAAAAACCAAAAAACTCTTTTCTCCCTCCACAATGTACAAAGGCAGCTGCAGTTAAAGGGATGGCAAGGCACAGAAAAGATATTACTTCCCGTGAGTTTTATGAAGCTGATATCAATCCATTTTTTTTTCATAAACTTCAGGCCTGTTATTACCCTAAAAGCGTGTTCCACAGCATTTAATGTGACACTGATGAGAATACAAATAAGGGGAGGTGAGGGAGACAGAGGGCAGAGAGAGCAGAATCAAATGATGTTAAATGCAAGGACCTGTACAGCACTTCCATACCCATTGCCATTGAGGAGAGTTTTAAGGGGCCAGGAAAGCGTAGAGCATCTGAATTGTGTTTGGGGGCAGTAAATCACTTTGAGCTTCAACAATGAGGTAAGAAATACTATCTGAGGAAGGTGAGAAAAGAAATTTAGGTTATGGAGGCATGAAAGCTTACATGTGAGCTAATGAGGCATGCTTTAGCTAAGTGTTGTGTAGAAAGACAGGGTATAAATGTCCTTGAAACTGGGATGATATGGGGTGGAAAACATGCTGTGGATTTTTGAAACTTTCACCTGGAAGTGTATGAAATGCTGATTAATTTGACGTCATATTTAGCCAGTGCTTGGCTAGATTCCTGTAGATGTAGATAACTTTTTGTAGAGAAATGTTCCTGAGTAGTAAGACAAGGTTGGACCACTTGTTCTGTCTCTTATCTGATACATGAATAGTCAGAAACTGATATGTCCAAGAGAAACCAAAAGAGGTAATTCTTCATACAGGGGGTAGCTATGAAATTCCTCGCTTCAGGACCTTGGGGCTATGTAGTTTGCAGATTCAAGCATAGGCTGGACAAATTCATGGAGGGAAATCTACTCAGAATTACTGCACATACAAAAATTGTGTTTGGTTTGGGCTGTCCTTGAGCTGCAAAGTGCTGGAGATTAGAGAGTGCTCTGAAGAGGAATTACTGCATGACTGTCCAGGGCTTATCTTCCTTCCTTGGCATCTGCAGTGTAACTAGCAAGGTGAGCATTCATCTGGCTCATGAAGTCACTTCCTTTCCCAGGCTACATCCTCAGACTTTATCGCGGTGAGGAAGTAGACAGGACAGTAGAGAACAGAAGAAAGTAACACATACCATCTCTGAAATGAACCTGGAGGAGAAGTGGTGGAGTGTGAGCTGGACATGAACTTGAATGCAGTCAGAGCAATGACACCTTTCTGTTCATCGCTTTTCTCCAGCGTGATGCTCTAGCAGCTCTTGAGACAGTAGTTGAGGAATCAAAGAGGGCAGATAACAGTCTTTTTGAGAATTCTATGTTAGCACTTTCAAGGAGCATTGCTGGGAGCAGGATGTAGCTGAAATGGTGATAAATTACCTGATACGGTCATAGGAAGCAACACTGCAGGCGTTCTCTTGACAGCTTTTTCAGACTCTCTAAATCCTCCATAGATATATTAATATTTTGAACTACTTCTACCATATGTGATAGATATTGTCAGATCATAATTTCAGTTCAGGTGCTCTGTGCCTAATTTACATACATGAGCAAATGAGGGAAATTTATCTCATTTTCAGGTTATTATTCCAACTGAGGATTCAGAGTGTGCACATGAACATTGTATGTAATTTTCTACAAGCATGAAACTCTTCCTATAGCTCAATATGCATTTTGATTATAAAAAAACCTATTTTAACATCTCAATGTTTGTCAAAACTCTATAGTACTGTTAAGAAATAATAAAATAGTGAGACAGATTGTAGCAGTCAGAGTATCTGTCTTTTGAGTTTTGATGAGATATAAAATTGGTTGAAGTTATTTCAGGTTTCTGCAAAAGAAGTCTGCTTAGAGATGTCACTATTTCCTGAGAGTTTTCAACGGCTCTTCAAGTGACACAAAGTACTCTCATGTCAGTGTTAGAAATCCTAACTAATGCAGCTGTTCCTACATAATAAATTTACTTGGCAAAGGTAGTTCATAGCTGAGGACCAAAACAGTTCTTCAGGGCTCATAGAAAGAGAACCAAGCTTCAGGAGAGAGTGCAAATCTGCAAAGCAGCACATTTCTCAGGTGTTTTACTGTCTAAATGCTCAGTGGAGGAAGAGGAGATGTCTGTTGACATGTTTTGAAAGCAACCAACATTAGCAATGTAATCTGTAGGCTTAATCCTGCAATTTTTTGATGTGAAGTTTTGTTCCAGCCATGTAATTTAGACTGATTTAGTGCTGGATGGCTTTCAACTCCTCTGTGTACGGGCTAAATTCCCTTAAGACTTGGATAATTCTGACTGTAACTTTTTATAGGAAGGGACTTTGGTCTTTGTCCAGTGTTTTGTTTGGGGCTCCTTAAGAATTTCAAGAAGCACAATAATAAATTGGGAAAAAAAAAGGGTACTTCATGATATTCAGGCACACTGTTTGTTTTATGGGGACCCATCCTTGACAAGTGGAATAGTTGGTGCCAAAGTTCTATGTCAGCAGCAAATGAGTTCCTTACAGATGTGTGATTAGTTGTGACTTTGGTATATCACACACAGAAGAAATATCTTTCTATGTATCTATGCACTCACATTTAATTCTGTTTTTACAGTGTCAGGTTTTTGACACAAAATCTATCAATTCTTGAATAAAAAGAACCACTCCAACACTATCAAATTATTTCCCAAACACCTCAGGTTTTTGGGTTCTATTTTCCCCAGAAAAAGCACTCCAACAATGGAAAACCACCAAAGAATTCTTTCTTTTTTTCTTCTTCAAAGTCAGGAAGAAACCATTCTGGAATCCTCTACAAAAGCATGGGTTTTGTCCATTTCAAGTGAGGCAGGAAGATCACCACAAGTGTCCTGGTTGTACAAAGAAAAGCTCTAATGCCGGTGTCACCAGGTCACTGCCTGCCTTTCTATAGTGGCCCCATGGGACCTTTGTGCCATGAAACACCCCAGCCTTTGTCAAAAGTCTTTTTTTCCCAGGCTGCTTGTGACGATTTTCAGTACTTTATGAACAGAGGGACTCTGTGCTCTGCTTCTCTCTCCAGTTGTGGATGACGTTTCTGTCTGCCTGATGAATTTCCCCCTCTCCTCATCTAGTCTTTTCCCCTTGTGTAACACTGAGGAGCAGACCCATTTTCCTTAGAGGTGATGATGAACTGCAAGCAGGACAGGGGCAGACAGCCCAGTTGATTACACCTGCACTCACAGGAGCAGGGGCTGATTATACCTTCAGAGCTAATAAAAAACCCCTACTTACTTGTGGGACGATTCTGCTGGCACCCAACAGGTGGAACAGCAATTTTCACCCAAGTTGAATTTATGTTTAAAAAAGGTTCTCGAGGAAACAGAAATTTTATTTTATTTTATTTTACTTTATTTTTATTTTGTTTTATTTTATCTTAAATCTTGATTCTGCTGAATATTAAGAGACCTATCTAATAGCAATACATTTTTAAAGTAATGAAATATTTACAGCTGGAGCCTTCAACGGAGGAACAGTACAGTGTGTTTATTTTGCAGCTCAGTAAATTATATATATACAACAAGAATCAAATGGATGCTTTTGGTTGATCATGCTAATCCAAACAAGCTTTCTTTATGGTTTTTAATCTGGAGAATTTGTTTTCCATTCCCATGCAAATAATTATCAAAGCATCTATTAAACTCTATAAATAAATCCAGGCCCTAAAATTTGTCTCCAGACTCTAAACACACAGGATGGCTGCAGGGCATATCTTTCCTCAGTAAAAGCTGGTGGTTTTGTCGCGCTCCCTGGGCCCTTCCTAGACCCTTTAAGGAAAACTACAGGGATAGCTAAATAAACATTTGCTAAATAAGAACATATATATTGAAATTTATGCAAAGCTGTTCAGAAATATCTGGCAAAATTTATGTCTCAGTATAGCAGTAATGGGTGCTTGCAGTTTTTTCCAAATGTTTTGCAAAGTCCAAGATGTACAATAGCTGAATTCTATTTCAGGACTTGTTTCCACAACTTGTTTACCAGGTAAAGTCCCAGTATGGACTTTCTGCAGCCAGATTCCCTTGAGCATTTAGGAAAAAAGGGACAAATTACATGGAAATACAGCATATGTTGTTAGCCAGACAACTTCTGTTGTTGTTTAAACTCAGTAGAATTCACCCCTGCACAAGTTAATAATTTGAAAAAGCCAGCATGCAAGAGAGCAAAATAAAAATTCAGGAAGCAGAGAAAACTTGAAAACTCAGATAGGACCTCAGAAACCTGTTTAAAAAGCAAGGAACTCAATTCATGCGAATGTATGTTAACCTGTGTGTGCAGGTGTTCACTCAGAAAGTGGTGATTTCCCTGCTTGCACTCTGCTTTTCTGTTATCAGTGCTCGTTGCTTTGGGTGCACGACACGAGCTGCAGCATCCAGTGGAGAGCCAGTGCTGCGGCCCTGAGCTGCCTGCTGGGTTTGTGGTGGAAGCTGCTCCTGGTCACAGCATTCAGCTGTAAACGTGCACTCAGTGGCCACTAAAGGGGACTTGAAGGGGCTGGATGTGATGATATCATTTTTACTCATTGTTTACTACTGAATCTGGTGAGCCTTGAGTGTGCTAAGCCATAAGAAGGAAGAGCCATGCACACTACACCAGACAGAACAAAACAGAGAAGTGGAAATGAAAGGGTGACAGCCAAAATCAGAGTAGAGCTCATCACCAGTCTCACCAGAAACCCAGACTGCTCTGAGTTTTATAGAGAAGCTTCATTATTATGAATACAGATGGTTTGTCTCATACTTTTCTCCAGTACTGGAGCAGGGTCAGCCTTTATTAGATGAACATGCTTTCTGATCCAGCAGGAACAGTTGGATTTGTACCATAGTAACTCTATAGCCACACTACTGGAGTCCACAACAAGTTAATCCCCATTACCCAAAGAAATGGCCTAAATTGTTATTAGGGTCTTTCTTTTTTAATGAGAAAAATATCACTAGAAAAAGCACAGAGAGCAAAAAGCTTGGAATTGCTTAGCTGGTTCTTTCCAGCTGGATTGTTCTCTAATGCTGAACGTTAATTGGAGAATAACAGCATTCCTGCCTGCTTTTAGAAAATCAATATGCGTGGGTTTTTTTTGTCCCCCTCCCCCTGTTCAGGTTAATTCATTACCAGGATATTTTTAGATTACTGAATAAATAAAAAACAGCCCTTTTCCAGTCAAAAGCTAATAACTATAACCAGCCAGAAAGATCTCCTGAGTGCAGTCCTCTCCTCGCCTTCAGTGTTGCTCACTGATGTCCATGCCAATCGCCTGCCCCAAATCACTTGTCAGCCCTTCCACAAAGCGGGATATGCATTCCATGCTCCTTTGAACTGGCACAAGCTGGGGGATCAATGGCTCTGTTTGGCAGCGGCTGAGCTGCTGGACATTTTCTAGCAGCAGCAGCTTGGCAGGGTTGGCTCAGCGTGAGGATGTTAATGCCAGTTCACCATTCCCTGCGAACCAAGGGAAAGAGCAAGGCAGGAGAAGAGAGGGCAGAGCTGGAAATGCAAAGAGGCAACGTATTTTGCAGAGGATGCCTCACAACATAAATAAACAATAATTCTAGCAATGTTGTTTTGCTTTTTTTTTATAATACATAGTCCTGCTCAAATCCCCCTAGATCTAATTAAAACTTTGTTGGCCACCCACCAATCAAGATAATTATGTTGTCTGGCAAAAACAACAACAACAACAAAGACAAAATAAGATTGTGCAGAATGATGCACCTACGTTTGTTTTTGACAAAACAAAACGAAAAAACAATGCCTGTTTTTTTTAATTTTTTACCTCTTTTGGAAAATGAAAAAAAGAAGCAAGCTATAAAAGACATACAGTTTGAACCTCAAAGAGTCAACAGATGCTGAAAACACCAAAAAGCCCAATGTGTCAATGAGTATTTGAAATCATGTGAAGGAAATCTTGCAGAAGACAGAGGCACCATAAAAATATTAAAATGAACTGACTGATTGGAGAGCCTGAGTCAGAAAAGAAGCTTTTACTGCAGTTAAAGGGCAGACACTCGAGAAGTGTTATTTAGGGAAATCACCTCTAATAAACCAGGACTTGCTTAAGTTCCTCCCAAGCAAGATCTGAGGCCCTGAATTTATTCCTTGTTCTCTCAAGTTCCCCGGATGCTGCTGCCCTGCAAGCTGGCTTATTCCACGACAGCAAACATATGTAAGTTATGCTGCAAATGAGCTTGATCCAAATTCCAATGAAATCAATGAAGAAACTCCCACTGATTGCAATCAGGCATAAAGGAACCAAAATGCACGCAAAGACTTGGTCAGACTGGAAAATTAAAGCCATTTTAAAGCAGAATATCAGGAGTCTGGATAAAAATGTTAAAAACTACTCTGGCTCGAATGAAGAACAAGAGAGAATCACACTTAATATCTTTTGAACAAACATTGTTTCAAACAGAGGAGAAAATCAGAGTGATTCAGACTTGGACTAATATACATGTTTGGAGGGCTGCAAACACTGCCAAGCATGGTTTTGGCATAAGGAAAGCACAAACCCTGAATTATTATTATTAATTGCACAAAAATACATGCAAATGGAGTTTTTTCCCTAAGCTTTCTTGATGTGAGAATAGATATTAAACACACAGAGCTTTCCAAGCAACAATACTCACAAAAATAAATGTAATCTCATGAAATGCTTGCAATGAAATCAGCAGGAGCATTGCTTATGAGTTCCTTCCATTATTTGGGCTATTTATTGACCTTTGTGTGTGTATACATGCATTAAACTGACAGAGTTATTGTTTTTTCATCACCCTTATTTAATAAATCTCATTCTTCTAGATGAAAGGGTTTTTTATTGATGATGAGGGGATTTCTTTCTCTTTTTTGTTCAAAGTTTTGATCAAAATCTCACATAATTTTTAACTTTTCTGAAATTATTTTATGGAGTCCTTTTATACCTAATATCAAATTTAACCCTAAAATTACATTATTAGTGTCCTGTTTACCAGAAGCAAATATTTGTATATAAGTTTTAATCTTTCAGGTGCTACACTTACAGATGTTCCAGATAAATTGCTAAGAGCTGTGGGCAAGAAAATATCTACTACCAAACTCATGGAAAGAAATTATTTAAGAAATTATTTTTATATTGCAAAGTGTTCTGGAAAACATCTCAATTAGTTAAGTCATACAAATAACAGACTTTTTTTTTTTTTTAATTCCATGCCAAATAGAGTTAAAAAAGGGACCAGAGAGATTCAGAAATCTAATATTAATTTCAAGGTGATTGTAACAGATTGTCCAGCTAGAAAAACATTTTTTGTTTCCCTTTTATGTATCTATAGATAAACTTATTTGTTTTAAATATACATATTAAAAAAGAAACAACCTTTGAGGCTGGCAAAAATAGCTCCAGAGACTATTTTTAAAGGAAGAAAAAAAAAAAAGAGAAAGAGAAACTCTTTCTTTCTAAAGTGTTCAAGTAAAATATTTTAATTTTACTGCTTTGGCTTTGTTTTCTATGTTGGAACACTTCCAATTAGATTTAGAGCAAACAGGAGTTTTGTCTTCATACTCCACAGTTAAGAGGGCTAGTTCTTTTTTCTTTTTTTTTCTTTTTAAAGAAAGAAAATAAAACAAAGGAAGAATGTTTATAATCTTATATAAACCCATGACATCAGGAGCCTGAAATTCACTGCACGATTCATGATGAAAAGATTGACAACAAAGAAATACAGATTTCCTTTGCATTTTCTCCTGATTTTCCACTATTCATTCCAAATCCTTCCTTGTGGAAGATGAGAGTTTCTCACCAAATGTGGGTCTGACAAGATGTCTCTCCTGACTCTTTCTTCTTCCCTCGTTAGAGGGTGTATCTCTCCCTGTCCCACCAAGCTACAAAACCATAGCTGGATGCCACAGATCTGAAAAGCTGCTGAAGGAGCTGCCAGGCTGGAGGGAGAAAAGGTGAAAGGAAGCTTCTCCTCTCTTCTTCTGCCTTGGATTCTGGCCAGGCAGATCCTATGGAAACATTAACTTTTCAAACAGCTGCCCCAGTAGGGAAGGCATCTCTGGCTGTGCACTGTGCTGCTCAGATGTGGATGTCTGCACCGCTTTATATCTAGCAGCAAAATTCTCGTGAGTGTCCTCTACGTTGTTTTCGGCAGAAATGGCTGAATTAATGAGAACAGGTTTAACTGATGACCAAATCCTTTTCTCTGACTGTGTACCATGGGAGAGTGTATGGAAAGCTCTGCTGGTTGGCCTGTGAGTGATGTAACTGTCTCCAGAAAAGGATTTCTGACCATGACTTAAGAAACGATGCATCAGTGAGGCAGGACAGAGTTGCCTCACAGAAATTTTTTTGTGGTCATTTTTTTCAGTTCTGAAATAAAATACTGTCAATGTGCAAGCTCACATCTTCCATCAGCCTCAAGGGTTCTAATTTTTTTCATATATTTTTTACTTTTCTTGCAGTAAATAGGTAGTTTAAAGTAAAAAGGTTTCTTTCTTCTATTAGGAATTTTATCTTTAGTTGTACCTGGAACTTCTACTTCATCAACACTTCTGGCTAAGAGAAATCAAGCAAGGTGCACAAGCAAGAAAACACCATCTGTAACGATGACAAACTATAAACACCATTCACAGGCCATTAAGTTTGTAATCTTTTTCTCTTCATCATTATTCTCTTACCTCCATTAAATTCTTCCACAACCAAGTGCAGAAGGCAGAGGTGACGGCAGTAGAGTGATAGACAAGAATTTTTATTGTCCTGTCAATGCAGATAAACCCAGAGCTGGGAGAATGTCAGCTGAACTTCCCCAGTGATGACTGAAGTTCAGTATTCTCTGAAAAAGGACGAAAATACAAATTATTTTTATGCCTTTAAGACTTTTAAGATTTATGTTACAGAATTATCCTGACTCTGTGGAAATTTAGTCAGGCTCTGACTGATATTTATTGTTCACAGGAAACTATTATCTGCACTTGATCAGTCTGCTTCAAATTGCAGATTTGCAAGGTTGCAAGACAATCAGAGGCATCCAGCAGCCATGATTCTCCTGAGGAACTGGAAAGAACTAGAAGATGGAATGAAAATGAGTCAGTGGACACAGATAAGCCACTTGCAAATGATTATGAATAGCTGCAAAGACCCTCTGTCAGTCAGGGAAAGTTTGCAGTTTCCATCTCCACACAACAAAAAGAAGCAAAGGAACTTGCTGAGAGTCAGATACAGAATAGATACATGCCCACAGGGACAACATAGAGAGTCAGACAAAGACCCTCTGTCAGTCAGTATAGTATAGCCAGACTTGGGATGTTACAGCACAACAATCCCCAATTTTTGTTTTGACAGTGGGTGCCACCGCTGGCAGTAGCACTACATTAGAATATGCAGTTTGCCTTGTTTGCAAACAGAAACCCCAATGCAAACCCCAGACATGTTCTAGTCAGTTGATTCTCAGTTGCTGACAGTTGCAATGCAACCAACTTCCAGAGCTGTCAATTGCTCCAACCTGCCCGTAAGACCTCAGTTTACCATGAGACTCTGCTGGAAGCCAATGTTAAAACAGTCAGCTATTTAGTAGCTGAAAACCATCAGGTTGGTCAAGCATGACTGGCAATATTCATTCTCATTTTTCCTGGTTGCATTCTTGCCTTTCATGTGGTTGGAAGTGTTCAGAGCATACATTTTAGTTATTGATGGCAAAAACCTTCTGGGTATTAAGGGGTTGCTTTAAAATAGTCAGGATGAAATGTGACAACTGTTGGGTCATCCCTGTGGTTATCATTCATATTGGCAGTGGTGAATGAATTGACTACAAGATACACCTCAGGCTTCCTCCTTTTGCCAATGTTTACTAGTTTCAAAGTTGTTATAGTACAGCTCATTCTTTCTGTGAGCTCCAGCTCGGTTTTCTCCTCAGCTGCAAGCTCAGAGCACCAGCTAAGTACGTGTACTCCTGATGTAAGTGCAGTTCTTGCAAATTCTACTTTACGCACAACCAGCTATGAAACCCAGCAGAATCTAAGACCAGCTTTTCAGGGCAGCTTTCCAGGTTTCTTAGGCTGCAAAAACTGATCAAGAGAGAATGTCAGCTGGGAATTCCAAGCAGCAGATTTTCTCATCCACTGTACTCTGTAGCATGTGGGTTTTTTTGCTCCTAAATCCCATGGTAGTCCCTGAGAGGGGGGCAACACTCAGCAGCACAGGGTGACAGTGGATTGTGTCCAGATCACAGAGGGAGAGGATCACTGCAACAGTGAAATTCAGGGCCAGCAAAGAGGAAGAGATGTCATAAGAGAAGAAACAGGATTCAGTCCCAGGATTGTGGCAAAGAGTGCTGGATTCAACACCAGCATGGATATGGTAGTTGTGCAGCCACATGAGTACTGCTTCAGCACCTGACTGGGAGGACGAGTTTACTTGGAGAATAAGGGAACCTGCTCCCTTCCTCCCATGGCAAATCTGCCCTTGGATCATCACCTGGACACAGCTGGCCCAGGAAATACCTGCAGCTGTAAGAGCAGGAAGGAGGTCTGAACCCAGAGTAAAATGCAGACCCTGTACCATGAGTGCTGGGTTTTCTGTCCCATCTGCGCTTGGTTGGATGGTGTGAAAACGCTCTGGATCCAGAAATGGAAGTGAAACAGAGGAATTACATAGGAGATTTTCCAGAGGAGAAAATCCAGACAAGTTCTACTGTCCTCAGAGAGAGCTGCTGGCTAATAAGCATGACTAGATATTTCAATATAAACTGGATTTGAGGAAAACTGCAACCAGGTATTGCTGCTGAGCACCTTCCTGTACTTGGAGGCAATCACACTGACTGAATCTGCTCACCATCCAGCCTCCTCACCAGATAAATGAATATATGAACTCTCCATCTGAGGATTTGGCAAAGCAAAATGGCTCTCAACATCATAAAGTGTCAAGTCTTGCACTTTTCTTGAGATTACTTTAAACCTCAGTCTTTGCAACAGGCTGCAGCAAGAGGGAGTAAAAGAACAAAAAGCCCTCGCTGTTAATATTTATGGCAACTACAGCAAAATCGCAACACATTTGCAGATGAATAGGAGCCCCTGTTAAAAGCTGCAGCAACCTAATTTTAGGATAGCACTGGTTTGGGGTTTGTGTGGAACAGCAAAGGAGAGATTTCATGTTAATTAATTTAGAGGTACTATTAGTGTCAAAAATAAATAGTTCAATCACCTTTCCAAAAATAGTCTGAGGAAGGGAAATGAAACTTAGTGGGAAGAAGATAGAGATTTTCTTCCAGTTACTATTTTTTTTCCCAACTACTTTGGTCATTTTTTGTCAAATGCAGCGTGCCAATATAAGTTACAGAGTTTATTTAAAATAACCACTATGTAACAATTATCTACCTTTTGCTACAAAATAAGCCATATGGCTAAATAATTTTCATTTCTTCAGCGAAGCAAGAAGCACTTGGAAATAGTTGGTTTGATATAAATATATATATATATATATAATTAGTCCCTGTTTTATTTAAAGAATGAAGCATCCAAACCCTATTTAGGAAAAAAAAAATCATCTTTTTGTGATATTTACAGCTGAAAGGAATTTTTCCCCCTAAGGGAAACTGCAGCAAGACTGTTATATCCTGATTTGTAATTTTTTTTTTAACAGAGATTCTGTTTGAGGGAATTATGTGTAATGTCAAACTACAGCATTCATCACTCACCATGGCTTGATAGGAATCAATGGAGCAGTGTTCTTCTTGGTCTCCCTTCATTACACAGTCTTCTCTGAGAAAACTCATTATTTAAAATGAGTGTAGATTCACAAAATCCTTATTATACAAATATTTACTAGGGAAAGATTATACTCCTTTGCCTAAAAGACACCCAGATTCACAAAAGTCCAGGCCGTATCATGCCCCTGCATTATATGAAAAACTCGTCTGGTTAAGCCCACCCAATTCTGTTTCCTTCTCTGTATCCTCTTTCATTCCTTTTTCTGTCTTCCTGCTCCATCACAGCACAGGCAGTATTGGCATAGTCCCTGAGGTGCCTCTATCACACAGGGTACATCGTCTAGCGTGTTTCAGGAGACAGGAATACTGTGGAGCCAGGAAGTCTCACAGGACCACATTTTTCACATGCAGTCTCTGATTGCGAGTGTGAAACACTTCAGGGAAAAGGGTTCCTGCAGATGGCAGATTATTGCAATCACTGTCATAAGGATTTATGTCTTTGACCAAGCCTATATTTCCACCTGTCTCAGAACCTGCCCAGTCCCGAGTGAAGATTTGTGTACTCATCCAAGTTTCATGCTGTTCCTGCTTCTCTTCTCAAGGCTATATAAATCCTGAGGAAGATGCTTGCTCCACTGCAACATATAACAAGAATTGGTATCTACTCCCTTCGCTAGATTCCAGCTTGTTCTTCCTGAACCCAGAAGCAAGAAACTCCCCCAACACTCCTGTGTACGTGCAGATCTCCGCCTTTGAGGTAGTTCCTCCTGGTGCAGAGAAAAATCCCCAGCCACTGCTCATGCTGGCAAAGGCAGAGGCTGAAGAGGCCAGCTGAAACCTGCCATTTTACCTTGCTCTCATGGTATCATGTTTTACATTGCTAACAATTGCCTCCTATTCCATGGCTCCCACAGCTTGCTCATATCCCCTCTCCCCAGGCAATACTGGACATGTGAAACAGAAGAACTCCTGACCAGGTAGTGCAGCAGCTCTCAAGGAAAATAGCTTCTCACCAGATGTTGGAACTGGACATGTGCTATTGAAATATTAGATCAGGTGGTGCCTCAGGTTTGGGTACCAATGAGTGCAGTCTTTCTTTCCTCGTGGGCACAGCCACGGAGTTCAGTCACATCACACCAGCTTCTTTTTGTCTGAGTATAGGAACTCGTTCCCTGCTCTCGACTGAGAAAGCTATCCCTTACATCAAAGGACAGCAGATTATTCTTTTGTGCCAAAGACTCCGGTTTCTTATCTCTGACAGCTCAATCATCACATCATTTGTGACAAAAAGATGGCTGGCAGCAAGATTAGATTACAGAGATTTAAAATGTCTCTCTCAGGTAAATGCAGACCATGAGTATTCAAAAGTGCACATAATCAGATTGTAAGCTTGACTACCACAGCTTGCCTCAGACACCAAGAGTATAAATACAGATTAGACAAATTTTGGGTAGACAGGCCCATTAGAAGACCTACTACATTAGTGCTTATTAAAAGGAAGGGATCAGCTGCAGTATCTGCCGTTGTTGGAATCTCCTACAATGAAAATTCCTGAAAACAGGGCTCAGGTCAAGGCTCATACTGCGTCTGTCCTGTATCCACCACAACAAAGTCTATGCTGGAAGATGTGTCTGTGGTGCTCAGGCTGGATCCAGTATTTTTTCTCCATGGCTGATTCTTGTGCATTTACTGAAGAGCGGTGTAGTGTGTTCCCAGTGTGGAAGGTGTGCTTCGCCAGGCACATCTGTATCACTCACTGGCCAGCCATCACAATCCTGAGATAATCATCTGCCTAAATGAGAAAGCTAGATTGTTTCTCTCCTTAGCCTTAGTCACTCATTGGCATGCAAATCTCTATTACAATCCCAAGAGAAATTTTCTCTGACCTCTTACTAATTTCCTTCTTCCAAGTTCTTTTTCTGTCTCACCTATTCATCCCTGAATTTAATTCCTTTAGATTAAAGCCTCCTCAAGAGACTTGTGCTGGGAAGGTGACGCTTTTTAGTTGATCCTCTGGGATAGATCCACCTGGTCAATCTCTTGTATAGAAAATCAGGGATTGGGCTGATAATAAGGTAGCTCCACCTTCAATCATTACTACCCTGCTGATCATACTGTGACTCTGTTTCCTCCATTTATACAACAAAAGTGCCCTTTATGAGGAGCTTTCAGCTTAGTAAGGGAACGGAGCTGTTTAAGCGTGAGTGTTAATTATTGTTATTACCCGACAGGCTGTAACTAATAGTAACCATTTAGCTGGGAGATGTGGAAACAGGTAAGCAGTTAATTGGTAGATTTAGCTGAGGTCAGGTGGTTACACTGCAGACAATCCATCATTGTTGTAAGCAGCATGAAGTTATGCCCAGCCTGAATTACTGTGAGTCTCCCTTCACCTCTGGTCTTGTGCTAATATCCCGAGATGTGTCACCAGTGAGAATTTGAGTGAAATCTCTAGAAGAATGTGGAACAAATCTGTAAATCGTTTTCTGAAATGCCCTGCCAAAAAAAAAAAAAAAAATCAATAAGGTTTTCCGTGTCAGGCAGGAAATGTTAAAAATATTAATTAAAAAATAAACTCACCAGCAAATCAAATGGGAATGTGTGAGAGCAGACAGACGGGGATGGAATAAAATTCCTGTGGAACAGCTTTTAATTACCTCCAGTTTAAATGCCCGCGGGCATTTGGAAGTGCCTGTCAAAGCTCAGGGCCCTGTCCTGCTGCGCAGGCAGTAACCAACAGTGCTGTCTGTGGTCAGGGACCAGCAGCTCCCGTGGCCAGCAGACCCCAGCCTCTGCAGGCAGCGTCTGGCGAACTCCTCCGGCCGCCTATTACTGCTCCCCCTGTGGGGAGGACATATACTGAGAGAGGAGCACAGCTCCTGGGGAGGAAATTGATGGTCTTAAAAGCGTGAGAGTCACCTAGAGCAACAAGGGTCTTTTTGCTGCTGAGAAACCACTGGAGGGGGATCTCCCTCCCTACCAAGGGCTGTCATTTCATTTCCAAAAGCTTGTCCCTGTCTCCATCAGCATTTATGTGGTACATCTCTGCCGTGCATGAGTGATTTATTTAAGCATCGGCAGCTACTGTAAACGACAGTACAGTGAATGGGAATAGAGGGGTAGAAATGCGACTTTCCCTCAGTGAAAGCAAGCACAGGTGCCTCTTCTGAGCAACTCCAGTGCACTTACATCAGTCACGGGAACAGGGAGAAAGAAAGGGTTATTTCAGAGCCTGCTCAGACATTTAAGGCCACTTAATTAATCGAATTAAAAAGCATTTCCTCTGGGAAGACTATACACACACGCATGTACTGTTCCTTCACTTTGCACATCTGCTTCCAGTCCATATGTGGAGGCTTCAGATGCTGGGGAGCAGGCTTTAGGGGTTTGAACTGATGGGAAGCACAGGGGGGAAGGGATAGGATGATATGAGTTTAAAAGTTGGGGTAAGTCCGTCTTTGGAGTGTGTGAGAGAGGGGGAGTGAGTAACCAGCCACTCACGACACAGGCACGGGGCGTCCTGGCGGGGCGGCTGCGGGAGGAGTGTGATGCAGAAGCGGCGAAGTGAGAGGGAGCAGAGAGAGAGCGAGCGGGAGAGGAGCGAGCTGTGACTTCCACAGAGGCAGCCGGGAGAAATTACCAGCCAGGATTTGCTCCTCTCTCTCTCCCTCTCTCTCTGATTTCAAATCAGCTCCTCCCCCGTGTGGTTGTGGCTTTGCCTTCCATCACAAGCCTGATCAGCAACANTTTCCCTTTAATATAAAACTGGACATAAGATAGGAAAAAAAAAAAGAAAGGAAAAAAAAAGAAAGAAGAAAAAAGGGGAGAAAAAAGAGACAAAAGAAAAAAGTGCAAAAGAAGAAAAAGGAAACAAGAGGAGGGAAAAAGAGGTGGGAAGAAAGTAATCTCTACCCCTCGTCTGCATCTAGCACAGAAGAGTCTGAAACTTTACGCGGAGTTCTCGCCGTGTTTACCCCGCGGCGGCTGAATCGGCAGCGCCCGGCTCCCTCGCTCCTGCGCTCTCCTTCTTGCTCTTTCTCCCTCGCACTCATCAGCAGTCGGCAGCGATGGAAAAAGTTGCTGGCTGGTACCCAGCCTGGCACGTTGCTCTCCTGTACTGGACATGGCTTTTCCTCTTCACTTATGGCTTTACCGGTGCAGAAATAACTTGCAGATCCTGCCGTTCCCAGGTGCAGCCGCAGCAGCAGCCGCAGCAGGGATTACTGATGCACTTGAGGACCGACAGAGGAGAAAAGGAGCAAAGGAGGTTCCTCGGGGAGAAGGGAGGTGAGAGAAGGCAGGAGGCCGGGACGGAGGATGCCGGGCTGCAAGCGACCCTCGCCGCTGCTCCCGCGGGGATGAAATTCAGCGCCTGGGAGACACGGCGAGTGACGAGGGAGCCAGAGAAAGTGGCCGGGGAGCGCCGTCCCCGAGCGGCAGCGGCCGAGGACCGGCCCCTCCAGGGCCCGCTCCCGGGCGGCCGGGCGGGCTC
>VXBU01008654.1:487048-649434 GCA_013400315.1 Bombycilla garrulus | reverse complement strand
CCCCCCCACCGTGTGTGTGTGTGTGTAATCGGGGGTGGGGTGTGCTGGGTTTTTCTTCTTCGAAGGGGATTTTGCGCCTCCGGGCGCCGGGGATTGCCTTCGCTTAGCAGTGTGCAGTGGGGCAGAAGGGCTTCAAAAGGGCTATTCTTCTGGAGTAGAAAAACTTTCAGCTACCCGCCCGCCCGCTGAGCACATCCTCCTCGCGGCCCCCTTGTCCCTCGCCCCTGAGCAGAACGGGACCCAGCGCTGCCACCGCCCGCGGCGCGACGGGAAGGGTCTGTGTAGGGGGATGCGCCTCTTCTCATCAGCCTTCTCCCCAGGATCTCCCCAGGATAACCCTCACGGGCAGCCTGGGAGGCTCGGCTGGAAGGATGCCCAGGGAAAGCCCCTCTGCTGCTGCTTCTCCTCCTGCCAGCTGTGGGAGCCCAAATCAGCCCAAGGTCTCATCCCCAGGCCCTGCTGAGGTGGAAATGCTGGAGGGCTTCAGGACTTTGCTTCCAGGGTGTCTCTGTGTAGGGAATAAAACTGCTTTTTGCCTCTTGTCACCAAGGTGTTAAACAGGAGAGTTCTTGTTCCCTCCTTATAAACCCGCATGTGTCACAGGAATAACATCAGAACAGCTCTCACTTGAGCCAAGCAGAACAAAACTGGCCAGAGAAGTAGGCAGCTGATTTCCAGGCTGGAGCCATAGTCATGACATCAAAGTTACCAGGCTGATTTGGGCACTGCATCCCTCCAGCCTCTGCTGCTGTGGTACCTGGAGCTGAGGCCCAGGGAAGGCAAGGGTAAATTGCTTGGAAGTGCTTTCTGCCTGCTCTTAACTCTGCTTGTGGACCAGCAGAAGTGGAGGGATCTGCCTGTCTGGATTCTCCAACTTTGCCTCCTAAAGACACCAAGCTGAATGCTAATGAGAGAGAAAGGGATGCCACCACTACGTGACTGCTGCCCACACAAGTTCCCGGGAGAAACAGGACTCAGGCTCTCAGCTAAGGTGTCTGCAGTTGTAATGCCAGAAGATTTCTGGCTGCTTGGCAGAAATCTTTGGCCTCCCTCTCAGCTTTTAGTACTAGGAGACTGATAACATTTTGAAATGATAGTCTAGTCATTATAAATTCCTTTTGATATAGATTGTACCAAGGTACTCAATTTAGAACTGCAGCGGATGTCGTAAGGACCTCACTGTGGGGTTCAGCCCTAGTTAATTGGGACATGGTTTTATGGTCTCATCAGGAAGTTTTTAATCAATTAATTGACAAGGGAATAGTTGTCATTTCCATTTTGAATGACTTTCCCCTTTCTTCACAACTCAGCTAGACTATTCTTAAATAGTTGTGTGAACAGAAGCTGCCTTGTAGGAACTCAGGTCTGTTCATACAAATTGAATTGAGGCTGACACTGGTTTCAAGTGACCCATTTGCTAAGAAAAAATGATGTAAAAAGTCATCCACGAGGCAGCAGTTTCTCTGGTCTATCTCTGCAATTATGTTTCACCTGTACATTTTTCAAGACACATCTATTGTTATACATGTGCTTAGGTACACATATATTTGCGTTTGTGTTTCTGCCCACTGTGGTAGTGTGGGCTGCTGCTGTCAGAGACTGATTTACTTTCTGAGTGTGTTGGTGTACCAATGTTTTGAGGGAGCTGTGGGGAACATTTTGTGACTGTCCTTCCCAAAGAGCAGCAGGCTGCATTATGTACAGGGATATTATGCTACCCCTTCACTGCGGGGGCTGTGGCAGTGCTGTTCTGTTTTGTGCTGTGCTTGCAGTCCCCTCACAACATCGACTGAAGCTGGGTCCCAGCAGGACTTGGGTGCACATCAGGCTTGTCCAGGCTCAGCTGAAGCAATGGTGTGCGTTCAGGAAAAAGCCCTAAGTGACACTGACCCATTGGCTCTGTGTGGAGGCTTTGGGTATCCATCAGTGATGGAGATGGGAGTGGGATGGGCTTGGGGTGAAATGCTTCCTTTAGGGTACAGCATACATAGTTTTGCCTGCAAGAGGTTGCAGAGGATCTCAGTGTGCTGATTGTGAGGATGCTGTGTAACCCCAGTGTCCTGTCTGCACTCCAACAGCAGCAGCCAATGGCTTCCTGCTGGTGTTTCCATGCTATGGCACAGGGATACAACACACCTCATTTTCATTCTTATGGGCTCTGGAAGTGTTGCTGTCAAACAACTTTTGCCTTTTGCCCAGGCCGAGGGGTAGAGTGAACAAGATCATAGTTTGCAGTATCTGTGTGAGTACAGGAAAAAACAAAAATAAAGCTCAAAATATTTGAAATTCTGTTGGGTGGGAAAAGTGGAAAATGAAACATTGTCACCATCAAGTTTTTGTACTGCAGTGTACCTCATCCTGTGAGCCTCACTGTGGTTCCTTGTATCCTTATTTTGGTAGTGGTGTGGATAAAACTGCAGTACTGCTGTGGAGGAGAAAGAATTCCTGAAAGAACTCCTGATTCCTGTATGGGATTGTTCTGGGTGTTTGCAGCTTCTCTCAGGCTTGGTTGTGATTTTATATTGAGTGTGTGCTCCACGAAACTGATGGCATTTTGCTCTGAATTCTCTGTATGCTAAGCCACAGGTACAGTAAGAATAATAAATAATAGTACAAGTTGTCCAAGTTTAACTCCATCAACAGAAATTATTTTAGATCAGTGCTTATTTTGTCCCATCATTGATTTTAGGTACTCCTCGGACAGCTTGCTCTCCAGATGCACATTCATATCCAGACACTTGGAGCATGCTCTGCTCATGTGCAGGGACATAGTTCACATATTCTCTAATCTCTCCTGTGCACCTTTTTTCACTGCTGGAGTCAGCAGGAGTTCCCCAGAGCAGAGCAAGCCTGGCTTGTCAAGTGGCTGATGAGGATGAAATCAGGAGTGTCTCCAGTATCATATTAAAATACAGGTGGGCCTCAGGCTTTCTCTGGCTCCAGTGGAGGTGAGTCAGGCTACACAAAGCTGTCCTGCTTCTCTGCAATCCTGAGCTCTTTCACTCTGCAAGACAGAGAAGAGTGGCTGCAGCAGAAGTGGGCGCTGAAAAGGGTCTGTGGTTGCACTGAGTGTTGGACTGTCTGGGATGATCCAAGAAGGTGTTAACTGGCCCAAGCCAGCACCATGCCTGAAATCATTCTGACAATATAATAAGAGCCTCCACTATTGCATCTGTAAATGGGTCCTGGCAGTACTTCCCTGCATTGATACATCCCTAGTGGCTTTCCACTGGCCCCTATAAAACTGGAATAAAAGTTCATATGACCTGAAATCTTTCTCAGATCTCTGCTACAAGAGGCACAAGTGAGATCTCCTGCCTTTTTGTACCACTGAGAGATGTCATCAGCGGTGTGGAAGTTGGCAGGTTTCCTGGCTCATGGAACGTGTTGCTGATGCGGAATATCCTGACACTGTAGGTTTGGAGTCTCTATAGCTCCCTTAATGCCATGCTATAGACTAGGGGGAAAGAACTAGCAGAGATTTATGTGTGGAGCTAAAAGAGAGACCTGGTTTTAATGGAGAGAAGCAAGTCTTTAGGTGATGTCCATATCTCTTTTGGGATAGAGATGCTTTTCAGAACCTAGAAAAATTGAAGACTGCTTCTGTCCTAAACTGGCTTGGAGCAAGTTCAGTGCCTTATTTGTTAATTTAAAAGTATTCTAGAAAAAGAGAAAAAAAAATAGAGGAGGTTGAAAGAAGGGAGATTGCTTGAGTGCCTTGGTGCTACAGCTGGTGCTTTAATGTGGTGCTGTGAAGGAAAGCAGCATGGGTTTCACAGTCATTTATTATAATATCAATTTATTGTTGCCTTGCACTGGACAAAGTGCTCTCCTGGGCTGGACTTTGGTGTAGGTCTCAAACCGTGTGGCGGAGATTTTGAGCATGTACTTGGCTTTATACCTGTGGATTGGATTTTACATGAGCATGATACCTTTAAACAGCTGGTTCAAGCTTCTGGGATTTACATGGTTGGAAAGACAAAGCTGAGCTTCTCATAGGTCCTCGCAGCAGCAGATCCTCAGCAGTCTGATGGAGACACACAGGTGGAGCTGGGAGTAGATGCAGAACCATGGCCAGACAGGTTTTATATTCCATCCACGGCAGAAGATCGATACAGCTGAAGGGTCCAGTGCAGGATGAAGCCTGCAAGGTCATCATTGCTCTTGTCAGGTGATTACACCGGACAGCAGGGGAAGAGTTAGGTCTCTTATGGGAGAGCTTTTAGGCAAGATGAGACTCTGCATTAGGTATTGCTTGCAAGATGTTACTTACTGTTACTGACAGGACAAACTGGGCACAGGTAAGGCAGAATAACGATGCACCTGTATATTTCCAATGCATTGTATTTCGTCCTGGACAAAGTAATTGTGAATAAATTGCTGTTGGCTTTTCAGACCCACTTTGTAAATGAGGAATTTCAAGAATGGCACATAGTACTGCATCTGACAGCTGTGACTGATCAAACTACAAACATGTACAAACAGCTGGGGCTCTATCATCCTTCTCTTCTTCACCCTTTTATTGCCTTCTTCCTTTTTGGGTAGCTGTTCCAAGCCTATTTCTCCTGACTGTTGGAAGCCTCTCTGATTTCTGTTCTAATGTTGCCATTGAGCAATTTAGATTAATTTTTTTTTCATTTTTGTGTGTTCCTTTTAATTGAAGTTATTTTCCCTCCCTGGTACTTATATCCTCTGGAATTATTTTACAGGCAGTGATGATACTCTCTTTCAGCCTCTGGTTTGCTAAATCAAACCAGAACTCTTCTTTCTGTATCTGCTTGTACAACAGGTTGTGGAGAGAGAAAACACTGAATTTCTAGAAGTCAGGTTCCCAAGAACTTGAATTTGAATCTGATTTTTGCTTCTGATGAATGAAGATGATAATAAATATATTCTTTTTCACAAGTGAGGCAGTAAAGGCATGGCCAAAATACCTGAAATTGCCAGTGTTCTGTTCAGTCCAGAATAAGGGACCATAATCAGAATGGGTTTTTTCACATCTCACTTGGAGACTTTTCCCAAATGCCATGTTCATGCAAGAGGATACAGTTGATAGCTTCTGCCTTTCTCTTGCTGGCAGAGCTGTGGCTCCAAAGTAAAACTGTCAGGGGTGCCAGCATCATCCCATGAGTGACCAGCGTTTTGTTGTATGATGCTGTGATAGCCCATCACTCCCTTCCTCCCGTGGCAATCGAATCATTATAAAGGAGGAATTTTAAGGTAATGAATATGGATGTGGAGCCCAGAGCCAGATACTCAGTGAGACCCATGGTGAGGAATGACCCCAGTGTCAGTTTCTTCATACTGAGATTGATTCCTGGGGTGCTGAAAACAGCTCCTAAAAAGGTTCATGCAAGGAGGATGCTGGCATTAATATAATTCAGTGAGATGGAGTCTGAATTATGTACACATTACAAGAATATATAATAGTATTAAGAGTATAATGCACCGGATGCTGAGACTGTTTCAGGCAAATCTCTTGCTACAGCTACTGAGAATATATTTTTGGAGGGGCTGAGTAAAAAGTGAGGAAACAAAAATGGGAATTTAAGCCAGAAAAAAAATCAAAACATATTAAAGTATTGCTAAAAGTCCCTCGTTTCAAATTTTTGTCTTCTTGATTAAATTAGTACTGTTGGTAAATAAAATAATTCACATCCATTCTAGATATGAAACCTCCTCGAAATTTAACTAAGTAGGACTTTATTCCTTTAACCAGAGGTCTTGATCTTTTTTTTAGTATTTATTTTCTTTTGTATGTGTTTGGTTTTTCAAAAAAATGACTCAACAGCCATAAAATTTCTTTCTTCTGTGTTGCAATCCATCTCTAGATATATTTCTTGACTGGATAAAACATAGGCTTTTCACATACAGAATATGAAATAAGATACATGGGAAATTGTTAATAAGAAGAGCTCCGAGAGAAAGCAGTAAGTGAAAGAGAATCTGTGAGGACTAGAAGAAAGGCTTGTCACTGTGTGATGCTGGTCTCTGAAAGAGTCTGGGAGACGGTGAGGAGCTCCTGCCACTGACAGGTGGGATATGCAAATCCCATCACAAGGGGAGATTAAGGAGAATAATGGAAGAGCTCTGACAGTTGCAACTGGCATTCATGCAATATCGAGAGGCTATAAACTGCGTAAAGCAATCGGGTTATAGCTTTCAATCTTCTTAATACAGTACTTTATAATAGAAAAATGGGTTTCTCCCCTTCCTCCTGCCTTCAGATAAGACGTTTGTATTTCCCTAACCTGGCAACCATGGTGAAGTCGGTCCAGAGGGGGAAGCAAGGAGGTCAGAAGTCCTTAATTCATTCTGGAGGGGTTAGAGACCCATTCAGTTGTGACACAGCTTTACATACGAAGGGCTGCAAGGTCAGCATTGGCCTTGGACAGTCTCACATCCTCTGGGCCCTGCATACTGCGTCAGAGTGAATACAGCCCTCGCGTTGTGCAGAGCTCCAGTGAGGTGAATGAAACTGCCCCATTAAACACCTCTTTCTCTGGAAAATGCTATTGTAGCTTGGCCAGAGCATTTTGCAGGTTCACATTGATTTTCCTTTGATTCCAAGGCTCCTGAGAAATAGCCCTCAACCAGCCCGAATCGTGAAAGCTTAAATACAATATTTTTTTGTTTTGAATCAAGCAGCATTTTGGAACGGATTTCCAATTCTTATATTGTGTATTTAAAAATGATCCAGTGATACAAAACCACTTGGTGCAGTGTGCTGGACAGAGGCATCTAGTGACACAAAAACCTTGATGCACTGTGCTGGACAGAGGCATCTAGTAACACCTGAGCTGGCATTAGCTCTGGCTGCTGCTTCATAGGGTAAGAGCATCCTGTGGGAGCTGTGTCCTACCTGATGTCCAGGTGTGGGAATTGCAGAGCATCTCAAACTAGTTTTGCCTATATTTAGGTAACTGCTGTTATCTTAAAACCTGTATGTACTGGATCCTGTTCATCCAGATGCAAAGCTGCATTCAGGTTTACATTTCCAAGGAGGAAAAAAAGAAATTAAGACTGACACAAGGTGCTTTTTTTTCCCTCAATTATTTTTTTATACCTGGCCAGCAAACCAAAAAATCTATGACTCCCACAGCTCTAATTGACACTTCTGTGTTAAATGAAAATGGACCTTGATTCCAATTCAAATGGCAGCACTGGGTGATAAAGTAATTATTTTGGAATTTTAAATGCACATAAAAGTTGATGCAGTAAAATGATTTTTGTGCCACCTGGAATTTTTTTTGGCTGTATCTTAAATCAAACAACAGTTAATGTAAGAGCCCTTAATCCCTAATTCTCAGTGCTGGTAACACAATAACACTTTTAGTTAGTACTGTACTTTCTCTCCTTGGGGAGCATGAAAGAAAAGTACTTTCAGAAGGAACAGGATATTTTAGGATATGTCCTAAAATGTAATTCCTTCCTTTTAGAGGGTCTGTAAGAACTTAATTTAACCACCCATCATGTCCCTCAGTGGGAGAGTGATGTTCTCTTGTGCCTGCCCACTGGCTGTTGGAGCTGCCTCTGGACTCTCCTGTGCTGCCAGGCCGGGGACACGCTCAGGGCAGCTGTGCTGAGGTGCCCCTGATGTGGGATGAGTGGGGAGCAGGAGCTTGAGGAAACAGGTGGATTTAGCTGGAAGAAGGAGGGAAGTTGCACCTCTTTCAGCAGTGTGGGGGAATGTCAATGCCAAACATCCCCAACAGGATCAACCCAAACCGAGCCAGGGCCTCCAGTGCACTGTGCCCATGCTGTGTCTGGGGCAGAGCTGCTTCTGCAGGGGCAGGAAGGTCCAGGGAGTCACAGACCCTGTGATTTCTCCTTTCCTCTTGGGAAAACTCCAGAGATAACCCCTTCATCTCGTCTGGGCTTTTGGGATGGAAACTTTACCTACAGATGGGAAGCTCCTGTTAGCTTACACCACCAGGTCCCAACCCAAGGTCAGTGTTCACATCCTAATTGTATGAGATCATACAATTTGAGATCAGCATTGCTGGTGATCATGGAAGGACAGCACTGCCATGAGCTCTTGATAGCAGATAATTTTCATGCACTTCTTCAGGAGGGAGTGAAAAGCTCCTTAGAAAATCTCAGGCGATATAAATGACCCGACAGAGATAGCCCCTGTCTTTTCTCAAATGTTTCTCTTTTTCCCCCCATTCTCACCTCCCCCACTAAATTTAAGGTGGAGAAAATAAATCAAGGGAAATATTTTATATAACAAATCTAGGCATGTTTTTATCTATATATTGTCCCTGCTCAATATGTGATTTTCTCTGGTGAACTTTTTTATGGAGGGGGGTGAAGTAATCATAAAGTTCGTGATTCAGAAAGCAGTGAGAAATTCCTCACTAATGTGGAAATGGATGCTGTTTAATCATTTAGACTTCACCTGGAAAATTTTTCTTTTAACTACAAAGTATAATTTTAGTAGATGAAAGAGGTCATGTGCTCCCTTTCTGTGTGTGTCACTGGGTCAGTTTCAATCTGTAGAAACAGTTAAATGTGCCCTGCTGTGGCCAAAAATGGTGCCAGTACCTTTCACCAAATATTCTCTGAAAACAAACTTAGGAAAAGTGAATTCTATTGAATATTCAAATGAATATTGGATGACCTTATTAAGTATTTACTTATAGGTAAGTGTAAATATATTTTTCTGGTGTAAAAATAACACTTATGCTGAAAATCAAGCTCTGTATGCCAAATAACATGATATAGAAAATTAGTTTGCTTTCCATTGCTTTCAATTCAGTTTTCCAAGGAAAAACATTACTGTAGATGAAAGATAAAATATTTAAATTAATAATTATTGGAATCATAATCAAATTTTGGAAATTGTTATCTACAAATAAAAGTGAGATCTTACTTTGAAACTTTAGATTAGCTTTTTGGGTTTTTTTTTTTATAGGACAGGCTAAACAGCTTATTAAGAGATGCACCAGCAAAAGAGGAGATACATTAAACTTAATTCCAAAATGCACAGGTCCGTGGTGAAATGCCATAATGTTAGAGAAGTTTGGGAAATGATTATTCCCTGAGATGTTACTCTGGATGAGGATTGAACCATGGGGAGGGACTGCACTACACCTTCTCCACTTCATTTGTGTTCGTGTTTCCACACACCCCTCAATACATTAAGAGTGACTGGGCCTGGGCTAGAGATGAGAAAAGAATAGCTGTGGCCTACATAGACCTGGACTTAGCCTGGATCCAGTGGCCTCGTGTCACTACAGATGACCTGGTGAAGTTTAGTAGTAGATATTTAGGCTGTTGTAACTGAAGGATGCTTTGATGCAGATCTGTGTGTTTGTTTCAATAACAAATGACTGTTTAATTGTGTATCAAATGAAAACAAAAAAATGAAACGAAAATAAATGAAAATATTCTCCAGCTCATCTGTTGGGTGAAAAGCTTCCAGTTTGGTGTTGTCTTCCATTTATTTTCAACTTTTGTAAGATGACATGTGATCTTTATTCTTTCTCCAGAAGCTTGTCATCCACTCCAAAATAACTAATTTTAAAGTGGTTAAAGGAGTGAATGTGGTTGATTCCAGCTGTCTGATACCCCAGTCTGTGCCTGTGGCTCTGGCCAGGGCATGATGGCAGGGCCCTGCCATCCTGCCTGTGATGGAGGGAGTTGGACCTTGGACCCCTACGAGAGCTGAGGAAAGGAGGCTCAGCTCTGCACTCCTGTGCCATGCACGAGGCTCCTGCCATCCCTGTTACTTTCCTGATGCCGTAGGCTGGGATCCCATCAGATAGAGACTGAGCAGCTCCCATACCTCCCTCTCCCATGGGAACGTGAGTTCTTCCTCCCTGCAAACGCGTGCTGCATCCTCCTCCTCCTCCTCATCAGCCACCCACAGCCTGTCTGTTGATGCTGTTGCTTGGCGACCACCCTGTGATGGACAGCTTGGAGGGAAGCAAAAATTTAGCAACCTGAACTGGCTTCTGAAAGCAGCAATCGTCATTGTGATGTGACAGGCAGTGACAGCTCAGACAGCAACACGTTCTGAGTGTGATTCCTGAAAAAAAGATAAACAGTAAACACACGAGGAGAGAGCCGCACACACCTGCGTGTAGGTGTGTGCGTGCTGACACTTTCCCTTGATGCACAAGGGCTGGGGAGGGCAAGTGTTTCTGTAGTAATGAGGGATGAACATAACCCTAATAACTGTCATGATGAGCAGGTCAGCCCATGAGCCAGGGCAGGCTGCACTGATGCTGTCAAACATGAGCTCCTCGGGCAGCAATTAAACGAGACCCTGCAGGTGCTGGCAGCAGGGGGCTGCACAGCCGGCAGGAATAACACTCCTTACAGGGGGGAACACCTGGAGGCTTCAGCATGGAGCTGGCAGTCCTGCTATGCCCACCTGCCATATTCCTTCCTGCGTGCCAGCTGGATGAGACAAGCACGAGGATGCAGGCTGTCAATACAGCGTAAAGGTTTGTCTGTACACAAGGTATGGATAGACACAGAATGCAGTGAAGCAAGTAACATTGATACTGATCGTTTGTCTGGTCCGTGCATGGATTCAGAGAGAGAAAATGAATGTTTCTGATGCTTCTCATTTCTTTCTCAATCTTTTCTTTTAGTTTTGTCCCAAGTAGAATTGCTTTGTGCTGCTGTCCTGTCCTGTTTGGGTGTTGGTCCCTTCCAGCCCTCCTCGGGAAGCAGCTCTGTCTCGGCAGTTTTATTACACCTGTGTTTTCACCATGGCAAACAGTGGAGGTGACATACTGCTTCAGTGCAAGTTAACATCACATTTCTCTTAAAGCAGAGTTAACCAAAGAGATTCTGATGTTTCCTAGAACTTCTAAGGTGATGTTAAGTGAAACAAGTATTTCCAGGAAATGTTTGTGCTCTGGATTATTTGCCTGTGCTTTGATGGCTGTGCATGCCCTTTTTAAACTGCTGTCAGTGTCTGTCCTGGGTACAGCAGCACCAATTTTCTTCAGTGCTATTCAAGTTCTTAAGGCAGGCTTATCAGTGTGGCATCTGAGGGATGGCTTTAAAGGGAAGTAAGAAAACAAACCCCAAACTACTTTCCAAAGGTCCTTCCAAAAAGAGTTAAGAGATCACCAGTGTTCCTGTCAGACTGAAAGAGAAATGCACACACAAAGAGAAGAAAATTTCATTGCCTGCCTTGCTCTATCCTTCCCATATCTCCTATCTCCATTGCATCTGGCACCCTCTCAGGATGAAGTAGTTGAGGAGAAATGTGGAGTCTGTGCATTTTCCACTCACATAAATCAGTATTCATCTAAACCAAGAACTGCTTTGAGGCAAGCAGAAGAAGAATCCATCTCTATTCCTTTCTGACACTGAGGTATTGGAAGGCCAGGCAGAAGGAGTAATTTCAGAGAAATCTTGCATTTGGCAAGGTGAATTTTGGTGCGAAACAAACTTTTATGAGCAAGTAGGGGAAAGAAATACTTTGAGAAATTTTATGAGGAGCAGAGAATATTGTACAAAAGAATCAGCATCTCATTATAAAATGTTACTCAGGAAACCTGCACTTAATCCTTTATATAGAGATCATTTTGTTTAAATGAGGACATATGTGAAGATTGTTGCTGGAGAGAGTTCAGGGAAGAGAAAAGATGTCTGTAATTTTGGGCTTCTGCTTAAATATATGGCATTGTGTGGTTGATGTCTGAACTGGGATGACACAAGACAAATTAAATTTTAACTCATTAGTAAATTTTCCTCCTAACAAGCTACTCTGATGATCCAGAAATACATTATGCAGTAGCAGCTGCTAGGAGATGAAAATATTTCATTGTAGCAATACATGGTATAATGAAGGATGGGGGATGAATGCAGTAGCGCAATAAGGGCAGTAGATAGATGACACATAGTTTTAAATACTCACGCTCTGTGTTGAGTTTACACAGCACAGATGTCGTCAGTAAACCGAAAACACCACCGAGACACATAAGTCATTAAATACTAATATTAGAGCCACTTGGGGAAAGAAAGTTATCAGGGGGAAGAAAGTTGTCAGAAGAATTTTCTGTTAGAAAATATGGTTAGTCAAAATCAGAAAATTTCTTGGAGGTATGTCATTTTCAGTGACATTTTCTACACTAAAATATCAACCAAAATTGTCTGCATTCTGATAATGCCAAAGGCTGTAATGAGAAACCTTGCCAATTGACTTGCTTTGGCACCAAGATAATGACAATACGGTGGACACATATTCTGTACCAAATCTATAAGAATAAGTGTAAAAGTTCCTTGTTCCTCTGTCCTCTTTGACCCTTACTTCTGGTTACAGGCCCTGTGTATTTTTGGGTTCTATGTGTTCAAAACTGTATTTTTCTGTCCTGGAGAGACTTGGTTTCCATGTCTCTCCTCTTTGCTGAGTTTCCTCAGTTGCATGGAGGGCATCACCAAAGGATTTTTGCTGAAGTTCTTTGGGCACTGAAGTTGCTGCAGGGAGGAAGGTCAGAGGGTAGTCTCAAAGGCTCAAATGCTTTCCTTTCTGAACCAGTTGTGGGGATTTTATCACTAATAATCATTGAAGTGTCCAGAGCCACATGTCTCTATATGTTTGAAATTAATGTTTAATGTTCTGACATTATAGAAAGGAAATGCTTTGATGTTATTAACTATCAGATAAAATATATTTTCTGATACTCATAGGAAATTTAATGATCTTGCCTTTCCCTCTTGGAACTGAAACCAAGCATTAGCCTGGCTGAATTCCTCAGAACAGAAATGCTGGCTTCTGACATACTCAGATGGAGAATGTAGCTAGGAAGATGGTTTTAAAATTAATCTTGGCAATATTTTGCCATAGGATGATCTTTATTGGCTGCTGTAAAGTTATGGTGAAGGGAACTTGAATATCAGATACTGCTTTTTGTTCCTGAAACAGCTTTGACTGAGGATAGCTCTGTGGAAAATCAGAAGTGTGGCAGCTTCACCATTTGTTAACTAGAACAGAAACTCAAGGGGAGAATGAATTGCAAGAGAAACGTTTGTGAAAGCCCAAATAGCTGTTTTTCACCATTCTGACCCCTTCCCCTGCTGAGCAGATTGACAGCCCAACTCCCAAGGTATGCAATTTCCACTCAAGCACGAGCCTCCTGAAGGTGTTAATCACTGACAACGTTTTAGTGTGGAACAAGGAGATGTCTCCTCCCTGTTAATTGCAAATACTGTATGATGTTTCTTTTTCCAGCACTGAAATGCTTTAAAGACAAATATTTGGTTCCTGGTTTAAAGAACTGTCTCAGTTAGCCATGATCTGGGAGGCAGATGCAGCTGCCTCGGTGCAGAAACTGTTCCAAGGAATGCTCCGGCGTGCTTCATGTAGGAGTCGTAGCTCGATTGCAGTGGCCTCACTCAGGGAGGAGGTGGGATGGATGTTTGCTGCTGCTTTAAATGTGTGAACAGGCAATGAGGAGCAGCAGAAACATGGGGTTTACAGATCCATTGATTATGCAATCACTCCATTCAGCCTTGTAAAGTTTTTTGTGATTTAGACCATTAACTTTTGAAAGGAAAAAAAAAAAAGAACTATGAAGAAGATACAGATGGGCACAAACAGGTGAGATGAGCATTGATTTTAGGGTATGGGGAGAAGCAGAAGAAAGCAATTTGAAGGAAGAGAGGGAAGCTCTCAGGATATTAACAGGCCCTTGAAAGGGACCCATCTGTCTGCAATTTCCAGACTTCTCAGGTGGAAGGAGTAAGTGATTAATGACCAGGAGGAGATATGAGGCATAAGTGCAGAAAGCTGAGAGCCCTTTGTAGGAGGATGTGAAGCTGTAAGCAGTCTGTTGATGAAGAGTTTCTTCTAGCAGACAAGCTGAGCCATGGTTGTTGGTAAGCTTTGAAAAGCGATATTGAGTTGTTGCAACTGAAAGAAAACCCACTGTGGTCTGAAATGTTTTCTACCACTGAAGAACCAGTGCTGGGGGAAGGAATGTATTCTAACCATGTAGGAAACCTTTCTGTTTGTGGGGCAATGTGAAGTGGAGAATGAGAGAAGACTTAGTAGAACTGGGGGGAGGATAGAGCTTGAAAATTGTGTGCTGAGATGTTTGCTTGGAAAATACAGGGATGAGGCAGCAAATGGAAGTTGCTGATGGAGCAGAATAATGTGATGGTGTTAGAGAGCTAAGTCTGTGGGCCATGGCCTAGAGAAATGGAAGAGCAGGCAGGGGAAAATTAGAGAGAAGGCAAGGTTTGTGCATTGGGGCAATACAGCCAGGATAATAGGCTTTAACAGTGGTTTAAGCCCCAAACTGTCTAAAAAGAGACTCTAGAAGAAAAAGAACATTTTGCTACTTTAGATGCAGATAGCTGGATTGATTTCATGCAAAGGGAAGAGCATGAGCTTTTTGAGAAATAATGTGGTGTTTTTTCTGTTGGGGATTTTGGACTTAAGTGATGTAGAAGCACTGGCTGGTAACAAAAGATGCAGACAGAGGATAAGAGCCACGGTAAAAGTAAAAAAGCCTGATTACGTCTTGGTAAAACAGCTTGGAGGAGGTGATAAGGAAACGCACTGGCAGATATTAAGATTGTTAGCCAAAATTTCATAATCTAAGGGCAGAGATGCTGCTGTAGAGTGAGATATAAATCAAACAATTTGCCTTTAGTTTTCTGTACATACACTGTGCTATTGCATCTCTGAATGAGAGTCACCTTTGTTAGCCACCACCTGTGGAGGTTTGACATGAACCAGCCAGTCATTTGTGTCTGATGCATTTGGTTTAATTGTATTTCAAAGCTTACAGTCAGAGCTATAATACATGAACAAGGCCCTCTTCAGGGACGTGGGCAATTACACAAATTGGTGTGGAGATGTTTTGCCAGAAGAGATGTATTTTGTTTATCTTCTTGAATTTGGCAGGGAGTTGCCTTGCTACTTGAAGAAGTAAAAGCTCTTACAGCAGAAGAGATGCTGTCTCTGGGCTCAGAAAAAAGTGAAGTACTTGGGGACAACAAAAGTCTGTAGAGGCAGCTTTTTTTTTCAGAAGGATGATGCAAGAAAAACCAAAAGCCTTTAGGCCCTCCTGTATCTTTGTGATAAAGTTAATATGGATAAGGGATCACCCTGTGCAGAGTGGGGAAATCCTGTGGTGTGTTTTTTTCATTTTGAGCACAGAGACTTGGAAAGTACTCTCCTGTGGCTGACAATGCAATCACAGCAGAATATTTCCAGCCTGGTTTGGATTTGAGACTCAGAGGTGCAGTGGGCTGTCACTGTTAAAACTAAGGAGGAGCAATGTCATACGTAGTCTTGGTTTGCAGAAGGTTACCTGAGGTACTTGTTCTTAGCCTATGCATTTAAAATGTGTTTCCTACTTCAGGATGAGGAGCCCTCAAGTGGACAGTTACCAGAGGTGGGCTAATGTTTGCTAGCTCTTTAAATTTGGCTGGTTTGAGATGTTTCACTTAAAATCCTCAGATTTTTTCCAGCTGAAGCTTTGGCATGCCTGTCTGCAGAAACTTGCACTATGGCGTTGCTTCTTTGTTGGGTTTTCGTTTGGTTTTTTTTTTTTTTAAGCTGGTGTTGGCAGCTGGTGGCAAAGGGATGATTTTAAATGGGTTGATGTGTTATAAAAGGCATAAAGAGGCAGCCTCTACCACCTCATATACTGCAGTTACCATCTCAAGGTGGCTGGGAATCTCTGGGATGACCAAAAATTACAACAGCACTTATCAGTGGTTGACTCCTGGCTTCTTTCAGAGGTGATTTCTTCCATTCCAATTGATTTTTTTTTAATGTTCCTCCCCCTCCTTTCCCCCATTCATTCCAACTTCTTTAACTTGTGAAACACAGCTTGGCTTGCTTCTTGTGAAGATCTGCCAACACCCACATTAACCCACAAGTACCTTCCTTCTAGCCAGTATTTTGGCAGGAGACCTTCTGTCTTGGTAGTGGGTAGTTCCTTCTGGAGAGTAGAACTTGCACTGCTGTTCGTAGTTCTACTTGAAAGATTTTCAAATATGTGCCTTGAGGTCAAAAGGGTTTTTTGAATTTTTCTGCGTGATTTGTTGTAAGATGTGAAAGGAAATCTGCACTTAGATCCGCCACTCTTTTTGGCAATTTCACCAAGGATGTGTTTGCCTGGCTCTGGTTATGAGTGTGATCTAGTCCCTGGTGTGTGTGTGTGTGCAGGTAGTGAGGATGGACACTTGTGTTGGTGAATGATGGGAGAGGATCCCAACTGCCTCCTGCCCACCTGCTGCACCAGCACCGCTCCTGTTGGTGCCACAGGACAAATGGTACCACCAACCTGTGTGAGAGGAAATGCCTTCCTAGAAGCTGAAGGTGATGTAGCTGCCACTCTAGCAAGGCTGAGGCTCAGCAGTTGCAGGGATGGTATCTTCTGCTGCATTTCCACTGAGATCCCAGGCTTTCCTTGTGATTCTCCTCAGGTTGGGCACTGTCTTGTTCAGGGCAGGGCTTGGAACTTGTCCTGCCTTTTAATCCACTTCAGCATCCCCCTAACTTTCTAAATAAATTGCAAGTGTTCACTTTGGAATAGAAAAACAATATTTTAAGGTATGTGGGAGAAGTGCTTATTCTCAGCTCAGCCTTATCAGAAACAAAATGTTCCAGCGTTTCCATCCATTATGTAAAGGGGAAACATGAGGGGAACAATGAAGAAATCTTGACAAGAATTTTCCAGTTGATGGATTCATTGCCCCTGAACAGTGTTTGCCCTGGTGTGTCCTGAAGCAGAGTATGGCTCTGTCCACACAGCCGCAGCTACCTGCAATTTGCTTTTGACACCACTCCTGTTCCCTCACACAGAAGGGAAATTGTAGCCAGGATGAAATATTCTTACTAATTATAAAACATTAAATGATCTTCGTCTATCTTCTCCCCAATGAACAATGCTATCGAATTATCATTAGAGCTTGTACAGAACTTTTGATAACAATGGAACCATTTGTATTAAATTCAGGCTTAGTTTTCTTATTCCATGAAGTCCCATCATTGTGCTGATTGTACTTAGAAGTCATAGTAGGCTTCCCTCTCCTGCTATTCATCTAATTTATTTCAGCCCCAACACACAGCTCCTAAATTCTTGTTAAATTTGTTTCTGAACAAAAAGACTAAAACCCAGCATGTCTTAAATGAAAGATATGAGGCAGTTACAGTTCCATTCATTTCCTCATATCTATTTGCTGTATCTAGAGAGCTATTGTTATGTGTGCACTACTGGGAAATAATAATACTAATAAAAAAATAATAATTCTCCTAGGATTTGCTGTCAATAAGACACAGCCTATAGAGAGCTCAAACCTAGAGAAAGAGGATTAAAGTTTAGCAGCAGAACTGAAAAAATACTTTCTGAATGCTGAAAGAAGCTCAAGAAGACAGACCAGGAGCTAGAGGAATCTGCTTGGTCTTTGAAGCCAGTGTGAGTTGGAATGCTGCTCTGAAGGGGTAGGAGCTTGTGTGGGAACTCTGCTTCCTCATGGCTCTCCTGTCTTTCTCCTCTTTCCCTAGAAAACCTTTTCTGGCTTAGGGCCATGCAACAGTTGAAATTTTGTCTCTTCCTTAAGCAGGGCTGGAGGAGGAATTTAAGAGCTTAGAGAAAAGTTTGGGTGTACTCAGTGTGTGTGAAAGGATTTATAAAGCTGCTTGCCTGTGACTCTGGGCGCTGTGTGTGGATGATACTGAGTGTACTCAGCACTGAGGTTGTTACTGCTGCCTTTATTCTTCCCAGATATCATGGAGTTGATTGGCTCCTGAGAACTGACCTTCCCCAAATAAAAAAGTAAAGTCTTGTAGGCACCCAATTTGCAACAGAGCAGGGTCAGCACTGTACTTGGCCTTGTAGAAACTGTGCTTGTCTGGGTGAAGTGGTTGGTCTTACTCTCAGAATTTTTTTTTCAACCTAGATGAGTGAAAACCTACAGAATTCACCTACAGGTTCACCAAAGAAGCCTGGTTATTTAAATAGTTCTGTCTCTGTTAGTCTCCTCTCAGAGTGCAAAAGAGCTGGTAAAGTGGGATTCGTTTCCTTTTTCTGATAAAAGCAGATTAATTTTAACACTGGCTAAAATTGCCCCCATTCTCTCTTGGTAAATGAACCATAAGACACACTGTCAAAAGAGAGCCTTCCATAATGACTGTGGTTAATATTTCAGAGCTTAAACTCAAGCATGAGAGAACCAGCAATATATGCTGCACATTAGCTTGATTTCTATTCATTTGCAGCTCAAGAGTGTTCTTCTCTTTCCCCATGCTAATTTCAGAGTTCTGTAGAGCAAGGGATTTGCATCTGGTTTCATACTCAGGTATGTATGTGTTTCTTTTTGGGAAAGCTATATTGTAGGCAGAAATGAGGCGGGATAGTTCATGTGTTTGTGGCCCTAAGCTGGGGCTCAGGAAATCTCCGTTACCTCTCAGGTCTCCTGCAGAGGTCCTGTGTTTAGCAGAAAATCTCAGAGCCTTTTGGTGATTCAGTTCCTTGAATCATAGAGTCAACATGAAAATCCTTTCCTTGCTTCTCGTGGAATTCATCAGTTCTTGGGTTCTGCACAGGTTGTGGTGCACTAAAATACCCTGTTAAAGTCCAAAGTTAGATGAGGAAGATCTCCTGGGGCTCACAGGTTGAGCTGTGCAAATACAAATTCCTGTGTCATGAGGAGTAGCACATGTACCAAGGCACATGCCCTATCTGTGTCGTCTGGTCTTCTGTTTTTCATCTCACTGTATTTGTGCTCAGCACATTCATATGGGGCAGTGAAGGTCTGCTGTCTGTGAATCTCAAGACTGCTCCTTCCTGAATACCATGCAAAGGGTGACTTTTGTCTCATTTTTTGCTCCCTTTGCTGTCTGGTTTCTGCAGAGGCTCTTTGGCCAGATTGCTTGGGTTCTGTCTGTGAGTGCTGCCTCATCTACGGAGAACGTGCTTGGCTGAATGCAGTTTTCATTTGCTTTCTGTTCCACAGGGATGTTTTCTGCCTGATTCCTGCTCTCACTTTCCTGGAAGAAAACATTAACTTTCAGACCATGGCACCTGTGCTGTTAAAACCACATCCATGTCTGACTGCCTGAGTTTCTCATTACTTTCTAGTCCTAATGCTTAAACCAGTGCAGTCAAGTAAACTATATAGTGCTTAAAAATTACTTGACCCTGTCTTTCATTCTTATCATCTGCTTCAGCACTGCTTGGGATCTGGAGCATCTGAATAGCCCTTTTGGCTGACACAGCCATCAGTGGGAAAACACAGCAGCAATGTTAAGGTTTTAGGACAGGCACTTGGGAATGTAGGTTGAGACCAATTATGCAGAGGATGTAGGATAATGGTCTAGCCCAGGATGAGAAGTTGCAGGACAAATGCAACAGCTCTAGTGTGTTAAAAACAAAAATAAGATGATTGTACACAGCCAAGGTGATTGTTTTCCTAAGTTCTTGAAACAACTGAAATTGTTAACATTGCAATTATTCTCAATAACATAATTTTATCCTACTTGCAAAATCTGTTGTTTTGCCTTTTTTTTGGTGCCAATTATGGAAGTGAATTTCTTTCTTAATTACCCAGTTCTCTACCCCTGATGTAGATTTCTAACACTTTGAGGCATATTTAAGCAGATCTTTGTTTATGCATTTGGGAGAAAAACAAACAAGGAAATTTGGAAGATGCTTTTAACACCAACAGTCCTTTGTGTAAACATGCTGTTGATTGATAACTATAATGCTAAGCAACTGTTGTTTCTAGAACTTGTGTGTTGTATTCATTCCAGAGAAGTGACAGAAGATGGAAGCTGTTAGTTCCACTGTTTTGCCTTGATAAGCCAGTTCACTTTTCCTCAAAAGCCTTTAGCAGTTTCACACTTTTCATCCTTACTCACATGAGGAACAGGGTGCTGCAAAGACTCAGGAACTTAAAACTTACAGGAAAGAGATTAGAAAGCAGGAGTAGCACTGCTGAGGTGAGGCAGGATTCTCATTACGCATTTTTATTACGGGAATCCCTAGGGGTCCTGCTGGGACTCTGTGCTTTGCTTTCTCTGCCCCATTTCACAGCTCTCACTGCAGCATTGCCACAAAAGAAACTGACCTTTTATATTTATGAATATCTGAGAGAGAAATTATTAGCACCATCTATTGGAGAAATAGAGATACTGGTTTCTGTACAAGTCTGAATATGCAAAATCTCTTCCCTTTTTGATTTCCAGCTATAGTTTGCAATGAGACTGTGCCTAGACAACCTGCTTGTCTTTTAACTTACAGCAGCCTGGAGTCTGTGCTTGGGAGTCCTGTGTTTAGCAGAAAATGTGCCTTGTTTCAAAATGTACCTTAAAGAAACACACTGAACCGTTTAAAAGAGGGCAAGAAGACAAAGATTCAAACGTCAAAATGGTACCTTGGCTGTGGCAGGTTCTGTCACATCAATAGGACAAGGGCAATAGCTGAGAAACTATTTGCAGCTGAGGAGATAGGCCTGTCTAGTGCCTTGAGTCAATCTGGGCTAGCGTGTCTGAGAAGTTTGGGTGAAGAATGGGATATTTGACCTTCCTGATCCTTTATAGGATGAGGAAAACTCTATCACATGAAGAAAAAGCAGAGGAAGTACTGTTAGCAGAAGACTGACTTGAAGGCACATCTCCAAGTTGCAGAGTATTCGTGATCTGTAGTGGTTTCAGGACCAGCATGGTTTGATCGCTGTGACTCCTGACCAGAGTGGTGTCCTCTGTCACACATTTCAGGTCATTTGCACATCAAGAGCCTATTGAGCTCTGAACTTTCACTTACTCTGCTGCATTATGGGCCTCTCTCTGTTTCTCTGGTGCTCTTGCCTGTTGAATTTTTGCGCTGTTCCTGTAGCTTTGGTCTTCTGGCTCCTCCTTCAATAATAACTGATGTCTTGATGGGAGCACCATGCTGGCAGGCCAAGGCTCAAATCCCACTATTGATAAGGAATAGTCTGCAAGAACAGAGCAGGTAATGGTCTATTAAATCAGAACAGTCTGATGTGTGCTGCTGTGGGAAACATGTAGCCCTGCACTGATAGACCAGGATCTGGCATACTGCTGGTTCTAAATTGTTTGCCTTAGTGTATTTGTTGGAGAGTACTTAAAGTATCTGATGTGTCTGTTGAAAAATGTTTCCTTAATACTCAGGTTAATTACATTAAGATGTTGTTTATCCATTTGTTGTTCTGACAGCACCGTCTTTTAATTTTCACTCTGTGGTATTTGCACAGTAGAAACAAAAGTCCTATTGTTTTGTGTAATCTTTTCTGCTTTGTAAACAAGCAAAGGTCTTTGTCATGTTCACATGACTGCAGCTAATCAGTTTTTAAGAAGCTGTGGTCTAACAGGTAACTCAGTAAAAGTTTAGCTTTCAAAGAATTGGACAATTGTTATTTCTGCTGTCTGGATAGCTGTTGTGGAGACCTCAGTACTTTCTACCCAAAATTCCGATTTCACTAGCTCGCTCTACTGGTGCTAGCTGATAAGATAGCTAGATTTCAGACAATTAAGAGCCTAAAATTCAATAACTTAGCTAAATGAATGCCATTCTGAGAGTATGGGAGGACTGAATTCAAGAGAAGGGGAAAGAGAGTTGTGAAAGGGTTGTTACAACCTCGGGAGGTGCTGTAAACTGGGCAGTTTCAGCTTTGATCCCAGAATTGCAGTGCTCCTGAAATGCATCCTGCAGAATTGCTTATGCAGTGACAACCTCTGGAGCTCCTTCACTCCAGTTTTAAGTGATCCTAGTGACAGGTTTCCCTGCATGCTTCCCCTGAGAGCTGTGTGCTTCGTCTAATTGATTGACCCATTAGCAAAGCAAATTTCTCTTGCCATTCAGCCAGAATTTTCCTTCTGCTTAATTTCAGCCCATCACTCCTAGTTATGCCCCTGCAAAGCCTGTCTGAACTGCCTTTGCCACACTATAGCTTTATTGATCCTGGCTCTGTGTAAGTAATTCTTAACTGACTGAACTTATTATGGCAGTACCAGGGCAGTGAAGGCACTGGTGAGAGCCTGTTCCTTGATCCATGAAGCTGGAAGAGAGGAATGCAGTGAAGGAGTTGGTGATGTTCATTGAACTTTCTGAATGGGTGCATGGAATGGTGAAAAATGGTTTCTGAGTTTTCCCCAAGTCTTCAAATATTTGAGTTTGCACATCTGTGTGTGTTATATGTGTGGATATCCAGGCCATTGGATGTTACAGCAGGTGGTCCTGAAAGCAGGAGTTAGCTCATGAGTATTTGGCCTCTGGGAGGCTTTTCAAGGGTAATTTTTGGATTCGTGTCAAGCAGTATGTGAATGTGTGCTGTGGGGACAGGAGACTGATAGTGTCTGGGGAAAGTTCTTTCCTGAAAGTGTTTGGCTGAGGAAACCTGTTGTGTGATAGGCATCATGAGAGCTGATTCCCAAACTTCACATCCTATGATTCTTCCATTTCAGTGTCTGTGCTAGGTTACCTACTCCAGAAGTACTGAGCATGCTAAAATACCCACAAATTGAGCAGGATATTCACCCTGTGACTTGCTCACACATTAGAACTACCTGGATAGATCTGTCTCATCATGAGCTTGGTGCTGCTGAGTGTTCTGTCTCTGGGGTGTTGCTCATCTGACTGGCCAAGCAGGAGTAAGATCAGTGTTTCTCCTTGATTTTCAAATTTCTATGCCCTTATCCCTTCTGTGCCTCAGTTTACTCCTGGATGCAAGATCTCTTTCCCAAGGGTACTGGAGTGGAAAGGGGGAGAATGGTTTTTATTTTGTTGGGATTTAATTCAAAGACAGCTTGCGAGACATTTTGGGCAACCTGGTCATGGTATCGTGGAAGCTGTTGGTATGTGCTTCTATGAGCTTACTGATCAACTGCATAGTTGGAGGAGCACTATTAATAAGAGTCTTAAAGCCCATTGTGAAATAATTTCCCATACAGGGGAAAGCAGAGAGGCATGTGTGGGGTAGCAGACAGTGGGAACACAGCTACCCTGTGGATAAAACAGCGTGCGCTCAACTGTACTGATCCTGCTCCCACAGAGTTTGTTCAAACACGAGCACAAAGTTGTAGTTATCAAACCCTAGGCACTACACAGTATGTACAAGCTGAGGTATCAAACTCCTTGTTTTAGAATACTAGGCCCCTATCAGTGCAAGAAGAGCTAAGCTCAGAAAATTGCTGCAACCCGCTGCTGAGGTGCCAGCGGACACTGAGCCTCCCACGTTCCATTGTGCGTTCCTGGAGGCTGGTTCTGCAAAAGTGGTGAATAAATGAGCTGTGCACCTTTTCGCTGTGGCTGCAGAAGCAAAGCCAAGCCAATGATTTGTTATCAGAGCTGGGTTATGGTGTCCCTGCTCCCATCTTCCCTCTCCACTCTTTTGTTTTTGTATTGTTTTGCTGAGAGTGTAAATGCAGAGATGATTAATTGCCTTGCTGACCTGATTCTGTCGTTACATGGGATCTGCTTATATCAAAATGCTCCAGCCCAAATGACTAGAGTATGTCAAAGTTAGGTGATTAAAGAATTATAAAATACTTTCTGAACATCCTATTCTCAACTCATTGTGACTTTGGAAGGAAGCCCAGACAAGATGGGGAGAGAAGGGTGAAAAATAAATAATAAAAAATAAGAAAATAAAAATAGTCAATTCAGCGAGAAGGACTACTGCCATATTTTGCACTCATTTTATTGAGAGGATTGATAACAAACATTAGTGAGGCAGAATTACAGTGATTTGTATAGATTCCCAGGTGAACAAGTTTAACATTAATAAAATACTGTAGCCTTCTCTATCACAGAACTACTGTACTGATCATAAAATGAAAGGGCTTTATATATATATATAGGCAGGGAAGTGTGTGTGCTCTTACAGCATGGATGGATGCATCTCATTTTCAATGAACAGACTAAAATCAGTGCTGGGCTGGAATAGTGAGGTGTTTAACTCTGCTAATGCTATGGATGATTACTACTCTAGGAGAGGGTGCACCTGGCAAACTCCCACTTCAGATGCCAAAGCAAGCCCAATGGATCTTGCTTAAATTTCCCCTAAGCCACCAGTGCCTTAAACCCAGCTCAGGTGCTCTGTTAGTTTCTGTTGAGGTTGGCAGCAGGCTGAGCACCCTGTGGCTCTCGTAGGTGTGAGTGTGGCACAGCGCATCAGGTTTGACAGTTTAAGTGCTTTCTCCCTGCTGCTCTAGAGTTTGTGGCAGGAGCTGAGCAAAACTGAAAGACATCTAAACAGAAATAAACACTGCAGGATGAGATTTTTTTATGTGGTGTTTTCAAAATAAGTGGTTTTGGAGTTTCTGTATTGTCTGGTTTTATTTATTACATTCATTGCTGAGGGATAGGCTGGGTAGCACTGCCTTGTGCTGGCTTCTCGCCAACAGCCACTGATTTCACCAGTGGTGGAGGAAGAAACTGATGTTCCCTCTCAGTCCTGGGGCATTTTTCTGGTGAGTGCTGTAGCTTAACACGAATACCTACTGGTTTTGTGGCCCTAAAATGGTAGGAAAATTAGATGAATTTCACCATGATGCAATACCATCACCTGCCGTTCCGAGGCACCTCTGGCTGGGGCCAAATTGCTAGTCAGGTGAAGTGAATCTACTTCCATGCTTAGCCTTCCTGTGTGTGCTCCTTAAATATACTAAGTTGAGGAGATTAACTTACTACCAAGGTAAAAGAGGATACAAATTTGTGATGATAATACTTATACAATAAATTCCTATTTGCTTCATGTTTCATTTTCCAGTGTGATAAACAAATGCAGTATAGTGGATGTCTGCTTTCCTTTAAACCATGCAGAACTGATGAATTGTTTTTTTAATTATTGTTAGGGTTTTAAAGAAGATGGAGGTTTTTTTCTTCAATATAAAATATTTCAAATGATAATGTTCTTTGGAAGTGAAGATAACATCTACTGCAAAAATGTGTTTGTTTTGACAGCATTGTATGTTTTAGCCAAATTAAATGAAAGAAATAGTGTTTTAACTTTTTTTTTTGCATTTCACATGACTAAAACTCCTGGTTCGAATTAAAAGCCAGCATCATCCCAACCCTGNTACTGCAAAAATGTGTTTGTTTTGACAGCATTGTATGTTTTAGCCAAATTAAATGAAAGAAATAGTGTTTTAACTGGTTTTTTTTCTGCCTTTCACATGACTAAAACTCCTGGTTTGAATTAAAAGCCAGCATCATCCCAACCCTGTCATTCTGTCTTAATTTTGGCCCCTGCCCTTTTCTAGTTTTTCTACTGTAAATATATGAGAAAGAAAGGTCAAAGGTAGTCATCCCTATATCTTTTTCTTCTGCTCTCCACCTATGCTTTAAAGGCTGTTTTGAAATGAAACATAAAGAAACATTCTTTTTACAAACAGGGTCAAAGCAAAACTCCATCTAGAATTTAAATCAAAATTCAGTCCAGAAATTTCACTGACTATTTTCAGAGAGGATTATTTTTCTCTGATGTGTTTTGTTGTAAAAGACAGCCACAGATTTTTCTGACCAACTCTTATTACTAATAACAAAGGAGTTATCAGAAAGATAACCTGTCTCTTAAACTAGACTTCACAGCTCACGATGTGTTCTTGTGCTTTGAATTCACTTCAATATATGGGTGTATTTGCTGTGTAACAAAGAAAGTCAGCTGAGAAAGGACATTGTAGGATGATGTGTATGTGTACACTTGCAGCTTTTCCTGAGCATGAGCTACAGGTTGCAGTGTTTGTGGAGTGGAAAGGGAAGGGATGTTCTGTCCTGCCTGTGGACAGGGGCTAAGAAACTATTGAAGAAAACTTCAGGAGCAGGAGAAAAATCTTAATGAGCATTCAGATTGCAAACCATCTGAATTACACACTTCAGGTTTTTTTCTACCAGGTAACTTATATTCTAGCAGATGAAGTGATTGTGTATTTCAGATGCCTCTATGCTGGGGAGCCGATCCATCTTGAATGGAGTTGAGGCCCCTGGTTGGGTTCATAGGGTTCAGTTCTGATGGGCAGCCTTTACCAATATGCTCCCTGTTTGCAATGCCACTTCTTTGAGGCAGCAGCTCTCCATGGGGATGAGTAGGTTTCTGTCAGTCTCTGAGTCAGTGCTCTGTGTGCCTTGCTGATCAGTAGGTAAAAATGCAGAGCATGTTATACTCTGACTGGGTGAATCTTTTCCTTCCTCCAAGGAAGACATGACAGCTTCATGTAGCCTTAGTCTGGTATACCAGTCTCCAGGAACCAGAAGCTGTGTACCACTGCTTTGTTGCTGCTGTTAGACATCTATCATCCCCAGTTTTAAGAGCACTACCCATGTACTTCCTTTAAGGAGAGGGGCTGTGGTGGGAGATGAGCTCTGTAAAGTCATCATTTCCCCCTGGAAGTAAAGATAAGTGTTTCTGCATAGCCTGCGTTGTTATTCCGGCAGTTTTAGAACAGCTGTGCTAAAAGTGAAGCAATGGGTTGTTGCTTCTAAACTGCTGGTGCTGTAAAGACAAGAAGGAAAGGAATGGCAGATGTTTATCTCCATGTTTATACCAAGTTTCAGTGCATCAATCACTCAGTGCTATCAAGACTTGTTGAGGAGAGATAATAAGATTTATTGGTGGCTGTTGGGATAACCCACATAGTGCATAAATATGTTAGTAAAACTCCAGGGAGTCTTGGTCTATCAAAATGAAATAGGCAGGAAGGAGTGTGGGTCTCCCAGCTATAGAGCCAGTTGAGCATTTGGTGAGAAGTCAGTTCTTCACAATCAACATGAATTGCACAAATCTCCTGATGGCTCGTTTGTTTGTTTGTTCTATCCCCATCATTCAGTGAAGGTCTGGGAAATGGAAATCAGAAGTCTTCCTCCCTTGCAGTGGAGGAGCAAGAGGTGAGGAATAAGATCCAGTTTTCCATCCTCCTGTATTATCAGTGTGTAGGTGATGGTTGGACTTGCCATCTGGGCTGCTTGGTTGTGACACAGAAAAGGCTTAAATGAAGAACTGTGTTAACTTACAAGCTGTTGAGTTATATGGAAAAATTGTGACCTTGACTATTTATTGCTCTCTAATGCTTACTCCTGTCCTCTAGTACGCATGGTGTAGCTACACGGAAATGGGCAAAAGCCATGAATGGAATGGTCTCCCTTCCTGCTGTGTGGGTACAAATGCATGCATGCCTCCTGTTCAGGCAAGTAAAACTGGGTTCCAGAAGTCTGAGTGAAGACACCAGTCTGCATTTACAATCCTGAGAGAAACCCCTGAGGTTTTGTGTTTGTGCTCACACATTTCAACATGAGCACCCTGAATGGGAGACAGCTCAGGGCATATCTATTCCAATCTCCTACTCAAAGCAGGGATAGTTTGAGGCCCAGTCAGGTGGAGAGGAGCTGTTCAAGCTATTCCCTGCTGTATCTTGAAAACTTCCTCAGATGAAGGCTGTGTGACCTCTCTGGGCAGCCTGTCCCGCTGCCAGACTTTCTCAGGGGAAATGTTTTCACTTGCGTGCAGGTTGAAGCCCTTGTGTTTCAGCTTGCACCTGTTCTCATTCCCACTGTGAAAAGCCTGCTTCCTCCCTGTTGGCAGCTCTGGAGCCCCTCAAAGCCATGTGCTCTCGGGGCTGTGCAGAGCCTGCTGCTGTTGGCTTTCTGCATATGTATTCTGCACTGTCCAGACACGGCTGCCCCAGCACTTTATTCTGAGCTCTCTGCACTGGGGGTGCAGAAAACTGTAGACGATGTCTAACAAGTGCTGAGGAGAGGGAATAATCGCTTCCCTTGATCACTGGCTGGGCTCTTGTTCCTGCTCCCTGCAAGGCTGCCAGCCACCTTTGTTGCCAGGGTGCAGGGCTGGCTTGTGCTGTGCTCGCAGCCTGCCGGGACCCCTGCGCCCCCTCAGAGAGCTGCTCCCCAGCCAGGCAGACCCCCACCCTGTTGAGAATTTTGGCTCTTGTTACAAGAAGCAGAACATAAACAGAGAATAGTTCCTGCATTTGCCTGTGTTACACATGTTGGAAGATGAGTTTTCCTTCAGGCATCCTGATGAAGATGATTATTTTCTCTGAGCACTTAGCAGCTTGCCATTTTTTGAAGTATGAGCATGGTTTAATAAAAACCAAAAAACACTCCTTAAAACATTTTACTCAGGGCTGTTACGCTCAGAGCAAGCTCCAGTCTGGGGAGTTTTCTATTTACCTCTTTTCTTCCCTTGAACAGGATCCCTTTTAGAACACGTTTGATAATCCAGGAGATGTCTCAGAGTCCTAAACAGCAGCTGCACAATGTGGTTATGTGTTTCCTTCAGCATAATAAGAAATTCTCTTTTGCATCCACCAGTTACTGACATTGCTTGGAAGTGACACAGTGTGTCTTCCTTCCTTTTATCAGTTAGGACTTTACAGTCTCTGAGAAGTTACAAAACAATCTTCCCCTTAACCTCTGAATGGCTGAGCTAGATGAGGATTAGCTGCAGAGAAATCAGTATTCCTTAAGTTTAATTGAACTGGTGTATCAGACTCAGTCATGTTCAAGTGTCCTGGCTGTTTTAACTAGTGCTTATCCAACTGGGAATTTATTACTTTGTAGTTAAATAGTTAAATATTATTAATGCTCTAATAAAAAACAACAAAAACAAAACAAACAAAAAAAAGCCACCAAAAATATACAAAGCTGAGAATAAGCTTACTGTGTTTTGGGAATTTTTAAAAACAGTGGCATACTGCACTTGCTGTGCTGCATCATTAGTGATGGGCTTTTCCTATCAGAAGAATCCTGCAAACTGTCACAGGACCAGATAATGAAGCTGATGTGCTTTATCTCTGGGTGAGTGGACATATCTGTAGCTTCAGGTCTGTGTGCAGGGTGGGAGCCCAGCAGTTAATTTCTCTTGGAGGCTGTAGAGGCTGTATGGCCTCGCAGAGCACAAGTATGTAAACAGCACACCAAGAGACTGTTTCTGCTGTCAGTCATCCCATAGTTTGCCTGGTCCAGCTGTAGATGATCCTGTTTTTAGTGATAAATTTATGTGGCCTAATGGAATCAAAACGTATTTCTCCGCTTATGTTTTTTGTTCTGTTTCATCTTTATAATTTGTCATATTCATATATTTACTCCATATGCACAGACTCTTTTCTTTGATTTAATCCCTTTACTGTTTGTATCCCGTGCTGTTTTATTTGCTGAAACTGTTATTTAGCCATAATGATGTTTTAATGAATGATAGATTTCATAGCTGGAGTGTGTCATTCTATGACTCTGATTTCTCATGGGAACTGAAATTCCATGCAAGGCATTTCTGATGTCTTGTTTCAGTTATTCAAAATGTAGCTGTCCAGATGCTGGAAGAAGCAGATTGTGATGAACATTTAATGTCTTTTATAGCAATGGGAGATGTAAAGTTAGGAATGTGAGGATCTGTTCTATTTTTTCATACTCTTATATTCTAATTTTTGATCTCATTGGGGCTATCTGCCTATCTCTAGCCAGCTGGGAAGCAGTGGTCTGACTTTGGGTAAGTCTCAGCTTTGGGTGCTTTGGACCTCAAGAAAAATCCCAAGGCTAAAAGCTGGGAAAAACCCAACCCCCAATTTGGCAATAAATAGACCTGATACAATGGAATTACTTAAAGCAAAAATTAAATCTTTATTTATGCACAGCTGATGGAAACATGGACATGCTTTTATTAGCCCTGTCCTTGATATCTGCAGGAGGAGCTCCATCTGCTCTGGGTTTTGGGACTGCATCCAAGGCCAGACTCGCTGCCCATGGGCACAGGGAGTGGGGAGGGCTGGCCCCAGAGGGTGCCTGCCAGAACCTGTGCCCAGGATGGCTGAAGCCCCCGTGCCAGGCAGAGGGAAGATTGTTGCCCAGCATTTACAACTGCTCTTGCACCCAGCTGTAAGGCCTCTCCTAGGCACGGCTGTGGTTCTTCGTGCAAAATCAGAGGTACAGCTAAGCAGATTTTCAGGGAGTCTTTAGATAGGGCTGTGTGGGAAGAGGTTCAGGAGAAGTCAGGAGTTTTCAGTTCATCTGTGCAGAAGGGGCTGTCTGGGTCTTGTGTTGTGGGACTGCTGTAAAGACCTGCAAATGTGAATCAAGTTGAGTGCCTTTATTAGTTAGAGAAAAAGACCAGAAAGGCAGGACTCGTGGGTTCCTGTGTGGTCAGGGGAAACTCCATTAACTGCTCTGTGCTTCAGTGCAAGCCATCGGTAACATAAGCATCATGATACTTACCTGCCTCTGAGGGCCATTTGCTTAATTAAATTGCTGAGATCTTCAAATAAGAGCTGCTTTAAATAAGTAGTTCTGTGTGGGGTAGAAGTAATGGAGCTTGGTTTCCAATGGCTTTGTCTTGTGGTTCATTGCCAGCTCTGATTGAAACTTTCCCCTGGGCCAAGACTTCATGAAGTTTTTTTTGTTGTTTTTTTTCTTAATTCACTCTCCAGGCTTCACAGGTGTTCAGTAAGAGGTAATCTTGGCCTTTCCTGTAGAATGGGCATTCCTGGGGATGTTTCTTGCATGTCTCTTTTCTGCCCAGCTGCCTGGCTTGTTTTGAGATTTTTCTGTGTTACAGCAGATGTAAGCCTTGGTCCCGGAGTTTGAGGCAGTGCAGTAGCAGGTGAGACCTGCAGACACACCCACATGCAGCACACAGGGCAGCTTGCAAAAGCCTGGCCTGCTTTGGAAGTCATTTGGAAACCAGAGCATGACAGTGTGAACCTACTGCTTAGAAATGATGGAGAAACCGAAAGAGGAATTGGGGTTCAAATGTTTTGCTTGGTCACTGTAGAAAGAAGAGTGGTGGTCAGGGCTCCTAAATCACTTGGACACTTTGTTTATCTGCTCCAGTGAGATGCTATCCTAATGATATCTATATCCCTTTCTTCTTTTTAATTGTTTCTTTTGCATGTGGATACGTTCCTGTAAGGAAAGTCCGGTTTATGGACTTTCCTCAGTGCTTACAGCCAAGGAGAGGCTGTCACAGCCAGTTAGCTGATCCCAAATCTCCTGTGTTGATAGCTCTGTGGCAGCTCCCCTTGTTGTAATTCATTCCTGCTAACAGGCTGCCCCGTTGGAAGAGTTTTTTAGGATCTTTCAGCTGTTCCAGTTTTTGTGCACCCTGCCTTCTGTGGCTCCCACAAACAGACCAGGGGTCATGTGGGTACACCTTGGCACCCCACTTTAAATTAGACTGGTGAATATATTGCAAGTCTAGGAGAGCAGATGTGGAATTGCTCATGACAAAGGGTGCCAGAAGAAAGGGTTGATTTTGGGGTTCAGGGAATGGGGAACATTCTGTTTGAATGTGAATGTGTGTGAAGACATATCTGCATATATTCATCTGCACCTCTTAGGGAGTACTCCTGCTGTGGTTAGACTTGTTACCAAGTCAGCTCAGGAGATCACACTTTCTTCCTGTTATTCTGGGTGAAGTACAGTGAGAAACTCTTCTCTGAGCCACCCTTCTGTTTCCTTGGGTGCTGCTTGGCTCGAGTTGGGAATAAATTGTCTGAGGGGCGTAAATGCAGAGAAACATCACTCACTGGTGGAGGAATCTGTGGATGCAGGAATTGCGCTGCAGATCGAGTCAGGCTTTTGGGCTTGCAGCTGCAGAGAAAATGAGCAGTGAATAGGCAGTTAATTGAAAGCTAAAGTAGCTGTTTACTGACAGTAAAGACTTGTCTTTTCTCCTCTGTTTAATTTGTGTGAGATCACTCAAAATCAGCATCTTTGACCCAACTTGTTTCCAATATTTATTTGTTTTCTCTTTTCCAGCTGAATTTATATGCCAAGCTTTTAATCCTTTTTTCCTTTTTTTTTTTTTTAAGCCAGCATGTTGTGTTGTTGATCCTCACTGTTAAACTGCTGCCATGCATCAGCTGAAAAACTGATTCTCTCACTGAGCTGGTTAAATTCTGCTGATCTTCACTCAACAAGTAATTGGAACTTCAGAGAATAGGGATGCAAGAAGGACTACTTGGATATAGACGGGTTTATGAGTCTGGGAAAAAGTAGTTTTAAAATTCTTTTGGGATACATAGAGTAAATGTTGAGTCAGGAAAAGAGGTAAATATTTGTGGGATCTCATTGATTGCATGAGGCTGTTTAAGCCTGGCTTAAATTCTTTGCAGGGCTGAGGGATTCATTCCATGAAAGAATAATGTGGTTAATAATAACGCTCCTGCTGGGTGAGCCTGCTGACAGGTAGTTTGTAACTGCTCAGCTTTTTCCTGTTTAAATACACTGTCTTATGAATATGTAGTGTCAATACTTTAATTTAGAAAATCACATTGGTCAAAAGTGTAGAACAGAAAAGCATTTTACTGGGAAGATGAAGTTTTCTCATGTGGGAGATTATAGAAAATAGCACAATAACACTTCAGTGTTCTGATGTTATAGCTGCTGATGGTCTCTAAGAGCTCCCTATAACATAATGTAAAATGTGGTTACCGAGCACAATCCCTGGTAATTGGTTGGTTTGTGGATACAGTATTGACGATATTCTAAACAAAGCCAAGATAGGAACTGCTTAGGATTAGTTGTCATTAGAGCTGGCTGGCATTGCTTTTATTAATATTAAAATAATAAGAAGTGTGTGAAAAAGTTTGTTGGTTTTCTTATTTTTTTTCAAAGAGTTTAAAAATCTTTGGGAGAATTGGAATAAAGTATGGCTGTCTTGCTGCTTACTTAGATGCTTCATGCCCCATTCCCAATTTGTTTACAGATGGAAGTGTGAGGCCAGGATGAGCTTTCCAACCCAATTGCCAGAAATGGAGGCAGTCAGGGCTATCTCCACAGAGATCCATGAGTACACTTAAAAGTAAAGGAGGTTGTATAGCTGAGAAGGAGAAATTGGGGCACTCTATTTCCATCAGACTGCTTGGATGTCACTTGTCAGATTCACTAGGCAGGTTATTGGTTTGATATTTTTTTTCCCTCCCCTCACCGCTGGTACAAAATCCCTTTTAGATGCAGAAGGGAGAGAAGAAAGAGGATCTGAAAATAATCTATAGAAAATTCATTTTAAGAATCTTTCTACCTGCAAATTATTCTGACACAAAATTCCCAGTTAGTCATTTTCTTCAAATATTTGAAGAGCAGTCAATCACAAAGTGTCTTATGAAAGGATTTTGCTTTATTATATTTAATGAAGCTGAAAGTACACTGCTTAATATCTGGGCACCACGCTAATGAACACTTAGAAATGCCAGAAGCACAGCATAGACAGGCATTGATATTTATGTTGTAGAAATATCCAGTACTTAGTACAAGGGTGCAGGGTGGGAGGTGCTGGGCAAGGGATTGTACTTGGAAGGTGCTCCTGGTTGTGAGTAAAGCCATGAAGGATGTGAAGGGAAGTGAACTGGGAGCTAATGTGGGTAGGATGATCAAGATGTGCTGGGAATATGGAGCTGGCTGGTGAGCCTCAGGAATCCTGAGTGATGCAGGGTAAAATCCCAAGGTAAGTGGAGAGGTGAGGCAGTGTTAAAATGCTCATAAAATCGCTGGAAACATGACAGCAAACCAAGACAGAGATGGGCTATTTAGAGTAGTTCTAAAAGTGGATCCAGGGATGTTTATGGCAGCAATTTCATTGCTTGGAAACACTGTTTTTTAATACCTTAGCTTTGTGTAATATATGCAGTTATGTCTCCAGGGAATTAAAGCAGCAAAAATTATTTGAATTGTCTGCATATATTTGTATTGTTGTTTAGAAGCTGAATCTCCTTTTGTTTGTGTTGTTTTCATTAGTTTCCTGGATTGAAGCTGCACATGAAAAATGCTTCAAACCATTTAGGGGGCAGGATTTTATTTGGTAGGAGTATTTTGCAAGTGGTTATTAAATCCCTTTGTGGTGTTAGAACTGAGCCTCCTTTTGGCTCTGCAGGCTGAGCAGCTGGATTGGAGAGTGCCAGATTGCCCATTAGTGTGGCCCTTCTGATGTTCACCCATAAAGATGGTCCCTGCAAGGAGGGCAGAAGGAAAAGCAGTTTAAGGAAGCACTGTATGGGACCATCAGGACAGGAGCCAGAGACCTCACACTGTGGAGAGCTCTGCTGGGAGGTGGCTGTGGAAAACATCACTGAGTAGGAAACACTGCATCATCTGTGCCTCTCTCTTATAGACATGCAAGGTTAATATGAGTGCTGACCAGCCATAGCCTAAAGAAATAGGATTTGGTGTTTGGGTTGAAAATCTGCCCATATCTTCTTCAGTTCCAGTTCCTCCAAATCAAAGTCTTGCTTGTTCAAAGTAAACCTTCAAACTGTAGATTCTAAGGTGCTACAAATTCCCCCTCTATGGATGGGGATCTGGCTTGGCTCTGGTTGGTTTGGCCTTAATTTTGGGTTCTGCTCACATATGTGCAACATTAATGGCTTGAATGAATGGAGTGTCTGAGAGCAAAGGTTACCATTTCAGCTGCCTTGCAAATCCCATATCCAAAGCATATAAAAGCTGCATTACAGCAGCTTTTGTGTATGGTTGGATTTTTCACCTGAAAAGCGCAGCTGACTTCACAAAATGTTACCAACAAAACAGCTGCTTAAAGAATTGGCCTTTAAGTAGCACCTATTGAGTGTGACAAGGGACATGTGGGTCCTGTCTGCAATATCTGCACTTCTGCCAGAAAGGGGACCTTGGCTGGCTGCAGGTGAGCTACTGTAGTCCTTCAGGAGGAAGTCATGGTTGTGCTCCCATTGTACAGACAATTCCTGTTCTATTGATGATCTCCACTGGTGCAACTGCCCACAGAGAACCACCAGAATAAAGTTTGGAGCTCAAGGGATGTCTGGCCCAGGTCTGTGCAGGAGACAAAGGGATTGCCAAGGGAACATGTCCAGGGGGCACTCAGAAATGGAAGAGGATATTTGGGCAGAGGTCTGGAAGAAGTGAGAAATGTGGATGAAATCTCAAAGAAGATAAGGGATCCAAACCATGAAATTTCTATGGATTAATAAAAGATTGTGCTACCCTTCAAGGGCTGGATTTGAAGTCCTTGGGGGGAGGCAGAGTAGGCAACTGGAACAATTCCTTTAGGTGATGAAAATCCACAGACCAGACAATGTGTCCCAGAGGGGTTATATCCAGCTGAGATCAAGAAGAGCAGTGCAGTGTGGGGCGAGCAATGCACTCAGCTTACCAGCAGAGTTGGGAACAGTCCCTTCCTCCCTGGCTCTCTCATTCTGCACACAGTTCAGACAATTGTTTGAATTCACCACTTCACTTGAATGCTCTTCCTGAACTTTGGCAAAACAAAGCTTAAAAAAATTAAAAATCTATTTTGCAATTTAAAAATAAAATAGCAATTATGCTTCTTCGCATCTTCACACATTTATTTTTCCAACAATACAAGTGGCCTGTTTGAAATCAGAATGACCCTCCCATGCTTCTCTATTGCTTCTTTTTTAAAGGCAAACCAAATAGCAGTGCAATACGAATCCAGGAGCAGTTCACAGTGAGGAAAAGCAGCTCAGCATGAGGTGCTGAATAACACTAAAATTGCAAATAAGTGAACTGGCAACAGTGTAAACCCAGAGAATGCATTACATGTTGGACTCTCATGCTGGAGAAGGACTGGTTATGTGGGGAAATGAGCAAAAAAAATATTTGTGCCTATTTGAGGAGTGCTGCACAGGTGTGCTGAATATTGGAACTGTAGAGAGCTAAGTACAGTGATGAAGGTACCCTGAATAGATGCTTGAGGAAGCCATTTTTAACTTGTTTTATTCTTCTAGTATGTGTGAAAAGCACTAACTTTCCAAGGGAAAAATGTAGTGGTTAAAAAAAAAAATCCAAGAAAACAAAGGAGGGGGAAGCCCCAAAACATAACTATGGGTAGATGTCCTCAACATTCAATTGTAATTTCTCAATTTAAAAGACCACAAGAATGTCTTGTGAGGTTTGTTCTTGTGCCTTAATGTCTCTTTCTTTTGCCATCTCCCCCTCGGATGGGCTTGTGAGCTGGGCTGTATCCATGCTGAATTGTACATCACTCCACCACTGTAACATGGGACTCACCTCTCTGCAGCATTTGGCTACTCCACCTTATGGAAAGACCAACATTTTTAAAGTCAGTTATTTCTTTTGCCACAATACTTACATCAAGTATTACACGCAGTGTTTTTCCACAAGGTATCTGAAATTGGACTGAGGAACAAACACTGTTTGAAATCCACTACTCACTAAAGAGCAAAAACTTCACTGTTGATGCTGGTGGCAAGATGTTTTTCCTCTTGCTAGTCTGAAAGTAGGCACAAAAAAAATTACTGCTTTCTCAAAGAGCCTGGTAGAAAGCTCACAGACATTGTTGGAACAATTCTTGTCTCCTAATGACCTATAGATCGGGCTGTCATTACTTTTAGCGGGCAAATGAAACACTGCTGGATCTGCTTCTCAATTGCAACTCTGTGTTGAAATAAAATAGGAAGTTCCTCAAGCTTCTATTTATTAAAAAGGTGCACCCAACCCAGGCAACCTTGAGGAATTTATCAGTGGCATTTTGTGCTAAGTTTTTGGTGGGAGGCCTAAATTACTGTTGGTTACAGTAAAGTTGGTTTTTTTTTTCAGATTTAATTAAAAATGAATGGAAGTTCTTTCTCTTGCAATTATTCTTGGGGAAGATTATTTTACAGTAGATACATTTAATAAGAAGTCTAATGAATTCAGTCTTGGCAGAGACAGGAGTGATGGGACAAAAATAATTTTATCACTTGATAATAAAAAATTTGATTTTTAGAGTTAAGCTTAATTTGTTAGTAAGCTTTATCTGTTTCTGGAAGGTTTTGCTGGATGAAATATTCAGACAGAGGTCTTGGGTTTTGAGGAGCTACTTTGTAAGTTCAGGTACACAACTTTCTAGTTGGTATCACTGTGCAGTTAGGTGTCAAAGTGAAAGTTAACCTTGTAAGAGAAGATTTGTGCTAAAAATCAGTGGGAATTGGGAATTCTTCTTTAACTTAGTTTCTGTATGTTGACATTTCATTGACACTACACTTGCTGCAATGTTGATATTGCTGACTTGTCCATGGCTATGAGAAAGGCAAGGTGAGAGAAAATCTAACAGAGTTTGTTTTCTTGTCTTGTGCTGGCATCTTGCTCTTTTGTGGGCTAAAAAAGTTTTATTGATCTTCAGGGTCTGTGCTAGGCCAAGCTGTATATTTAAGCTGCTGCTTTCCTCTGTTGTGCATCTGGTTTTGAGTTTCACTCAGTGTAGGTGATGCTGGCTGAAATTGTATTCTTACAATATGGAAACCTGTCAAGCATAACTATCAGGTTACATATCCAGCAACAGCTCTGCAGTGCAAGAGGGCTCATGCTTTTTGTGTAGAAGTATTTAATTTAGTATTTCATACCAGTCTGTATCAAACAGCAGCATGTAAGGTTTAGCCAGCTGCAGGTTGGACGTGGAGCCTGTTCCTGGTCCTGTGCCGGCAGATGTGTGAGATTCCTCTCTTGAGCTGCTCTTCTTCTTAGACCGAGAAGAACGGGTGTCTGAGAGCTCAGTCTGGACAACGAGTGTTAGAAAACTAGAACGATCGCAGATTATCTCTTAAGTAACAAGTAACATCTACTGTGGAAAGTGGACAATGATTTCTGTGCTCAAAATGACCCAAGATTTCCATCACAGGATCCACACAGATCTTCCTGAACTGCTGGCACAGTCCTTGGCAACAGGCTGTGACTAGTGACTCTGTTAACCCTGAGTTTGTACATGCTCTTTTTTTAAACTTGTTCTGGAATTTAAAGGGTCAGGGAGGCTGCTTTCTTAAAATCTGCAGGTATGATTTCCCTCATGCAGATAGTATTCTTCTGTGCAGCAGTTTGATCTGGAAGCCGATGATAATGTTTTCATACTTGCACAAAGAGCTCATGAACACTTAAAAGCCAGTGCAGTCTGCAGACCTATTCTTGCCACATCTCTCTTGACAGGTGAGATGTACTTCCTTTTGGACCAACTGTTTCAAAGGCTTTATTCATGTGGTGGATAGCTGAGGAAAATCAACTGCTTAAAAGACAGTTTGACTTCCCTCTTTGATCAGGAAGAGAAAGGGCCATTCCATCACCATCTTACCTAGATCTTAGGAGATCTTTCTGTATTACAGTTCGACTTAAGTCATCCACTTGTATGTAGAGTTGGAGGAAAGGGGTCATCAAAGATCTACCACTTTACTGAGGTTTTCTGCTCTGACTCTCCTTGTTGAGGTTGACAGCAGTCCCAGAAGCAGGCTGTACATCTTCAGACGAAGGATGCTACTTTTCTTTCATCTCGTAAGACCACCACATAAAGGTAAATACTAAGATATTTAAAGTAGACCTGGTGCTTGTTATGACTAAGCAGTTCAGCTAATTTTTTAAAAGCAAATCCATGTTTGAGCTGACGTATGATAGACTTGCTTGATACTGAATAAAAAAAATTCTCCCACCTGGTAAGTAAGCTAAAGCTGTCCTGAGCCTTGCCACAAAAGTCAAAAACTTGCTGTGATAACCCTGCTGACTATGCTCTTAATACTTTATAATTGGTATCTGAAGCATGTAAATGTATACTTGTAAAAATGAACTTATCAATGCCGTCTTCCCTCTAAATATTTTTTTATTTAAATCAACCCTGCAGATGCTACCTGAAATAAAAATACTGTATCTGCTAATTAAGACTTTCATGGTAAATTAAAACTGGCATTGGGTAAAAAACACCATCCTGGACTGGTAAATATTTCAAATTAAGGTTCTTTTATTTCTAAATAGCGTAATAAGAAGGCATCTGTTCTAGAGTAGCATAGTGTAGAATGAGTCATACAAATAAAATATATCGTGCTGAGTTGTAATGACATTTGTGGAGAGCTTCTTGCTTTTAGTTTTATTGTTTTATAAGCAGAATTATGATGAAATAAGATGTGTAGAGAAGACTGTGGAGTTGTGTTTCTGTAGCCAAGGTTCTGGAGACACACCACACAGGACACACCAGTCCAGTCAAAAGCACTCGAGCTGATTATTTTATATAAATCATATGGCAACAATTTTGAGTCGCAAGACATGTGCCCACTTGGTTGAATGCATTGCAAACTCTCTGAAAAACTAGTCAGTTGAAATTTTGAGTGGAGGTCACCTTGGGGAAGGCTCATGGCAAGTTTTTTGCCTGGAAATACTTGATGTGCCAACTGGGTGCTCTTGTCTCCAGCATTGCTCTTTCTCCTGAGCTCCAAAGCAGAGAGATAAGTACCATGGAAGAGCTTTCAGCAGTGGCAGGGGAAGTGTTTTAAGCAAAGCAATATCTTTTTCCCTGCATGTCAACCTCAATTCAGTTTGAGTACTTTGAAAAAAACAAATTAAGTTCCCCCTTGCTAAATTCTCCTTCTGTAGTAAGGGTCAGTAAGAGTTTGGGGACTGCATGTGTTTGTGTTCATTGCCACAGTGTGTTCTGTGCAAATCTGGCTGTGGGAGGTAAGGAAAACGTGGTGGTGTCCATGTCAATCAAGGTCCACAGTGTCACTTGTACTGTCACAGCCAAAAGTTTAGTGAAAAACCCATCATAACCTATGTGCTATTTCAACTCAAAGAATTTTCTTAATCTTCAGATTTTTCTGTATATGGAAGACGACCTCCTTTTCCCTGTTTCTGTGAAAACGTAATTATGACAGAACAAGACATCTTTACATTGTGCTCATACACGTGTGTCTTTTCATATGAGTGTTGAAAACTGATAGTTTTCCCTGCTCTTCTTGGACCAGGAACAGCACTACTTGGTCACCTTTATTACCTTGGAATAATTGCTTTTGTTAAGAAATTCTCTTGAATGTGCAGAAAAGGGCTTGGAAAAGGGAACATTGTTTAGAGAAATTGCAGCTGTTCTTTTTCAAGGTGTCATCAAAACAGGGAAGTTGATGTTTGTAATTCCTACTGAAAAATTTCTCTTAATGGGGTTTGTTTTCTGTGTGTTTTTAACAGACCCCTCTGAACCCTCTGCTGCTGGTTTAACCCCTGCTCCAGAGCCGTGTTTGCTGAGGTGGCAGTAAGCTGACAGGCCAAGAGGAAACCACATAGATATGTGAGGGGTATTTCATGGCATACTCAGTTGTAGATAAGGAGGAAATATATCTGGAGAATTCTTCACATTTTCATTGATTAGTTTTGTTGGTCCCAAAGGCAGGTAGGAACAGAAATGAATCGCTGTATATTAAAATGCCTGTAGCGGTATTGCACTTTTTGTCAGCAGTGAGACACAGCTTTTCTTTTGTAGACTGGATTAGAATGTCTCTTTTGCAAAATGTGTTGTGCCAACAAAATGTTTACCAGCCATAGAAATGCTGGGGGAGAATATTTTTCCATTGTGGTTAAAAATTTTTTAGCTGTCATTTAATTTTTTTAAAAGCCAAGACTGGAAGCAGAGAAGCAAATATCTTGAAGCCATGTGACTTTGAGGAAGTAAGAGCACCTGCCCTGTGCAAGCATAGTTCTTTTCAGGATTTAATGAGGTGGGTAATCAGAATCACTGAAGACTTATGCATCCTACATCTATGAGTCTTGAACTGTGCAAATGTGGGACCTGCAGTACTGAAGAGCTTCGGTGACCACTCTAGCACCTGGTGTTTTTTTGGTTTGTTTGGGTTTGTTTTGTTTTGTTTTTATTAAAAATTAAAAGGTTAAATAAATTCTATTCATCTCAAATGAGGCAATGATAGTTCAGAGGATGCACTCTTCTTAGAGTACAGGGTGTGAACTCACACCAGATAGTAGCAATGTCTTTTTGGTTACATGAAGATAGACCCTAGAGCTCTTGAGGTTCCAGGGGTTTGACTGGAAGAGCTGAAGGGGCAAGTGATAATGTCTGATACACAGGGAGTTGAATCCAAGTTCTTTATAATCAGAATTACCAGCTTTTCATAAAAGCATTAGATCCCAATGTATTTGTTATCAAAGGCAAGCTACAATGTATCACTTTTTGTGAGATCCTGTTAGCCTGTTCTCAGTGTGTCTGTGATTTTTTTCCAATCATCTTTGTCTCTCCCTATTTTTTTCCTGAACTGACAGTTCTGTCCACCAATTCGGTAATTACTGTCTATCATTTTAAGTGATGTGCTAAGGGCCAGTATTTAAGGTCAGGGACATGAACATCTGACTTCCCTTGAGAGTAGAACTGGTTGAGTAGGAAGAATATTGATTCACTGAATAGATCGGCCGAAAAGAAGGAAATTTTTCAAATGCTTCTGACCTAATAGCATTCAACGTTCTCTACTTGAGGCAAGTTAATGAAGGGGTAAATCAAATATTGTATGAATCATGCATCAAAATACAAAATGAGAAAAACAGAAAAAGCAGCCCAGAGGCTTGCTGCTGATAGCTGGGAATGTGTAATAGGCAGGGTTTAGAACAGAGTTCTAAATTTCTAGGTTTATAGAAAATACAGAAATGGGTGGATTTGACCCCTAACTGAGGGTGCAAACTAATTCACCTCAGTGACTACTTCAGGGGATTTGCATCTTAGAGAAACATAGAAGCAATAGCAGATTTCACTGTTTTGCATAAAAATATATGCAATTCACAGAAAAGGTGAACCAGTAATTTACTGTTCCCTCATATTGTGTGTTTTAATTTAGGAAAAAAAGTTGTCCTAATTCAGTTCCAATTATTTCTTACTTTCCCCTGTATGTGAAACCCTGAGCAATTATACTTTTTATTATTGGGTAATAGCATCAACTACAGAGCATTAAGGACCTTGCCAGGCTACTCAGTGAGCACTGTGAATTATGAAGGAACAGCTCTAAAACACAAACCCAGAGATAGTTCCATCACGACCCATATGATTGGCACTGAAAGAAGGTTCTGAGTTCAGGTGCCCATTTCTCTTTTGGTGCAAGTCATAGTTTGGAATCTGTTCTGTTTGATAATCTAAAAGCCCTGAATTCTGTGTTTTGCCTCTCCGGTCTGAATTAATGATGTGGAAATATCAAAGAAGCTTTTTGTATGATGAACAGTAATAGGGAGAGGAGCAAAATGGTAAGCTAAAAAGACCTTTAGATGTCTTGGCTGAGTTTAACTTTCTTGGCCAATTTCAGCTACAAATAACAGAAACAGCCCGCCCTGCAGAAGGAGAAAAGTAACGCAAGAAATGTCCTAATCTTCTGGGTTATCCACTCTGATACTTTTATCCTTGAACATGAATAATTTATGCTCAGGAAGTTGGTTTCACTGTGACAGACAAGCATTTGTTGAGAAATCTCAGTGTTGGTCTTTCAGAGCTATCCGTGGGCTTCCTGTTGCCCTTTTAGAGAAATCATAGATGGAAAATGGAGAAAAGCTCAGGCTTTTCTTGTAAGGGAGTCTGACAGAAGTGCTCCTACCTTCTTTGATTTGATTTTATTTTAAACTCTGTTAGGAAGCTCATGAAATGCTGCTGAGTAGCAGAACATTATTGGTGTCCATGATTAACCATTGCAAGACTGGTGAGCAGAAAAAGTGTTATCCTGTAAGGGTTAGAAATAAACACTGGTCTTGTTAATTGCATAAACTGAATGTTTTTATCATTAAGTTTTATGGCTTAGCAGCTCTTGATCTTTGTTGTCTGTTGTCTGTTTCTTAAATTTGCAGAACACCAACTTTTTAATGAGCTCATGTGGAGCAGACAGAGGGGCCCAAGGCCAAATCTTAGACTTCATCTTGGTTGGAAAAGGGAATAATTAAATGCTGAAAGGGTGAAGCAGTCAGGTGCACTGTAAATGAGGGCAAAAGGATAATGAATCAGAGCAAGGGCAGTTTTGACAAACCTCCCCAGAAGCATCTGACAGTCAAAACCACTTTGCAATGTGGTGTGGCCTGGCCTGGCTGTGCTTTTACCCACCACAAACTGAGGGGCATGCTCAAAAAAGTCTTGAGTGAGGCTACATCCACTTTTCTTTGTTATCTTAGGCTGGATGGTGCACGGAGAGAAAGGGACTCTTAAAGACAATGTATAAAATGCCTGGTTTTCTGCCTCGTGGAGGCAGACATGCTAGTGAGTTCTGTAGTTTATTTCACTCATGATCCTGGAGGATGTGAGTGACACATAATATTTTAACAGTGAATGGATTCTTTTATATGGTCAAACAGTAATCAAAAACATGATCAGGGTGGAGTTTTCATTACTTGTGCGTAGGACATAGGGGGAAACAGAAGTGACCAAAAAACTGTTGGAGATAACACTTCCCAAGTGATACCAGATTTGGAGTCCTAGTAAATAGCTCAAGGGTAGGGCTGCCATTCAGAGAGACCTAAACAGTTCTGGGCCTGGGGTGAAATAACCCCCAGGGAACAGCCTGGGTGGGGAGCAGGTCTGCAGAGGGAGCACCTTGGTGGGCTGCAGGTAAGCCAGGCATGTGTGTGGCAATGACGACGGCTCTCAGTATCCACAGGAGCAGACCCAGGGAAGTGGGTACCCTCCTCTATTCAGAAATCAGATACTGAAGTGAGATGGGCTTCTTGGAGGGAAGGGAAGAGCTCACAAGAGGAAGAGCTCACAAGAGTTCACAAGATAGGCATTTTTAAACATTCAGCCTTGCATGAAGAGCTATCTCAAAGCACTTCAGTAGTGGAGATGGAGATGAAGAATAGGTGCAAGATTGGATGCAGCTGGGAAAGGGCACCCTAGATCCTCAGGATGAAGGATAATCTGTTGGCTAGGATGTGAGCCATTAAGGGGAAGAGGACCTGTAATAGGAGGGATCAGGCACTTGAATTAAGAGAATCAATCAGTGGTTGGTATCTGGCCATGGTAGACATCTGGCAGCATGACTGTACAGCTGTGACTCTTGCATCTGGGTATGCAGAGAGGGACCTTTGCAGTATCCATGCTGGAGACAGTGACGTGGGTTTGTGTCCAAAGAAGGCGTTCCAACAGAAACTGGAATTCAAGTGCAAGGCCATTCCTCACTGATTGATGGAGCACAGGGAGCCAAGGGTGCCCTTGAGCAAAGCTACCCCCTTGCTGTCTGTTCCAGCAGTTTTAGGACCACGTTGGCCAACAGAGCAAGCCTGAGGATGCTATCAGGCTGGGGATGTATCTGCCATGGTGGAGGTGAATTCAGCTTCAGACCTGTGCCCAGTCCTTGGTGATGAGCAGGGACACAGCCATGGTTTTGCCTGTGGACATTAGATCTGTGGCTTTCCAACCTTCCTTTCCCTGCCCTTAGAAGAAAGGTGAGATGATTCATTCTTGTTCTAAAATTAAATAGCTTTGTTCCATTGCAAGTGAAGAAAAAAGGAAGGGTTCATTTTTTTCATCTCCCTTAAAGGATCTCAAACATGGAGTGGATTTCTCAGGGCGTCTGTAGCATTGCCACTCTGTCTTCTTGTTACTCTGACTGTCTTCATCAACACATTTGATGTGCAAATGTGGAAAGCAAGGCTTGGATTTCTAATGACTATTTGCTGACTCTCTTTAACTACTCTTTTTAACTACTTTCCAACTACTGTTGGAAAGGGGAAAACATATTGGCAAGTTGTTGTTTTTTTTTCCTTCCTGAGCTGCTCATAAAGTAGTCAGACAGATACCTCCTGGTCATACGCCTCACAGAGATGGTTGAGTAATAAGAGCTGTACATACTGACTAGGGCAGAGAAAATCAGCTCAAGCTGCTTCTTGGGACTGTCCTTTTTATTTTGAGGGCTGTCTGATGCTAATGGTGCACAATGTTTTTGGCAGTGGTGAGGATTAGGGAAGAAAGGACACAATTATACACATGCTTGATGGAGTGTGTATCTCTAGGGGAGTTCAGGGGAGATGTTGGAGGGAGATGCCCAACTTCTGAAAAACTGGAAGAGTTTAGACCAGCTGAATTAAGACATGTTAGTGTTCCCAGCCAGCCAGAGGACCAGTCTTGCTTGTAGCAGCTAATCAGTTATTTCTGATTAAGTGAGATGAAAAAAATTAGGTTATAGGGAAACCTATAGGTTAGTTTTTTGTCATAACTAGTATTAAGTAGAATTAACCTCCTTTGATCAGAAGAAAGATGAAAAAACCCATTTTGCATGATTATATGCCCATTAACAATCCATTTTCTATCATCCATGTGAACGTGTTAAAAATGAAACTAGCCGAAGGCCCAGTGACATAGGTCTTAAAAATCTGTAACAACAGAGAGCAAATGGAGGAGGAGTAGCAGTAAGCATGGATTTTTGAGGAGGATTTGCAATTTGCCAGCATCAATATATTATAGACACGACTCTGATAGAAGCACAGCTGTCCAGCTCTCAAGGTCTGCCTACTGCAGCACCAGGCAGAGGGACCTGCAGGTAATATGTCCTTTGTAGCAAGGGACTCAAATTACACTAATTATTCCTGTTTCTTGAAAGGGCTAATTAGCTCAACACTAAAGTCATGCAGAAGGGCTACCAGCCTTCTGGGAGCCTCCTCAGCCACCTTCGTTTCACCTGAGGCCATTTGGACATAATGGCTGATTCAAGCAGAGCGGGTTCAGATACCTGTGTAGCATTGTGCTTTGCCCTTAGCAATTGTCAAATTTCAGAAAAAGAGCAAACAGTGAATAATTGGCTTCACTTTTTTACAGAGTGATTTTACTGGCTGTCATTCTAAGGTATCTAAGCAGAGTGGTCTCTTTAAATTCAGGATGGACAGCTGCATCTGCCAGCTACTACTCACCTAGAAAAAGTATCCAGCAAGCAGTTGTCTTTGTTCAAATTGCATATTTTTGAGTAATTAATTTTACATTAATTTTTTGGTAGTTGTTTTCTGTGTACTGGTATTTGTTTTCCTGGGAAAGGCAAAAACCATATTGCCCATTTAGATGGTTAGTAACAGTATGGTTGAGGAAGAATTGCTGTGGTGGACTCTTCCTCATGGATAACTCTTCTGAGTCTACTGCTGTTGCTGTCTACATCATTACCATGTCATGATATTGCAGTTTGATAATGCATGTGATTGTGAAAATGGAAAGGTGTGACCTTGAGAAGGATAGGGAAAGAACTATGGAATTGAAAGGACAAAAAATTATTGTGAGTAAATATGAATCTTCAAAAGGATACATTCTTGGCCTTTTGATTTTCTATGTACTTGAACTCATACACCTAGCTGGTCTGTTTTTGGTTGGTTTTATTGTTTGTTTGGGGTGTTTTTTGCTATCTTATGGGCTTCAGATAGTGATTCTCAGGATAAATAACACTGGTTGGAGCCAAATTGGTGGTGTTTGCGCTCCAGGACTGATGAATAGTGAGTAGTTATTTCAGTCCATATTTTTGTTACTTTTTTTTTAATCGCTTAAAAGCTTACTTTGTGCTTTAAATTACAGGGGAAAAAATATCAGTTATTTGGGCTGATGTTTTCCTGTAACTTCTGATTTTGAGTATTAACCAGAGGCAAAAATGTTATGTTGTGCAAAACCCAAAAAAAAGAACCTTGTTTCTTACATATGGCTGAGTTAGGACAAATACAAATATTTTCATGAATGGAAACAGTGAAGAGCTCAGTCCTTTGAAAAAGATATGCTTATTTAAAACTTTTAAATTTCTGATATTAAAAAAAATGTGGAATTGTAGAAAAGTAGAGCTGGAAGACATCATGAGACCTCGTATAGCTCATTTCTGCCCTGTGGCAAGAGCAACTCAACCTGAACTATTTTGGATAGAAATGTATCCAGCCTGTGCTTCAGAAGGTCTGGGCTAATGAGAATAGAAGCTGCTCAGAAAATTTCAGTAACCTGTTCTCATATGTCATAGCTATTGCTGCAAGGAAATTTTCTCTTAATACCCAGGTTGCATTTTCTTTGTAGGTACTGCAGGTTTTTGATTCCTCTCCTGTCCATGACAAACCTGGAAAGAAATTTTTTCTCTTTTTGAAACAGCCCTGCTCAACCCTGTCCTAGATGGGATTACGATAATACATTAGGATGATTTTAAGCATTTGAAACAATTTTAAATTCCTTTTTTTTTTTTTTTTTTTTTTTGGTAATCTTTTTGAGGGTTGAATTCTCAGCTTTAGAAAGATGCTGTGTGGGAAAGGAAAGAGAAACACCAAGAATTAAGCAGGCTTATATAGCTCAACGAAGCCAAAAGCAGAGAAGAGTCTTCTTAACTCCAGATTTGATTCCTGGTTTGTTACATGGACTGTCCTCCTTAACTAAAAAGTACTGAGATTCACACAGGGGACACTTGCATTTAAAGCAGCATATTTTAGGGACAATTCATTGGTCAGTTTTGAATCCAGCTGTTTGTGATTCCATGTGGGCTGGTTTCCATGAGATTGGACCAAGCACTCTTTGCAGAGGCTCTGGTAGATGGGATGTGCAAAGGGGCACATAGCTTATATATGGTAAAGAGATGCTGCTAAAACCCTAAAAGCTGTCTCTGAATTTCCATCTCTTTTTACTGCATAATTAAGCACTATTGCTGACACATCCTCCCTTAAGATTCCCTTTAAGTTGGAGCATCTGGCCGGGTGTTGCACAAGAGCCCAGTTTTCTTCTCCCTATACAACGGAGTTTTGATTAATTAATCATTGCTTCTGTTTGAATAATACATTAAAGATGCACTTGAGTGTTCTAGGAAAAAAGTAAAATTAAAAAAAAAAAACACACACAAAGGGAAATACTGCTCTGGCTTGTGAAATGACATGTTCTCTCTAAATGGCAGGACTGTTCTAAATTACTGTGTTACTGGTCAGTCTGTATTTCTTTTCCTTGTTTATTTCCATGTCCATTTGATGTGTGCTAGTTGCTTGCCTCAGAAGGCTTTTAAGTTACAAAAATGTTGAATTTTAACATGACATGGAAGAATGATAGTTATGATGAATATGCTTTCTGAGTCAATGTTTTGCTATATTAAAAAAAAAAAAAAAGAAATATGAAGCTTTCATGGTTTTGGCTGCTGTCCATTTTTATTTGTGACTTCACAATAGTAGCTTCGTGCTGATATGACCAGAGCAAGTTGAGTAGCTGCACTCCTACAAATTTTGTTATGGTTTCAAAAGTGCAGGGTTTGTGTTTGCTCAGCACTGAACCTGCCACTTCACAGGAGCTATTGCTGCCCCTGGGTTTGTGTGAGGACTTTAATTTAACTCTGTGCATGTCCTCCACAGTCTGGAAGCAGTAAGACAAGATCTGAAACCACAGAGAAAAACTGTTTTGTATCCAAAGGCCAGGCTTCCCTGGTGCTGTGCTTTTCCCCCAGTATCTGACTGTTCTCAGGATCTCCAAAGGAGGACATCACCCAGCAGCTGCTCCCATCCTGCATGCAGTCTTTAATGTTATGAATAATCATTTCTTGAAAACCTAGATGTCAGCTCTTGGACTGAGATTTTTTTTAAAAATACTGAGGATTGGACTAAGCTTGCCTTCATTTAACTTGAGCTTTTTGGAGTTGCTCAGTGTTTCCTGTGGAAAGGCAGAAAAACGGCATGCTGATCTTAGATCAGGCATGTTCAGTGTGTCTGGTAAATACAGCTCCCTGCAATCCTGTTTATTGACACTTTAAATTAGCACTGACAGAAGAGATAACTTGGTGCTGTGTGCTGAAATGAGTGAGTGCCTGGGTAATTCTTACTGCTGAAGAGTTTGGGTGTGAGAGGAGCTCACTGATGAAATCTGGGCTATGCAAAGCTAAGGCAGCTTCTGTCCCTGGCCTGAAGAGACAAAGTGCTGCCTTCTCCCTAAAGGAAGGACCATGGGGAAATCAAGATTTGATGCAAAATTAATGCAGTTGTTTCTGTCTCTCTCAAGTGGCGATAGCTGTAAGGTACAGGATGCACCTGCGGCCTCATTTGGGTCTGACTTCCTAGGTGACTGACCAGGAGAACTTTCCAGTCTTTGTATGGACCCTCTCCTGCTGTCAGATGTGACACTTGGCCAAAAGCCCCTACTCTGAAAACTTCACAAAGTGAATCCCAAGTGACTGCTGAGATCTCACTAGATGGAGGGGGCGGGGGGTGTCACTGCTGGATTTTACCTATGGAGGCTCTTGTAAGAGCTTTCCTCCCCCTCTGCCCCCTTTAATCCATTTTCAAGCCTAGCAGTGCCTCATGTTTACCCAGCAGGCCCACATGAAAAGGTCAGTTCCATTTCTTTGACCTTTTTCAGCTCAGTAAACACTGGCAGCTGGAAGTCTTTGCTGTAGACATGTCAGCTGCACTGAAATGGTGTTGCAGGTAATGATATGCATACAGAGCATCTCTGACCTCTGATGTTATTTGCCCATCAACACAGAAGCCTTCCCAAAATTTTGTGACACAGTTTGCTCTCAGTGGAACTTGTGGGTGGGTTTTCTGTCCCTTTCCCCTTGGCATTGTTTGGGTCTTCCCCGTATTTTGAACTGAGGTATTAAATATTCGCAATCTTAAATTTATAGATGTATTGGTTATCACTAATGTGTGGTCATGGGTTTTATATCCCTCAGGTGTTAGTACCAGTTTGTTGGGATAGGAGNGGGCTGGTTTCCATGAGATTGGACCAAGCACTCTTTGCAGAGGCTCTGGTAGATGGGATGTGCAAAGGGGCACATAGCTTATATATGGTGAAGAGATGCTGCTAAAACCCTAAAAGCTGTCTCTGAATTTCCATCTCTTTTTACTGCATAATTAAGCACTATTGCTGACACATCCTCCCTTAAGATTCCCTTTAAGTTGGAGCATCTGGCCGGGTGTTGCACAAGAGCCCAGTTTTCTTCTCCCTATACAACGGAGTTTTGATTAATTAATCATTGCTTCTGTTTGAATAATACATTAAAGATGCACTTGAGTGTTCTAGGAAAAAAGTAAAATTAAAAAAAACCCCCACACACAAAGGGAAATACTGCTCTGGCTTGTGAAATGACATGTTCTCTCTAAATGGCAGGACTGTTCTAAATTACTGTGTTACTGGTCAGTCTGTATTTCTTTTCCTTGTTTATTTCCATGTCCATTTGATGTGTGCTAGTTGCTTGCCTCAGAAGGCTTTTAAGTTACAAAAATGTTTAATTTTAACATGATATGGAAGAATGATAGTTATGATGAATATGCTTTCTGAGTCAATGTTTTGCTATATTAAAAAAAAAAAAAAGAAATATGAAGCTTTCTTGTTGTTGGCTGCTGTCCATTTTTATTTGTGACTTCACAATAGTAGCTTCGTGCTGATATGACCAGAGCAAGTTGAGTAGCTGCACTCCTACAAATTTTGTTATGGTTTCAAAAGTGCAGGGTTTGTGTTTGCTCAGCACTGAACCTGCCACTTCACAGGAGCTATTGCTGCCCCTGGGTTTGTGTGAGGACTTTAATTTAACTCTGTGCATGTCCTCCACAGTCTGGAAGCAGTAAGACAAGATCTGAAACCACAGAGAAAAACTGTTTTGTATCCAAAGGCCAGGCTTCCCTGGTGCTGTGCTTTTCCCCCAGTATCTGACTGTTCTCAGGATCTCCAAAGGAGGACATCACCCAGCAGCTGCTCCCATCCTGCATGCAGTCTTTAATGTTATGAATAATCATTTCTTGAAAACCTAGATGTCAGCTCTTGGACTGAGATTTTTTTTAAAAATACTGAGGATTGGACTAAGCTTGCCTTCATTTAACTTGAGCTTTTTGGAGTTGCTCAGTGTTTCCTGTGGAAAGGCAGAAAAACGGCATGCTGATCTTAGATCAGGCATGTTCAGTGTGTCTGGTAAATACAGCTCCCTGCAATCCTGTTTATTGACACTTTAAAGTAGCACTGACAGAAGAGATAACTTGGTGCTGTGTGCTGAAATGAGTGAGTGCCTGGGTAATTCTTACTGCTGAAGAGTTTGGGTGTGAGAGGAGCTCACTGATGAAATCTGGGCTATGCAAAGCTAAGGCAGCTTCTGTCCCTGGCCTGAAGAGACAAAGTGCTGCCTTCTCCCTAAAGGAAGGACCATGGGGAAATCAAGATTTGATGCAAAATTAATGCAGTTGTTTCTGTCTCTCTCAAGTGGCGATAGCTGTAAGGTACAGGATGCACCTGCGGCCTCATTTGGGTCTGACTTCCTAGGTGACTGACCAGGAGAACTTTCCAGTCTTTGTATGGACCCTCTCCTGCTGTCAGATGTGACACTTGGCCAAAAGCCCCTACTCTGAAAACTTCACAAAGTGAATCCCAAGTGACTGCTGAGATCTCACTAGATGGAGGGGGCGGGGGGTGTCACTGCTGGATTTTACCTATGGAGGCTCTTGTAAGAGCTTTCCTCCCCCTCTGCCCCCTTTAATCCATTTTCAAGCCTAGCAGTGCCTCATGTTTACCCAGCAGGCCCACATGAAAAGGTCAGTTCCATTTCTTTGACCTTTTTCAGCTCAGTAAACACTGGCAGCTGGAAGTCTTTGCTGTAGACATGTCAGCTGCACTGAAATGGTGTTGCAGGTAATGATATGCATACAGAGCATCTCTGACCTCTGATGTTATTTGCCCATCAACACAGAAGCCTTCCCAAAATTTTGTGACACAGTTTGCTCTCAGTGGAACTTGTGGGTGGGTTTTCTGTCCCTTTCCCCTTGGCATTGTTTGGGTCTTCCCCGTATTTTGAACTGAGGTATTAAATATTCGCAATCTTAAATTTATAGATGTATTGGTTATCACTAATGTGTGGTCATGGGTTTTATATCCCTCAGGTGTTAGTACCAGTTTGTTGGGATAGGAGGAAAATTTTTTTCCTGACAATTTATCTCTTACATTTTTCTCTGAACTGGGACACCATGTCTAAGACCTGGATGAACTAATGTTTTGGTGAGGATGAAGGGGAAGGAGAACAACAACCTACCTGCTGAATCTTGGATTGTGGCCTTATATCCAACATCCGCCAGAACCAACTCCTGAAATCGGTGCCCCTGCTGTGGAAATACAGATGCAGTGTGAGCACTGTCAGTAGTAGAGCTTTGTCTTGTTTTGGTTTAAGTGAGGTTCTAGTATCCCTGCTCCAGTTTGGGACATTCTTTCTAAAACAGGAATTAAATTATGAGACATCTCAAGTCCTGCAGAGTCTCATCTGCCAGAACGCTCATGGGAAGCAGTGAAAAGCAAGTTGTCATGTTGTGTTCAAATTATAAGTGCTTTTAGGTGGAGTGATAGCTACACAATTCCCATTAGACAAGTGATGTTTTTCTGCACATCCTGTGCCAAGCTCAACTTCATTTACTACCTTTGATTTCTGATTAATATCTTTACTGGCTGAATTATATCCAGCATTCCATCTGCAGAGTCTTTTTAATCTTCTGGAATATAGTAAAGATTTTTTTTTTCATAAAGCTTGATAAAATTTTGACGAATTGTACAGCTAGATTAGTGCCACTCAAAAACTAGAACTGTTTTTGGGTGAAACTTTCTGCTCTGTGTCAAATTAATGATCTGTTACAAAACTTTCAAAAAGCACAATAACCATAAAAACTACTTCTGCGTAATGATAGGAACACCACTGGGTACTCTCGAAGTCCTTTTGTCCCTTGTTAACACCTCATTTTGATTGTTGCATTTTTAATACTTGGATTAAGACAGTGACATGTTCTGATCATTTCTGTTGTATGCATGAACATCTGGTTTTTGTTGTGTTTTAGTGTTTGCTGTTGGCTAGGGATGAAAGGAGAGATCAGATGGTTTGAAGTTGACTTTTTTTGTTTTTCAAAGTTGCCTTTGTTCATAAGCAGCAATCCAGGAGCCAAGCAGCGATCCTAATTGTGACTGACAAGCAATGATAGGAAGGAGGAAAATGGGAGTGATGATATATTGGCTGTGCTAGCTCAGCAGTGAGAGAATAAAAATCTGAGAATTGCTCCTTAAAACTGTCCATGCTTTACCTAAAGGAGAGATGAGGTTGCAAAAAGAAGGTACTTAGTTATGCATTGAGCAGTGTTGAGTATGCCATGTGCAGATTCAAACCTGCTGCTTGCCCAGGAAATGAAAAATATTTGGCACCTGGGACCCAAGGAGGGCATGGGCTCTGTGACCTCTGCCAGCTTAAAGGGGTAAAAAGTGAACTCCCTGTGCCCATGAATTATTGGAACCTGAACAGAAGCCAACATCCCATTAACAGGTCACAGTTTGTAGGTTTACCCCCTTGCCCCTCCCCTGTGCTTTGAATATTTTGGGGTTACATACAGTAACTTGGTGGCTATTACTTTGTGCCATTAAACAGTAACGTCAAGGAAAGTATTTTCCACCTTGTGTATTTAATAATATATATCATGATGATAGGAATATTGTTTGGTGCAGTGTGCTGCATGCAGCTGGCTAAGGGTTTCTTTAAATAGTTCCCACAGCTCTCATGTTTGTTGGAGGGACTGTGCTGTCGGCTCTGAAGAATGAGGAGATTAGTCTCTGCTACACTTGCTCTGGACAAATACCTTTTTAAATTAAAATACCTCTTCTGTGTTTAAAGTCAGGCAAGAAAAAATTGCTCTACTGTAAAGGCTAGTGCCTGAGCTCCTGCTAGGAGATGATGCAACTTGCAAAGGGTGAACCAGAAAATGTCTTAAATGGTTTTTTAAAGACTTTTCCCTCTAGAAGTGCCTCACCATTGTCCAGAGTAAGTGTCAACGTGACCAAGTTAAATTCCTGAAGTTTAGCTTAATTTCCAAGAGGTGAAGTCTATCTTAGTGCACAACAACCTCACTGAACATAAAATAGTTTCAATAAAAAATGAGACTGAAGGAGGGGAGATGTAAATGTAACATCTCCCTGATTCTTGAAGCTGGGGTTTGGTGCCGGAGTCCTGTAGGTGCAGTGTGGTGTGTGCACACTCATTGCCACTCACTCCTCAGCAAGGATCTGTCTGCTGTGCTTTCATACAAGCCACATTGGCCTCAGGGTTGAGGTTTTTTTTCCTTCTTGTGCTTGGGGGGACTCTGATTTAGCATTGAATAATGCTGTGTTTGCTTCAGCTTACTTAGGAAATTCTCAGCTCTTGGAGGATATTCAGTCTGGTGTTGACAAAACCCCTCTTTGCGCTCTGCATGTGGCATTACACCATCCCGTGCTGAAATGACACAGTGTAATGCTGCTGCTAAAAGAGATGTGAGTACACCGTGTTCCCAATACAGCAAGCAGAGAACCTGGGGGACAGACAGGATAAACATGCTGGTGGTGTTACACGGGGATGATTTTTGTCTGCTTAGGCCCTGCTGAAACAAAGGGAGCAATTTGCAGAGGCAAATAGCAATTATCTCAGTGGGAATGTGGCCAGGGCATCAGGATTAACATTAATGAAAAAGTGCAGTAGGAGAGATCTTTAATGATTCTTGGGATTAGGGCATTGGCTTGGCTTTACATCTGATCTGAAAGGTAACAATTCCTGAAGCAGAACACAAGATTGGCTTGGTTCAGTACTGGATGAAAAAAGCAGTGCCTTTTTATTTTGTAAATTAAAAAAAAGAATTCTACTGGCTGTCCTTACACAGCAGAGTACTGAAGGAAACACCAAGTGAGGTACTGGCATGTGTTTTTTGATGTGTTCCGTCCCAGCTGGGAGCTGGAAGTGCATGGTGCCTTTGCTCTGTCCTGCTCTTGCAGGTGCACTGTGTTCTTATGGACACGTTTCTAAATACCATGACATGTCTGAAGCTGGTCACACTTGCCCTTGTAGGTGTACCCAGTGGCTGTACCGATGACTTTCCTGTCATCATTGTAAGTACAAATTTGCTCCTCCCATCCGTGGGTTAGAGATGTACCAGTTATGTGACACTGGAGTATACGGGCATCACGCTGTTCCAAATTTGCAGCCCTCTCTGGGGAAAACCAAACTTGCTGAGCATCTTATTTTCACACAAGGAAGTTCCCAGTTAATATCCTTAAGGTAATGTTTAGGAGAGCCTCAGCATCTCTAAGTGTTGGGCTGCAAAACCTCAAACCTCGTCTATTGAAAGCTTCCTTAGACTTGATCAATTCATTTGTAACCACTCTAACCATGGCTATAAATGTTGCTCACCTGATTAGCTTGTTTTATAGCACTTCAAAAGCCTTGATAAAACTGGTCAATGCCATAAATACCTAATGAGTGCTGAGCTGCCTTCCTTGCAAATAAGTAAATAATGCCTAGCACAAACTCTAGGTAATGCTTTCAATCAATCAGCATAAATCCTTCTTTGGCTGCAAAGATGAAGCCTGGGATGATAAAATGTAGTTGCTTTGGATGTGCTACATTGATTATATATTATTTTTTTCTCCCTCACAGAAATAAGGACAAGCACAAATTTCTTTTCTCTTCCAGTTTAAATGCAGTTTACTGGTAATTTCACATCCTCTTCTAGTCCGTAGTACTTGCAGCATTGCTATTTTAATATTTTAAAGGCGTGTGGCCTGCTGGTACTGAGTTGACTGGTTTATACTGCTTTTACAAGATACAATCAGTGGTGGATAGGTTGAGACTCCAGAATGGAAAGCTTTTCGTTTAGGGTGATCCTGTTGCCATTCCTTAACTCTCTCGCCCCCACAGCCACTCACATAGAGATTCTGTTGGTACTAGCAGGTTTATTTTTGGAATGTGTATTTAGAGCCATAATAAAAATTAATAGCAGAGGATGCTGTATTGATAACTGCTGTAGGAAAATACTGGAGAGAATGCTGGAGCTCATAATGAAGAGGACACTTGAATGTTCATCCCTCTGATCTCTTCTTATTATGGCTAAGAAAGACCAACATGGTGCAGGTACTTTAGAAGCAAAAAAGTGTTCTCAGCATGGTTCATGATGGCTGATTGTCCAGACTGCCTTTGGTTCCTCATGTCAACCTTTTCTGGGCTCTACACTGTGCGTTAACACATTTTGTTCTTTCTTGGCAGCTCAGGTTTACGGATGATTTATTGAAATCCTGTGTGCGTTACAATTAAACCACAGAAAAAGTGTCTGTGGCCATTCCTGCTTGGGTTCTGAAAGATCTGCTGAATTGATCTAGGACTCTAACAGTGAGAATAAAAGTACTTGTTTTTAAGCAGAGTGATTTATATCCCATGCTTGATTTGATTCTGTTTCTCTAAACTCTTATTTTAGTAGCACTGTAACACGCTGGCTCAGTACAGTTGTAACAATAAAAAAACTGGAGACGATTTTAGACAAATCCCAGGTCAGAGTGCAGCCTCAGCCTGTTCCCCTGTAGCCACCTGTACACCCTGAGTGGCACAAGCAGGAGTGAAAACACTGCACTTCTACTGAATGTGATTGAATCAGATCTTTGTGAAATCACTGGATTTTTTTTGATGCCTAATAATGACTGAACCACTTGTTTTTCATAAATTTGGCCCTTTTCTCTCATCTTCAGATCTTACTGAAAATTCACTTTCAGCATACTTCTTCCTTGGCTAGGTTTAGCATAAATTACCAATCTTTTTTCTCTTTTTTCAGGTATAGGAACCTCTTAAAGATAGCAGGTATTGTCTCAAGATTTACTCGGCATCATAATGTATGGGATATGAATATCAAATTCTTCAAATCTTAGAATCTATGTGTAATTTCAGTAGTAAAACTGCAAGTCTTTTTATGACAGCTTTTAGGTGATTCCATGACTAATCCAACCTTCTGCAATATGACTAATTAAAAAATGAAGCAGCAGACTTCCAAGCTGTAAGAAAGTATTCATATTTTCCTGGCTTTTTCTACCAAGAATAGTTTTTTGTCTGGCAGCTCCCATGGTTTCTCAAGTTAATTAAGATTCCAACAAATTGTTATAAATCTCTCCACACCAACAAAACAAAAAAAGTTTTATTTTTAAAACTACAAAAAAATAAAAATTTTCAGTGGAGTGCTGGCAGGGAAGTGAATTGTTTCAGATGGGTAAATGAATTTTTTTTTTTTCCCATGAACATTCTGCCTCAGTAAAAGACAAGAAAAACATAGGAGGAATTTCAATGGGGTTTGCATTGATTGAACAAGTATTTTTTAACACACGAGTATAGATTTATAGAAATGTTTTTGCATGCATGTACACATGTGCACAAATGTCTAGGAATAGGAAAGTTAGTAATTTTGCAGGTCAAGAGTCAAGCATCTATATCTCTAAAAAAATGACTGATGCATAGGTTGGCTTGGGGTTATTCATTGCACTGAAACTACTAGTAGGAAAAATGTTCCTTTAAAAAAAAAAAAGTGTTTGTGTGTGTGCTTTGCTTTGCCTTTTTCCTGGGAAACCATCCTGGTTAATAGCCTGCCTTTAGATGGGATGAAACCTAAGCGCAGAAATGTTCTTTGGCTAACGGAGAATGTAAAGGGAAAACAAAACCCTGTCACATTGGTTGTAATCTAATGCTGAAGTTGATTCTATTTACAGTGCAACAGCTGCTCTCTCTTCTGGCAGAAGCTGTACCTTTAGGCAACCTTTCCTGTAACTGGGACAATCTGCTTGTCTGGGTGCAAAGACTGTCGCTGTTTGTCCTGACTGTTCTGATGCTATCCTTAACAGGGTTTGAAATTACCATCCCAATCTTTAAGACAGCAGTAGAGACAGAAAATTAAGTTTTTAAAGAATTTATTTTTATGTGTTGGTGTCTTGTTGTCTAGTTTTGTCCTGAAATGTGGCTTATCTGAATCCTCTGGCATGTGTTCAGGGATGTTTACAGATATTTATTTCTAGTAAACAGGCAGGTCACCAGAAGATGTTGTGGTCTGCCCTTGCCAGCTGATACCCAGCAGCCCAGCATGGGCAACCGATCTACAACAGCAAAGCAGGGTTGTTCCTATTGTAGTTAGGAACTAAGGTGTTAATAAACACATAGGGATAATTTGCATCAAAGGTCTGAAATTTGAAAATCTTGGGGGAGGAATAAGTAGGGAAAAAGCTAACCTGATGAAACCTTCCCTGATGTGACTGTCTGATGTCTGACAGTAGGCAGTGAGAGTGCCTGCACTGTGGCACCTACTGAAAGGGTTAATGAACTGTAGGATTTCTGGCTGGAGGATGAGTTGATAACTTAAGGACTTATGTACCTGTGGTGTCCACACAAATAAATCAGGTTTGAGCTGCCATTCCAGTTTTCTGTGGTGTCCTTGGAAGAGGCTGTCATACAGACGCTTAGGAGGAAGCGTAATGTTTTATGACTACAACACCTGCAGTCCTCTCATGGAAGGAATTCCCAGGAGATCCTAATCATACAAAGCTAATGTTGCTTGGCCACTGATCATATCAAGCTGCCAAGCTGAGTTACATGGATTGCTGTGGCCAATGCCTGCGTGATTAATTTTAATTTAATGTAAATAGAAATGATGTCAAGGATATATTGTGTAAACAAGTGATGTCTTTACACATGAAGCCATTAGTGGTGAACTGATGAGCTGAGATGGCGTGACCACCACATCACTGGGTCACATCTGACAGAATTGCTGAGGTAAGGAAGTGGAAAGTAGTAATAAACGAGTGTGAGGTGGGGTTCCTGAGGTTGATGGAAAAAAGCTTGGTGGCAGAGTCAGCACTGCAGGCGCTGATGACTTCTAGTGATTCTGGAAAACACTGTGGGCAGTTTTTATTCCCCCCAGCCCTATAAAAGGAAATGTAGTGCCTTCTACTTCAACCCATGAGGGAGCTGAGACAGGCTGAAAGGAAGCACCACTGTGAAGGGAGGAGGGTGGGAAGCATTGTCGGGAACTAGGTGATCTTTCAAGTCCCTTCCAACCAAACCATTCTTTGTGTTTATGGGAGTTAATTCTCCTACTGAATTAACCCATCAGCAAACTTATTTCCTTTAAGCCCGGGGTGCAGAGAGAAACAATTAGGTGCAGGCTTATATTGCTGATGAAATCAGCTAACAGAGTGCTTCTATTACTGTAGCAAGGAAACTGGGCTTATTTATGATGTACCCGTTCCCTCCCTCTGTCCCCCCGAAAAGAAAAAAAATCCAAATATATATGTAAATTAGGTGACTCTCTTAAACTCCTGTTAGGTTACCAGTTCAGACTTACTTGTTGTGGGCAGGTCTCTCTTTATCATCAGAACCTGGTTGCTCTCTCTGGACCCAGTCCACAAACTCTGCTTTTTGGCTTTAAGGCTATGCATACACAGTTAATCACCTTACAGCCAATAAATGACTTCAGGTTGCAGTAGGTCATTAGATTTTTTTTTTTTTTTAAGTAGGTCGTTACTCCTTTTTTTTCTCCAGAGCATTCTGAGGGAGAAACTCTGGTGTGAATATTCATGAGAATACTAAAAGTAGGCAAGTGAAGAGATGGACATGTTATTTATGTTCGAGGAAGAAACTGTAGCTTTGCTTTCATCATATTGACTTCTGGTAATTTGCATACTGGACTGAAAGAATTTAATTATGTGGGTTATAGAGGATGGCTTGCTGGCTAGAGTTATGAGCACTCTCTTCTGTGCCATACACCTTGTTTGACCTGGGCAAATCATTCTCCTTTAGTTTTTCCACTTGTGCTAAATGGGGATGGTAATTACCCACTTCACTGAGGAGGGCATGTGGCTGAAATTAATTAATGTTTATAATGTACTTGGTTTTCCTGATGAGGTTTGCAGCTGTGTTGCTGAGCACAGTCATTTCTGGGTTTTGGTTTGTGTGTGTGCCTGTGGTGTGCAAAGATTGGCTCCAGCAGAAAGGGTAGTAAAATACAGTCTTAAGAATAAACTTTCTTGGCACTTATATAAATGCAATTAATTCCTAAAGATTTTAAAGCATGAATACAACTGGTACTGGCTTTCCTACTGAAGTGTAACTGCTGTGTGGAAAGTAAGAAGGTAAATAACCAGGCAGAAAGCTTATGGTGTTTTTAATGGGAGCCATAAAAATACTGGACCTCAAGGATAGCCCTTGGAGAAAAGAATTCTTTAGGACACTGAACATAGCTCACCTGAAATCTTGTGGGCTTGTGAAAAATCCAGTCACTGTAACTTCTGGGAAGAAACTGAAATCCTGATTGACCCTCAAATGCTTATTTTGTGGTATGGTAGTAAGTGGAAGTTGTTATAAATCATATCAATAGATAGAGAAGAAATACTAAACACATATGTAATGGCCCAAGGATATTTTTTTTGCATGATGGATTTCTGTATGATCTGTAATTTCTATTGGACTAGTTTCTGTTGATTACATAAATCCAGCGGTACCCAACAAAATCTCCAGCTTTCTGAGTGTTTGCTCGAAAGCAAATTTATGCAGATCTGCTCAAGTGAGAGATGTTGGTGAAGAACATATTGCAGTGAATGAGCTGCTACATGATGCTAACAAAAATTCTCAGTGTGAGAGGCCCACTGACAACCAGCTGCAGATGCAGTTGAGCATTGAAACCACCAATACTGAGATTCAGCAGCAGGTCAGGAAAAGCAGAGGCTTAATTCAAGGGAAATTATCCTTTGAATTAAGAATATTTTTATGCAGTTCTTTGGATTTGGATGATATCAAGGAGATGTTCATTGTAAAGGATGTGCTTAAGTGCTTTGCTGAATCCAGGCCATAATGGCCAAGATCTTCACCTTTCTTTGATATGATGGGTAGCACCTAATGGGTGAATCACTCCTCTGCTTGAAACACTGCTTTGAGCCAGCCTTAACTGTAACAGAGATTTTCAGATGGGTACTGCAGCTCTTTCCAGAGTCCCTTTGATACTCTCAGTGAATCCTGAGTAATTCATCAACCCAGGGAGGGCTCCATAGAACCCTTGTTTTGTCATCCTGGAGTAGGTCTTTATTTTGTAATAACTTCTCCCTACATTTTGACTCTGATTAGCAGTGTGCCTGCATTTTAATAAATCATCTCAAAGACCTCCCTTCGTCTTCCCCCAGCACTTAATTACGATGTGTAAATATACACACATCCCCATTACTGATGCTAATCCCAGTGCTGATAAAGCCGAATAGGAGCGAATAGAAATGAATTAGAATAGGGATAAGCACAGGTCTTTCATTAGCCCAACTAAAAGTAATCACAGATCTCTTGCTGGTAATATACATCTTCCAGATAGAGTACTAATTACTTCTGGCAGTGCTGTGCTCTGTATCAGAGATAGTTTTATTGTAATCCTGAAGTGATCTAATGCTTTCACATACCAGTTACTGCTTTCCCCCTCTTTCTCTCCTTGATAAAATGACCTTACAGATTTTAAACATTCAAACTACACCTTGTAGTGTCAGGGCTGAGGAAATCTGACATGGTTTTTTTTTATTTGGAGGGAGGGTTTGATTTGTCTCTTTTTTCTTTTTCCTTTCAAAGTTTTCCTCTAGTGTTTGCCATAAAGTAAAGTTGTACAGAATTCAGGGGGATAAACTTGTGCATTATATGTGCCTAGGGTAATGTTTTATGCAGCATCCAGTGTGGTTGCAAATGTGTCACTGATAGATAAATCAACTGCTTCTTTCTGCTCGAGCAACCTGAAGTGCTTCCACATACGTTTTGTGTTATCTATATATTGTGGCAGTCTTTCCAAACTGTGGTACCTAAAACTAAGTTGTTAAGTTCATACTTCTGGTCAGACTTGTATCCTCTGAGTTCATTTTAAGAGGTGCTATATTCCATAAATAAATCCTGTTACGTAGTTCTAATTACGATATAAAATTTCTGCTTGAAATGATTGAGAAGGTTGCTGGGACATGAGAGCTCTACCTAGAGGTGCAGCTGCACAAACTGATGTTTTTGTTTAGTCACTTTAAAGGCAAACAGCAAGGAGAAGAGGTTTGTATGGGTTGACTGAAAAAGATCATTAGGGATGTTAAAAGTCTGCAATGTCCTTCCCTCAAAATGCTTGCTATGCAGTCCAATTCTTCTGTGTGAATTGGACCACCAGACTCAGCATGAAGTATTCATTAGCAACATGCTAATTAGCAAAACTAAAAGAGCTTTCAAGTCAAAGAAGTAATTTTTATTGCAAAGCCTCATTCAATTTATGCCATTTACATGGAATCCCGCCTGTATTTTTGGTACTTTATTGAATCCAAAAAGAGCAAACAGTTCAACTGAAAACAGATAAATTACATAACTTTTTATCACTCCATGCTTGGTCAAAAAACATTGCCAATGACAAATTTACCTGCTTGTACTCATCCAGCTCAGAGTTCTTTAAAGTGTATCTCTTGGGCAGCTCTAGTTTAGAGATGCCAGAGGTGACCAGGTGAACAAGTGTAGCTGGGTGGTGCTCTCACGCTGGTACTGTGTTGTGATTGTCTCCATCCCCTCTCCCCAGCTGCTCACCTTCGCACCACACCAGTTTCTGACTAAGAGTAACAAAGTATTTTGGACTTGGAGAATCTGAGTGGTCCTTTTGGCTTTGAGCATGTTGTGTTGTGTGATGTGCCAAATCCCGTCAGATCAGTTTTGCTGCTTTCCTCCCGGGGAATATTTGAAATCATGTCACCTACCCCTCTCAAGATGTTAGTTCCCACCTCTGCTGCTGCTGTGCTGTTACTGAGAAATGCTGTCGTTTAGAGGAACATATTTTTGCCTGAAGACTTGAGTCCTTTCTGTGAATTTGTGTGAATGATTTCTGTAAGTACTTGTGCGTGTGCAGATGAAGAAGGTTGCCGGAACAGGAGGCTGTATGTGCTGAGACATGGTGTATGAAAAATCTCCCAGAGGTTGATAAGGTCTGGAGATAAGTGGCCTGTCCATACTTACATCTTTAATAAAAGGTGTTGAAATAAATGCTGATGGTGATTTGATGCCCCAGCTTGATGCTATATTGGAAGAAAACCAATTTTATTTATAAACCAATTAATTTGTTTAGAACCAATTTCTTTAAATGTCCATGACCCGTTTTGCTTTCCTTCCTGGATGTTGTTTCACGTGCTTGCTTTAGGCTCCTCCTGTTTTATGGACCTGTCTTCCTTTTCTGGCTGCAGCAAAAAAATCTTCCTTGGGATTTCCTGAAAACACAGCAGGGCTTGGTTGTATGACTGCTTCTTCTGCACAGCATCACACTGAGACTTGGCTGCTTGCTTTAAATAAAATAGTGCCAGATATTTTATTCTTGCTCCAAATAAACATTTAGAAGGAATTTGTGTTTAGTTTATAAACAGTTTACTTCAATTACAGTTTATAACATGATTTACAAAACATGCACACTGAAATGCAATTTGGCGAATTATTAAAGACATCAGTCTTATTCTATGATAAAAATGAAACTGTGAGTATCAAGAATTGAAAATAAAATAACGAAAAGATGATTTGTGTTTTAACTAATACCAAAAATTTTGTCTATGCAGTTGGGTTTGGAAGAATGGTTGCAGACTCAGTCCAGAGGAAAAATTCCTGGAATTGTATGAGATTTTAAACTAGCTTATTGACATAGCACTATATTAAAGTTTTTGGAAATTGTCTATTTAAATTCTTATGCAAAACTTCTGGACTTTTTGGATAAACAACTTGCAAATTGTTGCTTCTCTTCTGGCAAAGGCAGCAATGGTAACATCAGTAGGGAAGGTGTGATGTTGCAAAGAAACAGATGCGCAGAAAATAAAAACCTGGTTACTAAGAGACACCTGTTCAACAGAGCTGTGTAATTACAGAAATGTTTCTGGTGTGAGACCTGTGAATGATTTGTCTGCGATGCAGTGGGGGTTGGAACATCTGGTTTGAGATTTGCAGTGCACAGTGAAGCCTCTGAGCTCTTTGTTATGGGCACATTGGTTGTCCCCAGTGACTCAGGGCAGTTCCATAATGTGCTGCCTTGCACTGTGGGCTCTAAAATAAAACCAGGAGCAGATGGCAGATGTAAGTTGGTCTTGTGAGCACTGGGCTGCCTAGGCAGCTCTGTGATATAACCCCTGCATTTTGTCATGGCAGGCAGCACCCCAAACCAGCCCTGCTTCCACAGGCTTTTATGTGAGACAGCTAAAGGCTGTGGGAGCCCTGCTGCTCCGTGGGTGTACAGCTACAGCTCAGGCAGCAGAGCCCAAGCTAAGCACTGCTAATGTGAATGTGGAAATGTATGTGACTGTATCAGTGGTACAGACGTGTCCGTCTGTCTTCAAGGCTGTTTATGTACAAGGCCTCTTCTGAGAGCCATAGGCTTGTTTTTTAACCACTGTTGCTTTTTAAAGTAAGGATTCAGCAGAATCTCCCCCGTGAGACTTGTAATGCTTTCCTGGCTAATGGAAATAATTCATCTTATCCAACTTAATGTGCAAATGATGAGGCTCAGGTAATGACAACATCCTATTTAGAGAGGATCATAGAAACTGGGGATTTGAAATGCAAGCTTATGGTGCTGGCAGTTGATTTTGTACGGCTGATTTTTATTTCCGTTGCTTAGATTTTTAGACTATATGGCTGCCTAAATTTGGCGTTCCTGTGTTAATCTAATGATGAATGATTCTGGAAGTCTGAAGATAACTTGCTACCTACTGCATTCAGATCCATTCTCAAAACTTGCTTTTGGGAAGAGAAGGCTGCTGGCACTGCTATGTAGATTCTGAGGTGATTTCAGTCTAAACCAAGGAGAAAAATTACTTTTGATATCTGATTTTAGGGCTGTGGTAAGTCTTGTGTCCACTTCACAAGCCAAGAGCTAATAAATGTCAGTGATCTAGCCAGTGAAAATATCATGGCATGAAACACAAAGAAACAGTCCACAAATACAGTTTAATTTTCTGTTTGGTGTTGCTGCCCCCTCTTTTCCTTGAACACCAGCATTCAGAAGCTCTTCATCTTGCCTTATCTTTTGCATGATGCTTGAAGAGTTCAAAGTCACCTAGGAGATGTAATATGCTGGGTTCTTTGTATTTTTACATGGGCATCTCCAACCTTTTCTTTACAGGCACCTAAACTATATTCCTTCAAAAAAGGGAGAGAGGAAAGACTGCTTGGCTAGTTTTTTTTTTACTTTTTTTCAAAACAAATTTCTGGGACATCACTCCTTCATTCCCTGAGAAAGACAGAGAACAGCTGCCAATAGAAGGTGACTCATAAGTATAAATGGCAAGCTTGCAGAAGCTAGATTTGGACAGAAAAGAAAATTACACGATCTTATAGTCAAATGAAAGCTGAACCTGTTTTTTTCATGTAGCTTCATTTATTTCTTTAGTACCCTGCATAAAATGAGATTATTTGTTCCCTAAGTGGAAAGCAAAGGAGAATTGTGTCATTTCTGATTTAACACATTAGGGAAAGGTAGAAAACCTCAGTTCTCCAGTCACGAATGTTTTTAGTTGCCTAATTCACTAGTGAGAGTGAGAAACCCAAATCCTGCCGAGGGACTGGATCTGTGTTGCTCTGGTGTCTGGAATAACTGACACCACTTTGGAATAGATGACTGTTAGAAATGCTAAGAATTAGTTCACAGTAGAACTGATTGTGAACCCCTTGCTGCAGGGGATTTTGCTGTGTGTTTTCATGTTTTGTTGGTTTGGGGTTTTATCTGGAGGCGGAGGAGGGAAGGATGTAATAGTTCTAAAGAAAACGGATAAGTGGAGGAAACAGCTGTTTGGAGATTTTTTTTAAAAAAAACCTATTGAATAATTCAATTTGATTTTCTTTGGGAATAGTGAATGAGACTGTGCCTTTTTAATGTAAAAATAGACAAGTTCAGCTGAGATTGAACAGTGCACTTGTAGGGTGTTTAGATTGCTTATTTCTATTCTAGCTAAATCACCAGCATTTAAAAGCAATTTAAGAACCTGAAGTCATAATAGTCTATTTACATAAGAAGAAGAGAAATAAAAGGGGAAATTGAATATGACACTTTTTTTTAGTAAGTAGAAAGTATTTTATTTAATTGCAGAGCAGTTGCGCTCAATCCAGAGACTACTGATAGTGTACTCACATAACTGGGGCTGTGCTAAAAGTCCTTTGCATATGTAGAGATGTTTATATATTGCGATGGTAGGGTATTTTCTAAACACATTTGGCTGTGTTGAGACAACAGGGATTTGCACTGCTGTGCTGGAAGCTGTCCTTTGACCAGGTTTGACCACCACAACCAGTGCAGCTGTTCAGTGCTTCCTTGGGGACCTCTGTCCATGCAGGGTCACATCCCAGGTTTGTATGGGGAGGCAAGCAGACAGATAAACAGACCTGCCACCTGGATTAAATCTTAAAATAAATTGATAAAAATAATGCGGTTTTTTTACTACTATTTTTTTTTAGCAAAATTCAGAAAATATAATGCTTGACTTTTGAAAGCTTTTCTCCTGTCTTTTGTATGCACTTGGTGGTATGTGGTTTTTTTATTCCTTTTTATTCTGCCCTCTTTTCTACCAAGTAAGACAGGAAAGAGTTTTAGAATTACAAAACATAGTGAATAGCATTTTTCTGTTTCCTGTAAATGGTGAGACTCGTTTGATACCAAATACAGATTTTTGTTTCATATCATCTTGACCTTCCCAACTCATCCCTTCCAAGGGGAAAAAGAAAAAATACAAAACCCAAACAATCTTCACTGCGAATAGCTGGTTGTACATTATGGAAGGAGGGACTGTATTAGTCAGCTTTGCTGCTCATCTAGAATTGAAGCAGTAATTTTCTCCTGTACTAATGCAAACTGCTTGTCACCATAATGCTACATCCACTCCATCCCCTTGCTATATATACACTGCATTTTTTTTTCCTCCAAAATACTTAAAGGCAGAAAACAGAACTTTGTTCTTCAGGAAGTGGAAAAGAAGAAAGTGAATTTTTTATTCAGCAAAACAGAAGTGTCTCTATGAAATGAATGTACATCTCTAGAAAAAAAATGAAAAACATTGTCTACTACTCTTCCTGCTTACCAGTGTCTCAATGTCAACCACTAAAAGCTTTAGGGTCAATTTAAGAAAATAGTAATAATTGGAAATGCAGATTACTGCATAAAGAATGTGCTCATGCAGTGCTGTGTCTAATTTGTGCAGGGAATTAGTGTAATTGCCAGTGCAGGCTGGGTAATTGGGTGTGGAAATGATGACCGTGGTTTCCGCATCCGCGCAGGCTGCAGTTGTGCTTTATTTACCTAGTGGCCTTTTCCAAATTGGCTCATCCTTTGGTGCGGATGAGCTTGGTGGGAGGGATCGCTCTTCCCTGTGGCAGTGTGCAATTTCAGAAATCTAGGAGTAGTGAGCACAGTGGGTCTGGAAAAGACAAATGAGTTATCAGAGTTTTGTCCTAACTAGTCAGTGCTGCTCTATTCCCTCCTGAGTTTTTTCACACATCCTCAATTGAAAGAAGGGTAGTTTGTTTTGAGTAACCCCAGCTTGTGTAACTTCTCACTTGTGAATGATGTTGTAATTTGAATCACAGACTATGCTGAGTTGGAAGGGACCCACAAGGATCATTAAATCCAATCCTGGCCTTGCACAGGACCATCCCCCAGAGTCACATCATGTGCCNTTGTGCTTTATTTACCTAGTGGCCTTTTCCAAATTGGCTCATCCTTTGGTGCGGATGAGCTTGGTGGGAGGGATCGCTCTTCTCTGTGGCAGTGTGCAATTTCAGAAATCTAGGGATAGTGAGCACAGTGGGTCTGGAAAAGACAAATGAGTTATCAGAGTTTTGTCCTAACCAGTCAGTGCTGTTTGACCAGGAGCTGCTGTATTCCCTTCTGAGTTTTTGCACACATCCTCAATTGGAAGAAGGGTGGTTTGTTTTGAGTAACCCCAGCTTGTGTAACTTCTCACTTGTGAATGATGTTGTAATTTGAATCACAGACTATGCTGAGTTGGAAGGGACCCACAAGGATCATTAAATCCAATCCTGGCCTTGCACAGGACCATCCCCCAGAGTCACATCATGTGCCCAAGAGCATTGTCCAAACCCTTCTTGAGCTCTATCAGGCTTGGTGCTGTGATCACTGCCCTGGGAAGCTGTTCCAGTGCCCAACCACCCTCTGGGGGAAAAACCTGTTTCTAATGTCCAACCTAAACCTCCCCCGACACAACTTCTTTCTTATTCCCTTGGTTCCTCTCACTGCCACCACAGAGCAGAGATCAGTGCCTGCCTCTGCTCTTCCCCTCACCAGCAAGTTGTAGCTTGTGAGGTCTCCTCTCAGTCTCATCTTCTCCAGGCTGAACAGACCAAGTGACCTCAGATGCTCCTCATACAACTTCCCCTCAGGGCCCTTCACCATCCTTGTGCCCCTCCTTTGGACACTCAGATGTTTCCCATTGAACAAACATGAGGACAGACGGTGTGTTGCAGCTCTTACCTGTCAGTTCTCACAGGAACTGATCCTCTGGGGAGCACAGCAATGGTTTGGGTGGGCTCTGGGGATGAATACTGGGGGGTTTCTGCGTGCGCCTCTAGGGATTTACTTCGGACAAGCTAAAATGAAAGTCAGCATCAGGTTTCTGCTCATGCCATCCTGTGTTTCAGTGCTGCTGCATCCAGCTTGGCTGAGCTGTGCTTTGTGCAGCTGATGGCAGGGATTGCATTCACTCTGTGCCTTTGTCTCTGCCAGGCGTAGAGTTTCTCGTTGCTGTACTGGTTTGACATGAGCAAAAAGTTGGCTTTCTGCATATAGAGGGAGGAAAGAATAGGAAAAGCTGGGAGGAAGCAACAGAAAAGCTCTTTAGCTCTCTCTCTTGACTTCAAGTTGTCTGTCTTTTCCTAGCAAGACTGGTGTTGGTGAACCAGAATTACTGCCTCTTCATCTGTGTCTTTTCCAGCAAAATGTTTTGGTTCATTTTGTGCTAATATTTGCGGCACCGTTTCAAATTTAACACGGAGATAACACTAAATAACATATTTTCTCTGTGTAGGAAATTAAAGTCAGAGGACCCGAGTTCTTTCTTTGGGAAACAGCGTGACATTTTTATTTTTCGGCTTGGTTTTGCTTTAATCATCTTCTAAAATACTTAATGCTCTTTTTCCTATTGAAGAAGAAACTGGCTTAAAAAGGATAAGACACTTTTTATGGAAAGATTTTACTGGTTTAATGACATGTCAGTGAGTTTCAGGTGGTAATCTTTAATCTTTACATGCATTTGTACAGTGATAAACCCTTTTAAAATGATAGGAAGCTCATTACTCAGAATTGAATTTTGTTTTTGGTTGTCACAACTAAATCTGTAGAACTGATACCTTTTCATACAGTTTGTAACTTACCCCATTAAAGAGAAGCCACTGTTTGGTAATGCTGTGTCTTGGTATTACATCTTCACTGTTGAAGAAAAATCATAATGACAGCTTATAGGGTCATGAAACTGTTTCCAGATGAAAGGTGTATATGATTTTCTTTTAACAGTTTCTAAATTTTTAACAAAAATGGGAAAGCAAGTTTTTGTTATTTCACAAAATTGCACATAAAATTGCCTGTAGTATCAGTTACATCTTTAGTACAGCAGATGTTTCAAGGCCAGTGATAAAACTGAGGGAGCTTTTTCCTGGTGAAGGGGAATGTGCAGCATTGCTTCACCCAGTCACTCTCTGCTCTCAGGTGTGTGGTTTTTTTGTGAGCATGCTACAAATAGGGTCAGGGCTGTCCTTTTCAAATTAAGAAATGGCTTTTATTACTTTTCCTAACAGACTGAATTTTACTAAGTTCAGTACTAACAGCATTTATTTGTTTCAGTTTGGGGGGTAGCCTTTGAAGGTATGCATGAAACTGTCGCTGTAGTAGAAAAAGAATAAAGGAAAGCTCTTGGAGAGCTGAGCTTCCTGCAGCTGATAATGTTCTTCTTCAGGGCTTCTGAGCTTAGTGCAAGTGAGAGCAAGAGTTGCAGCCCTTGGTTATGTCATTTTTGGTTTGGGTTTTCCCAGCTGTGTTTGTTTCCTAGTGAGGCAAATCTTTCATTGCAGAAGTTGGAGGCAATAATTCCTCATGTTGTTCTGCTTTCCGCTGGCTAAAGAGCTGGTCCTTGGAGTGCACTATTCCCATTGTAAGAGTTCCTTGTCTTCCCTGAATGGTATCCCCCAAATGATTGAAATTACTGGTCCTCCACTGGAAACACATGGAGTGATCCCAGGTTATTTCTTCCCTCTTTAATCTTTTTGGGAACTATCAACTGCTAGTGATACTTATGGTGCAACCCTGAGCTACTTGAATAATGGCAAACCAAGGGTCAAGGCTAATAATCTACTTTCTTTGCTGATCTGAATAGAACAAGCAGCTGAGGATAAAGGTGGTAGGTGAAATTATGAGAATTATTTTTCTTACATAAAGGCCTGTTTATTCAGTTGTGTAGCTTAAAGACAGAAATACAGAAATACTGTTTTCCTTGAGGACAGATGTTGAGCAAGCAGAAGAGATGGTGGGGAAAAAAATGGTATGTGTTCCCCTGGAGGCGCATGTGTCAAACATAAAATGTAAGTCAAAGGGAATGGTGTATAAAGCTTCCTTTCATACCTGTCTTGATAAATGGCTGACTGTAAGACAAATTTGGGTGAGTCAGTGAACTGGTGACACGGCTGAAAGTTTCCTTCAGAAATAATTTAGAGCGAGTCTCTGCCTTAACAAACGAATCCATGCTACTTCCCTAGTGTGTTTTAGGGGTAATGGAATGCAGGTGAGAGAGATATGGAAGCAATGCCCAGCTTTGGGGCAAAATTTGAATCTTTAAAACCCTTTGTTGAGGGCAAGAGCAAACTGGTTTGCTGTTGGAGGAAGCTGAGTAGTGCTGTGTGATGAAAAGCTCAGTGGACTTAAATTTGGGAATGCAATGCTGAAAAAGCAGAAATGTTTACATGGGAGAGGTGCTTATTTTGCTGCAGGTTTGCATTCTGACGTGAAGTGGTTTTGTTTGTTTGTTTTTCTTTTTTTTGTAGAAAAACAGTACCTGAGAGTAGAAATATGATTTTCAAGCTGTTGAGTGCTTCTGAAATTAAGACTCTAAGCCAGTGCTCTCTAGTGTTCCCAGATTATCTGTGACATACTAGAGCTTCAGGTGTTTGAATCCCCTGTTAGACTTTCAGGGATGACTCTTGCCCCTAGAGTCTGGGAATCAGTACTTCTGTATCTGTAGGATCTTATTTGTGTAACGTTAGCAAGCTGTGGAAAAATACTCAGAAATCCTGAAACCCCAAGTTTTCCATGTAAAAGTTTTTTATTATAGTCTGAAATTCTGAGAACTCAAAATATGTTTCCTTCAGCTTTCACTTTTGCATTGATACAGACGATGAAAGAATATGATTCTCTGAGGCATGTTGAGAGGAATGGGCCATTTTTCTGTGTTTCATGCTTCAGGAAGGGTGGTTAGGTTTGTTGGCAAGCACTAATAGAAATTTTTCTCAAGTTATAGGAGTTTTGAAAATGACAGTCAATACATTGCTTTTTGTTTTTAACAAGCTTAAATGAGGGGTATATGGCAAAACCATCAGAGAGATTGGGGCGTGTGTGGGTAAGTTCTGGAGTTAAGATGATACCTGCTAAAGAAATCCCCTTGCTCCCATGTGTTGGTATACTTTTATTTAATATAAGAGAGTTTCAGGGTGTTTTTAGATATCAAAGTACTCTCACTAGAGTGACTGACCAAACCAGTGCTGTTTTCTTACAATGTCTGAAGTCTAAAGGACATCTGCTTCTCCAGGATGGTTTTAATCATCACTGTTGGACCTGGAGGACAGCGCTGATCAGGGGTTTGGTAATGGGCTTCTACCCAGTAGCCTTTTGTCCTTCGTTTTTTGGCCCTGTGCTGAGAGGAAGTCAGAAACTGATTTGACTTTTTCACTCCCAAAACACGACATGAAAATCCTGAACTGATGTAGTTTATATATAGAAAAATAAGAATATCTCCTCCTACATCTCACTTGACAGTGAGGGAGGAGGAGGAGGAAAAATGAAGTTCACCAGTCACTTGGGATGTGCCTTTCCTGTGTGTTCAGCCAAAGCCTTGAGGATATAGGCAGAAGGCAGCTTAGGTTTTTTTATTCTTCAGATAATAGGTTCTTAGTCACACATCTTAGTGGGTTAATAAGATTTTTGTATGTTGGCTTGTAATGTGCTTTGACTTTCCCCTACTTTTGAGGTAGCTTTTTGATAAAATATGTGCAGAGGAAAGAGGAGATGTGAGGTGCAAGTTACTGTCCTGCCCCCTAACTTTAGGAGATGAACCCTCTGCAGCAGGCAGACACGTGCCTTTCTTATTATTTTCTAAGTAGGAAGCAGCGAGCTTCTTAAAAACTATAGCAAAAAAAATATAAGACTCAAGTTTGAAGGGGAGGGAAAGATGTAGAGAGCAATAACGGACTTTGTAAAGAAGAAAAATGTTGATTTATTTTTTTTTTTTAAGATGAGGGAACTGTCATTTTGGTCACATTGCTCCTAAATATATTGTCTTATTTATATTAATTATAAATAGTATGGCTGATTACAAGATGGAATAATTAACTTCTGTTGGACACACTTGGTCATAATAGCCACAATTTCAGTTCTTCTGTGGGAATGTAAACATGCAGCTTGAAGGTTTGTGTGATCTCCTAAATGAAGAAGTTTGCATCAGTGCTGCAGGTCAGTAGATGTTCTCAGATTCTCAAAGTGGCTTTTTTTTGCCAAAACAGATTTCATGGGGATTCTGGAATGCAGCAACACATGGGTGCAGCTTTCCAAGGTGCAAACCCCTTATACTATTTTTACATTTTACATTATCAATTTTACATTGATGCTTGTGCTTGTTATTTGCCGTGCCCTGGCTTGCTGTCAGAGTTGATGACACCCATGGGAGATTTTTCATCTTTAACTGGTGGCTATAAATTGGATAGGGGTAGTGCAGAAAAAAAAGAAATAACCTGTAATTCATGTTTTGATGACAGGGTTTTATGTGTCTGCTTGGTTTGTTTGCTTTTATCCCCCAGAAGAACTAGGAGAATCTTATTTTGTATATATCTTCATTTAACAAGTTGTTTTGACTAAATCCTCTTCTCTTCACTAAAATGCAACAGTTTTCATTCTGACAGCATCAACCTGTTTTATAGAATGTAGAGCCCCAGTGAGAACAGACCTTTAACAGCAATTTATATCCCAAGTCTGAAATGTGCACTTTATGTCTGTTATGATCCCTGGGTGCCTGTTATGGGATTACTCACATCTCACCATCCTAAGTTTCTTTCCATAAACAAATGGAAACCTTTGAGTCTGAGGTTCAAGGAATGCGCTCACTTGAAGCATGGTTTAACAGCTCCTTGGGGAGAAAGAGATAGGGTGGGAAAGTGAAGAATTGATGATCTATTAACTGTTTAAATTTCCCACCTTGAATTATTGACAACATGTGACATTACAGCTTTACAAATTACTGTCTATAAACAGCTTGGGAAATATGACCTTTGCCTTCTAATTGGTCTCAAGATGCCTTCAGGCTTCATATAAACAGCTTCTGATGGCATATTTGGTTGCAGCTGGAGTGGGTGGAAAAATGCAGGGAACTGAGGAACTTTTCTTGTCTAATCAGGCATATATTGTCATTTGTCAAATGACAAAATGTACTCTGTGATGGTTGAAATGTCTCTGAGACTGGGCTCACTCCTCTGGAGTTTTGGAGTCATCTAATTTTCAGTAATAAAGACAACCAATTAAGGTTAGTTGTTCTTGCCTTCTGCCCAGTCTCTTTCTAGAGCAAGGAGACATTAGAAAGCCCTTTCCCTGTCCTCTGAGACCAGTGAGTCCAAGCTGAATGCATGGTTTGTCCTGTTTGTTCCTGGCAAACCAAGTGCCCTAAATTCTTGTTTTGTGTTGTTGTTCATGTGATTAACACACAAAGTAAGTATTGTGCTGAATTTGACCCTGAGATTTCTGCTGATCTGGGAGAAGCTGAGAACACAAGGACTTGGTTTTGCATCTTCTCTTATCGCCATTTAGGAGTAACAAGTCACCAAGTTAGTGTTGGCAGACAGAGAACTCATGAGGTGCTTTTTGAATCTTAGGCCTGAGCCAAATTAATTTATAATTTAATGCCATTAATATGGGGTTGCCATAAGATGAGACCTACCAAGTTTGTCAATGGAGTGATGCATTTTATTATTATTTGTTAGTGTAAGATGCACAGGCAGTCACAGAGAGTGTTTTTGGATGAACATGTGTTTGGAAGAATAGATGTCCCCAACACAGTGCAGCAAAAGACTGTGCAGAATAAAATCCATCTTCACACCAGACCTCTTTATTTTCTCAGTTTCTGGAAAACATACCTTGTGTCTTTTAATGTAGCGTTGTTCATCACTGACTGAAGATCAGTCCAAAAAGTCTGTGTACCCATCTGTGTGGATGCAAAATCCACTAGGAGTGTCACCATCCTAATAGAAAGCTTTGGCTCATGTCCTTTTAGAGCTAGACAAGGTGGAAGTTGTAACTTAACAGAGCAGGTCAGGACAGTGTGAAGCCCCCTCTTTCTCTGTTAGAGGACAGGAAAGAATGATTTCAAGAGTGAAGAGCAAGGGGCTCATCAGGATAAGTATTCCCACCCTGCTTCCTGTAACAAACTCCCCTGAACTCTGTTTGCTTGATATTTGTAATAAAACCAACTTATATCACAGAGCTCTTGTAAGGAGTGATCAATAAATGTTTTCAGGGCACTTTTGGGACATAAAGACAAAAGACACCTTATGGTCTTAAGTTTCACTATCCCTGCTGCCCCAGGATGAAAGTTTTACCTTAAAGATCCAATTTCTTCCCTGGACTGGGAGGGAGGCAGTCTATTATTCAAGGATATCATCCTTATCTCTGTTGTAGTTGCCTTGTGGCCATGCAACATCACTCAATAATGCTGTCAAGTATTATCTTTTGCTTGTGCCAGAGTGCTAAACAGTGATTTATTGCCTGAATACACATTGCTTTCATGAAAGTGATTTGTTGAAACAATCGCAAAGTGCTAAATAAATTATTCATTGCATGCTAATTTTTCACTTTTATATTCTGTAGTGAGCTCCAGCATAAACAATCTGGGTGTTGTATAAATCCCAGGGTTTTGATTGTGTATATCCCCAACCCCAATCTTTTCCCCAGGATATGGTACTTTCCCCAAGGACAAGTATCTTTAGCCTTTCTCACCTTGGTTGCCTTTTAGGCTGTTTTTTCTTTTCATGCTTTCTTCAGCTAGACTTGGGTGAATTATGTTCAAGTAGAGGCTTGGATTATTGGTTGGGGAAAAACTCTGTGTGTTTGGAGTTCATGGGTATTTCTAAGTCCTTTAGGAACTTCTGGGCCTTAACCGGAAAGGCACCACCATAAATAGAGCTTACAAAGTAGGATCCTAGAGGCTGACTGGCATGTTTTCAGAAGTATTTTTTTTTTGTGTATTCCTTCTTTTCCTAGTGTTGTGTGCTGCTGTCTTTCAGCTGCCACTGGCTATGCTGCAGTCCTAGTTTTCACATGAGATCAGGTGTTTGAGAAACTCCTCAGAAGCAAGTTTTTACTTGTAGAGCTGCTGGCTTTCCAAGTTTCCTTCAGAAATGGTTTCTCAGCACTTTGTCCCTTGGCAAAGCTCAGAGCCTCTGGAATGTTTGAGTGTTTCAATAGCAAGCCAGGAGCAGGCCAGGCACAGAACAGCAAAGTGCTTTTCTCCACTTGACCCTTCAACCCTTTCTGGGTGTCCCCTGCAAATCACTGGCAGTGACTTCATGTTTAAGCACAAGCTTCTGATTGGCAGTGAATATAATGGGGGGTAGGAGAAGAATTTTCTTTCCAAGTAGTTTAGGGCTTTTCCCTCCTCTGGTTTTGATTCTGAAGTAATCCCCTAAAGGCCTATGTGGGCATTCAGTGAAATGAATAAACAGAAGACTACATTTCCCTCTTGAAACATGCACAGAGCTCTCATGCTAATGGCTTTTAAGCATCAATGCAATTATAATGTGTAATCGATTCTCCCTATACCAGCTTTTGTCTTCTGAAATGAAACCCTGTCTGTCTCATAATTATTTGCCTTTGTATTAAAACATTTCAGGATGATAGGATGTCTATTCCATTGTTTTTGTCCTCCTTCCTGTCTTTCCTGCCTGATTCTGCCACTGGAAGAAACTTGGTTATTACATTTTCTTAGAAACATGAGCACCTCTGGGTTTTTTTCCTATAATAATTTACTCGCTAGATTTTCCTTTTGCTCTTTTTAATTTGGTTTGTGTTTGGTTCTTTGGTTTAGTTAATCATGTTTGGAGCTGCTCAGAAATATTTCTATGGAGCAGATTCTTGTTGAATGAAAGAAGAATTAGTGAAAAGGGATTTCGGTGTGGAAAAAAAGGACTCAGAGCAAGGAATTAATTCTACTTTATAAGTTAATCAGCATGTCAGTGGCCAAAGTGTTTCTCTGGAACGTGATAGGCCCAGGTTTGGGTCCTTTTCAAAGCCAGGAAAAGCAGTAACTCGGTGTCTTGACCTTTGGGCTTTAGCTCTTACAGTCTCCTCTCTGCTTGGTGGTGGTAGTATTTTAAATTCTTTTCAGAGTGTAACGAATTTCTGTTTCATCCTGATGACAAGCATGAAGACTGGGGCTATCTCTAAAAGGTCTGAGGGAGAAAGATGCTGCATTTTGTATCTCTTTATAATAATTTGTGTTGCTGTCTATTCTAAAATTTGTCACCATGCCAAGGACCCTGTAAGCTGAGTGTTATAGAAACTGCCATATATCTTGCTCTACTGGTTGAATTCTACAAGATTAAAAAAGGAAATACTGGTATCCATGGTTTGGCAAACATTGAATTTCTGGCCTACAGGTAGTTTTTATAGATGCCAAATACAGGAATAACTATAACAAATTTATATAGGTTCATGAGTCCTAAAGCTACCTGTGATAGCTATAAGGACAAAAGAATTGGCCATATTCTCTCTTTAAATGCGGCTGAAATTGTATACCTGGGAAAACTTCCACAAACATTGCTATATATAGTTTTATTTAATTGACCTCAATGCACTTTTTTTTTCCCCCTGAACTTCTGTTTCCCCTTGAGCTTTTAGTAAATTTTTGCAATCCAAAAAATGCCGTGGGAAGGAACTGCCCTACTCATGTATACCTAATAATTTTATTCTCCCAGTTCCACTTGGTCCTGTATGCTGAAAAGTAGTGAATAATAAATTCAGCACACTTGTGACTTTACAGATGTCTTTCATATCTCCTTTGTCTCTTTCTTGGATTGGTAGTTGGAGTAATTTCTCACTAAAAAAAGGTCATTCCACATCTTTGATCACCTTGATTGCTCTCTCTGATCCTTTCATTATTAGGCACAATAGTCGCAATAGTTTTTAAATTCGGAAGAGTGTAATCTGCTGACTTATGGAAGTTATTAAAGGGAAGAGCCACCCTCTACATGGACAATATTTTATACTTTCTCTCTAAACTTCTGGCTCTTATACCAGAAGTTGGGTAGTGGGCAACACTGGGCCTTTTTTCTGTTCATTGTTGGACGCAGAAAAATGAGGAAATTTAACCTTATAGGTTTTTGGTAGTAGGGATTGGTGAAATGGAGTGTTGGTAGTTTAGCTGTATAACTGTGTGGTTGTCCTCCTCTGTCATTTCACCCCTGTTGATTTGCAGTCCATGTGGAAAACAAATCACAAAAGTCTTCCTGACTCCATAGTTCTTGCTACTTGAGTACTTGGTAGAGTCCCTGATACTGCTGGCTGGTATAAATATTGCTAAAAATAGTATGAAGAACAAGATGTTTATAAGTAATTTGCCCCAAATAATGAGTTCTCTCAATTTTTTTTTTTTTAAATTCATGAGCAGCCTGTAAAATTCTCAGTTGTGAAGTATTCAGGCTTATTTGTGATTTTATTTGGGAACATTTCCTCATATAGCTGTCTCACCGAACAGTTCATTGAGAATATTCCTGTGTTCTGGTTGTGTTCCCCCTTATTTACAGTCCCAGGGTTCTGGGTGATATTGGAAAAGTAGAGATGAAGGGAACAGATAGGTGCCCAATTATTTCCAGTTTTTGAATGTGCAAACTCTCAAACACTGTGAATAATGGTTTATTGACTCATAATGGATAGAAAAGCCTCAAGTCCTTTAGTTTCCCGCTCAATTTTAGCAGACCAGCAAGCTCGTGAAAACTTAATTTAGTGCTTCTTTGTTATTGACTTACGTGCCTGTTGAGTAGGCGATGGAAGGAATCTCTGGAGTTTAATAAGGGATTCATGGATCACTGCACATTGAGGTGTACTTAAACTGTCTTGATTGTGCCTGGATATTTGTTTCTCTCTTCCCAATTAGAAGGCAGTGTGACTGTTTCATCAGGAGAGCCTTGCCATTAAATCTAGCTGCCGTTTTTTACATAGCTGTATGTAAGATATCACAGTACTTTATTAACACATTAGTTACTCTGCAGGCTGCCTGTCTCTGTGGGAGGCAGTGCCTGTGACTAAACCTTTCCAGCTGGTGACAACAGAGCAGCCAAACTGCAGATGGGGTGTTCTGAGTTCCAGCAGCTCTGCATGTGGTGCATGAGTGGAAAGCACCGCAGGAGAAGACGACTTGGGGCAGCTGCCCTTTCCTCAAGCTGTGGCACATCCTGAAGATCAGCCTGTAGTGCAGAGCGTGGAGCTGGGATGTGACTGAGCGTAGATGCTGTCTGCTGTGTTGCTAGTTCTGATACAGAACCAAAGATGGAGTTCGTGATGACCCAGCTCAGTTTCTTATGCTGGAAATTAATATGCTCCCAAGGCATAGAAGATAGCAGCTTGAGACATTAAAATCCATGGTTCTGGATAAGGAATCAGGACACAATAGTGTTCTGAAGATTTTCCTTGAGTTGTGAGAGTGGTGGGATGCAGGGGAACCTTACTTTTTTTTTTTTTTTCTTCTGGGATTTCAATGGTCAAAAGGAGATGTCTGATCACATCAACAGTCTTCACAAGAAACTGATTCAAAAAGCTGCTGTAAGGGCTAGCAATCAAGTACTAGAAATATTTTATCAAATATACCACATCCAAATGATTTCAACAAAATTTTGATGAGCACTCTGTACACAATTCATGCTGAGAGCTGATGGTGTGCAAGTCAAGAAAGTAGGCTAATAAGTGTGTGTTTTTTAGTGATGTGGATTATCCCAGGACAGCTGCAGCCTTGACTGAAATGCATGAAAAAATACATGTAAAGCATGAAAGTCTGAAAACATTAAACTAGAGGTTTGGTTCTGGTTTTGCCTTCATAAGCGAAGTCTGTTGTGATTTGAAGTCAGCATCTGGATCCTGTAGAATTCAAGGCCCCTGTAGGGGCCGTCTTTCTAGCACAGGATTAGTAAAGTCTAGTAAAATTCAGGGCCCAAGAAGCTACAGTGAGCACCTTTAGAAGTTTGAGAGTGGTCTGTTTGAAAAAAATTCTACCACTACGAAGCCATGAAAGTGTTGTTACGAATTTAGACCCTGTTGTGCTGTGTAAGGTGGAAAGCACTGAGCACTTGGGGATGGTGATGGGAGTACCTCTGATAAAATGTACTGAAGATAAGAGCTCTGTTGGTGTAAATGACCTTGAGTTGGATTATCACAGAATGTGTTGTGTAGTGGATCTTTAATAATGGTGATCAAACCTTGAACACAGTGGTTGTTGTAGTCCCTGTCCTTCTTTAGCTGAGCTTGGATGAGTATGGACATCTTTTGACACAGTACTCATGCAGCATTCCCAGGAATAAATTTTCCATGGTCAGTGAGTACTGGGGGTGTTACAGCTGCCCGACCCAGTGTGCTGAGAGTTCCTCAGTGCTGGTTTCTGTGGCAGCGTTGTCCGATTTGCTTTGAGGACGTATATCATGACCCCAGGTGAGTGGCACAGAGCAGCCTGTTGCTTCCTTCTCAGTGAGTTATGAACCTGATCAGTAGCAGAGTTCCACTACCTTCCTGGCCGGCTAGTTCAGAACTAGATGATGAGAGAAATGTTTTTTTTTTTTTTCCAGGGGAGGAAACCATTTAATTACATTTGGAACTTGTGCTGCGGTAAAGGACAAACTCTTGCCATATCCTGAAGGAGCCTTGCTAGAAGTATTTACAGAGTAGTTGAAAACAGGGTCAAGACAAAGATCTAAGCCAGTTGTAAACCTGGGTCAGAAGTGCAAGGAAGGGTACAGTGAGACAGCATGGATTGCTATGTCATGAGCCAAAGGAGGTCTGGGAAAAATTTAACCATGTTTGCCTTAGAATTTCTCCTGTGATAGTAAAGATCCTCCTAGGGCCTAAGCTAGCAAGTTCACAGAGCAGTCTCTTCTACCCAGCCATGATTTATGTTTTGAAACCTACAGATGGTCCTTCACATCTCTAGTCTTAAAAAGCAGTTACAGGTCAGGATTGATTAACAAAATATGGATTTTTGGAAAATGTTCTTATGGTTTGAAGAAAAACGTGATGGTGTCCAAGGTGTGAATGCCTTGTCCTTCCCAGAATAGCCACTGGGAGCTGGTTTCCTTTGGGAGATGGTGAGCCAGGTTTAAGCACCTCTTCTGTCAGTCCCAGGTATCTGTTTCTTGCCCTTTGTGTGAGTAACTAAATCCATTTTTAGTGCTATATCTCTTGGTAGGTGCACTCACTTTGGGATGTAGTAAACCCAGGGTCAGATATCTTTTGCTCTGAGCTATCAGTGCAGAAGTGATAAAGTTTTGTTTCTCCTTTTCTTTCCCACCTGCTGTGTCAGAATAATCCACTTCAAGTGCTGATCCTAATGAATAACAGACTTTCTGGAGCCTTGTATTTCTATGCAAGAGGAAGGGTTATCTGTATTCACAGAAGAGGTGGAAAAGACTGGATTTTTGGTGGTTCTTCATTCTGTTTCTAGTTTGCTTGTTTTTTTGATTCTTGCTCATGTTAGCTTGCATTGATTGGTAAGTGGTAAAAAGGGAGAAAAACAAAGTCCCAGAAAGCAAAAACAAAGCAAGAACTGGAGAAAAGGCGAGACACTATTTTAATTTCATTAGTGTGCTTCTTCACAGCCCCTATTCTGACATTTAGAACAACATAATATGCATGTCTCTGTTCATTAGGTTCCTCAGTACTACACAGTGACAGCCACAGAGAGGTAAGGGAAAAAAGAAAAAGAAACAATCTTAAACATGAACTAACCTTTGCAGGCTAAATAACAAAGAAATGAGAGCAGCAAAGAAGAAAAATGATGTATGGAAAAGTAAATATATCCAAAGCCATGGCTTTGGATAGGTTACTCAAGTATCATTGCAAAGGGGAAAAAAGAATAGTGACCTCTAGGGAAGAAATAACTAATTTTCTGCCCAATGATTTTTTTTTGTTTTGCACATATGTGTTTGAGCAGATCTATTACCGGTATTTGAACCATAGTAAATGACACAAGGAGACTGCTGAAACCATGGATAAAGACATTTGGAAGCTGATACAGATTCTCAAAAATCAAAAAGCTTCTAATAGAAAAAGCTCTTTTGTGTTTTTGAAATAGGGCACTTGTTCAAAGGATAACAGTTCCTGGACCAAGTGGAGATGTCTAAGCTGCTAATCCAGAAGTTGGTGCGTGTGTCTGCCACAGCGTGGTGTCAAATACTAATCCTGGGAATATTAAATGCTAAGATTTTATCCGAAATTTACTAGGAAGAGAGGATATAGCAATATTGCTTAGGGCTCTTGATGTAGCTGGTCAGTAACTGACAAGCACATTTGGATGGGTCCAGGGGTGCCTCTGCAGAAGGTCTGTTAGAGATATATCAAAAAGAATTGTGATGGAATGCAGCTGGCTTTCTTTCCCCCATCAGTTCCAAGACAACTACAGAACTTTAAGATTGTGTGGGTTTTACTGAAATTACTGAGGAAGAAGAAAGAACAAAAGAGATATTTCAGCCCTCTGGAGGGGGAATATTTTGATTTCTCCTATTGGCACTTTTTTTTTTTAAATATAATATTCTTTTTGGGATGTCAATTACAATTTTCCTTCCCTCAAATGGTGAGATTAAAATTCTCAATGGAGTTTTCTTTCATGACTGTTTTAAGATTTGTAAATTTTCCTCACTTGGGAAAAAGTAAAATCTGAGTATTTTATGCAAAATAATTCTCAATCTATTTAGAACCAGTAATTACACACTCCTGATCTTAGTTTTCCATGAAATTAGCCTGATTCTAAGTCTGGGATTTTACAGTTTCTTGATTCCTATATGATCTTCCCCAAGAGTACACACCCCCAGCCAGTGGCAAGGAACAGGGATAAAATCACCCCACTTCTCCTGTTTATTCTTCCCAGTTTCTATACCTGCTCTCTTCAGAGCTGCTTCTGAAACNGATTTCTCCTATTGGCACTTTTTTTTTAAAATATAATATTCTTTTTGGGATGTCAATTACAATTTTCCTTCCCTCAAATGGTGAGATTAAAATTCTCAATGGAGTTTTCTTTCATGACTGTTTTAAGATTTGTAAATTTTCCTCACTTGGGAAAAAGTAAAATCTGAGTATTTTATGCAAAATAATTCTCAATCTATTTAGAACCAGTAATTACACACTCCTGATCTTAGTTTTCCATGAAATTAGCCTGATTCTAAGTCTGGGATTTTACAGTTTCTTGATTCCTATATGATCTTCCCCAAGAGTACACACCCCCAGCCAGTGGCAAGGAACAGGGATAAAATCACCCCACTTCTCCTGTTTATTCTTCCCAGTTTCTATACCTGCTCTCTTCAGAGCTGCTTCTGAAACTACCAGATGCCAAAATATTAATTGGGGGAAACATTCATTAGTCATTTACATCTCTGGTACCTCTGGCAAGCAGAATAGGAGAGGGACAAGAGAAGAAAAGAGGACTTGGAAAGAGATATAAGGAACTGTGCAGCTGCTTTGCAGGTCCCAGGGAGGCTCAAAGCCAGGGTATGTGCAACTTCCACATGATGTCTCCAAGCAGGAGTGGAGTTCAGTGCTAGCTTTTATTGGGTTGGTATTCAGAAAGGCTCTATGTCCACGTGCCATCCTCTTCCTTGGTGTTCCCCCCTTGATATTTATTTACTTGCTAAGTAGGGGATTTGCAGGCCTGTCCTGAGGGTGCTGTGAGGGGTGGCAGTGACACAGCTCTGTATCTGGAGCAGACAGCTGCCCTGCTGTCCTTGATAAGCATTCCTGGGAGGCTGGAGATTGAAATACAGGATTTGCAAAGCCCCGAGTGGCTGAGCCCTCTCAAAGAATGTGTGCCCGCCGCAGCTCTGGCTTCTGTCTTGGCTGGGGCTTCCCACCTTGGCTCCCTCTTCAAAGAGGGACCTGCCAGGAGAGAGGGAAGCAGGGGGACCTGCCAGGAAGAAGGGTTTTGGGGAGCAGAGGGGGATCATGGTTGTTGTGTGCTTCCCCATGAGCCGCACGTGACTTGTGTTCATGCGGATAGGAAATGCTTTGGGCAGCCTTTCTCCATGCTGACAGTGATTTAGGAGTTGTGTTGAAGAAAGAGATGACTTGTCAGAGGTGTGTTCTCTGCCTCCTCTGCTGCTCTTTCCGCTGTCTCATGTGCTGAGCATATTGGGAGGAGATAATTACCTTCGTGGCTGTTTCGGGGCAGTCAGTGTGTAAGAGGTAGAGGGGCTTTTGGCTTTGGGAAAGCCAGTGTGAGGTCTGTTCCTCCCCATGTGGCAATTCCTGTGCCATGCTGGTGCCAGCTGGCATCGGGCTGAAGGGCGCTGAACTTCCTACAGTCCTTTGCTGCTCAGCCAGATTGGTTGAAGTTGGAAATTTTATCAAGGGACCACAGGGACTGTGTGTCTGTGAGCCTCATTTCTTAGGAACCCAGGCTGAAAATAAGAAGATCAGATATTTTGCCAGATAAGAGTTGGGTCTCTAATTTACTGTGGTTTTAATGGGACAGGGAGGAGGATAAGACATATAGTGACCTGGCAGGGAGACATGCAAAATAAATTAGTAGCAGTAGTAATGGTCTGGTAGTTTGTCCCAAATGGAGATCTTGTTAAAGAAGCCCATCATCTTGAAAGTCAGAAATAAGTTTTTAAAGGCACTAACAAAAGAGCAGCCTGGAATATTTTGCTGCAAATTCTTTTTGCTAAAATTGCTTTCCTCACCCTGGTAAGATAATTTTATTCTAGAAGTGCCTGTTTTGGTAGGAGGGAAAAGCTGTTTATCAGAAGAGCTAATAAAAGTCATAAACTTGGAAACACTTCCATTCTGGCTAAACCTAAAACTTTTCAGTGAAGTTATAGAAACACTGGTTTTTAGAGATATTTGGAGGTCCACAGTTCAACCTCTTACTCAAAGCAGTGTTATCACTGGCTGTAGATCAGGTCAGCCATGACTTTGCCTAGCTAGGTGTTAAAAAACTGCAAGGATGGAGGCTTTACAGGTTCTGGGTAGTCTGTCCAGGTGTTGAACTATTATTCTTACTGAGATTTTTTTCCTGATGTCCAGCCAGTCCACTGGTGATCATTTGTGTCAAATAATCTGCTGCAGCCAGGTGTCTGGCTGGAGACAGGCCAGTGAGTTATCTGTGCACCACAGCTATGAAGAGGTTCAGCAGCTTCAGAGTCTGTGAAACAGAGCAGAAAATAGTCACTATTTCTACTGCATACCAGATCTTGCCTTGTATCCTGAATCTGTCTGGATGTGAACTCACTCCCACTGCACTCTGCCTCCTGGGGTTAAGGGAAGAACCTGTTGGTGATGTCGCACAGAGGAACTGAACAAAAAAAGGTCCATTGGCTCAACATATATCTTTGCAAATTCCTTCTATGTCAGTTTAGGCAAATGCTTTTAACAATTCATTCAATTATGTTAAGCACCCATTAAAGGAATCCTAAGCCTTCCCTGGGGTCATTTTGGTTCTGTGAAATTGTAATTGTTTGAGACTAACCATGATTTCTACTTTTGCCTTTAGGTGATTTTAATTCTGACAAAGCTGTATGACTACAACCTGGGAAGCATCACAGAGAGCTCTCTTTGGAGGTATGTAGATAAATTGAGTTAATAATTACCACCTTACTTAAATAGGAAAAGCCTGATACAATTCCTTTATTGAATTTAATTGCATTTCTTTAAAAGTGCTGGAAGGTTTCTAGCTAAACCTTCTCTCATTCCTGTTCTTTCATACTCAAGGACAAAAAGGCTGAAGTCTGCTTGTCTTGTTTCAGGCAGATAAGGTACTTCTCAAATACTCTGTCTTTTGATTTCCCCTTCCCCATCTTATTCAGATTGAAATCAACCAATTGGTTTACTTTTGGGACAACTGAACAGCCCAAAGTCCTTGTTTGTAATGACAGATCTCATGGCTGGTCTGCCCAAATGATCCTTATGAAAAGCCAGTGTTGCTGAGACTGGGGAATACCTGTGAGTGAGTATTCAACGTCTGTTGATTAGAACTGATGGGATTAGTACGATATAATTGATTTCCACTTGTGTGAACTTGACTGCTGGAGCAATTTATAGGGAATGTTTTAATACTTTCGTGATTTAAAAGCATATCATGCACTGTGTGAACCAAAGGAAAGAGCTGGGCCGTGAACAATTTCTTAAGGCAGTTATTTGGATTCAATGTGAGCAGATGGTGCCTGTTTTTATTTCTCTGAAAAATTAATCTGAGAGGTATTTCCTCTTTCATGTGTCCCTAGCACTACTTTCATGAGCTGAAAAGGAGGCTTTCTCGTGGTTTCATCTGTGAAACTTGGGTGGAAATCTTAGGAGTTTTGTTTGTAGGTTGCTGATGAAGGTGGATAGGCTGCTGGCAGGATAGAAGAAAACTTTGGGTATTTAAAACTAAAACCTCTTGTTAGAATGAACTTGTTTTAATCAACTTGTATAGGAAAGGGGTTTTCTTTTCTAAGGGAGAATTTTGGCTCAGAAGTAGAACAAATAAACTTTTTTCACAGGAGCTGAGCAGGTTTTAATAGAATGATAGAGGAGGAAATTGACATGAAGTACATTATGAACTCAGGCTACTGCTTCATCCACTGGCCTGAAAAAAAATAAAACGAAACAGACTAAAACCTAAAGAAACACATGACTTCCATGATTTGTTCTGAGCAGTAACAGGAATGCTTAAAAGTATTAGTATTTTTTAGGATTGAACAAATGGTTTTTCATCCCATTAGGGGGGTTTTTGCTGCCATGACTTTCTATTCCTTTGCCTTTACTATGTTGTGTGCATACATAAAGGGTCTTTCAGGACTATGACTTTGGCAATATTTTTCCACAGGAAGTTTGTGCTATATTGTTTAATTTCTCAGTAGTTTTGAAAAAGAATATTCATAATATTCATATGAAAAAAAATTTAATTTTCTCTGACTACCCTAAGTCATTTCACCATGAGAAACACTCGTCTCTCCTTTGTCAGTCATTGCAGAAGTTACGGTATAGGAACCTCCTTCCCCACTGCTGACAGTGCTGAAGATCTGCTGATGTGCTGCAGGATTGTGTTGAGATACTATTTTTTGACTGAAACTAGGACAGCCACATCAGAGTGGAAAGCACATTTCCTGATGAGATGTATGAATCGGGCACAAAATTGTGCTGATGACCTTACACTGTTTTCTGTTTCTGGTTTCTGTGGAGCATTCCACAATGGAATAAAATTTTGCCCTGATTGAGAAGGGAGGGACTGTGTGGATGTCACAGAGGATGTAACAGATAGCTAGGACCTCAGCAGTGTAGCAGTCCTGGAGTGAGTGCAGAACACTTTTCCTGACCTCAGTCCTAATGTTAGAATGTCATTAACAACATAAAAATACCACAATTATTTCCTCTAGTCTGGAATTCTGTTATAAAGAACTGTCTGATAAAAAGTAAAAATATGAGCATTTTATGAAAAATAATTCTCAGTCTATTTAGCACCAGTAATTGCACACTCTTGATCTTAGTTTTCCATAAAGTTAGCCTGATTCTAATTCTGGATAACTGATTCTAATCAGTTTCTTCATTCCTGTATGATCTTCCCCAAGAGTACATCAGCCAGTGGCAAGGAACAGGGATAAAATCACCCCGCTTCTCCTGTTTATTCTTCCCAGTTTCTATACCTGCTCTCTTCAGAGCTGCTTCTAAAACTACCAGATGCCAAAATATTAATTGGGGGAAACATTCATTAGTCATTTACATCTCTGGTACCTCTGGCAAGCAGAATAGGAGAGGGACAAGAGAAGAAAAGAGGACTTGGAAAGAGATATAAGGAACTGTGCAGCTGCTTTGCAGGTCCCAGGGAGGCTAAAAGCCAGGGTATGTGCAACTTCCACATGATGTTCCCAAACAGGCTGGCACCAAGACTGTATGAAAATGATTATTGTATCTGACACTTCCTCCTATTATTATTCTAGCATTAAGGTTTAAGTTATCCTCAACCTTCAGTGTAAGGTATATGAGGAGCTGAATAATTTTCTTTTTGTTTTAGTGTATACCTAAGGATTAATATTCCATGAGCTGACCTTCTCAATATCTTGTGGAGTGTGTTAAAATTTTTAGTACCTGTGATATCTTAGAACAAGGAACTCCATAAATTATTTGAGGAACCACTTGTCTTACTTTGAACCCCTCAGCTTCTCGTGGCACATGTCACTTATCAGGACTTGATTGCATTTTTATGACCAACCATGCAGAATCCCTGGGCAAGTGCTTTGATCTGGGGAATGCTGGGGAGCAAGCACCAACACTTGTCTTTGTAGTGCTCCATTATTTGTTGTTGGCCCTTAAGTGCTCATGGCTGCTCTGGAAGCTGCCAGTGCACTTCCTTGGATTTTCCTCTGTCCTGTTACCTTAAGTAAGCCTGTGCTGCTGACATTGTGCTCTGTCCTTAGTCTGGCTCTGCTGTTAAGATTCCCCCTCACCATGCAGCCATGCCTTCAGGTCATGATAAATAGGTCTATGAAGATCCCAGGACAGCTTCTCTGTCCTTAATGTGATGGAAAGAAATGGTGAAGTGGGCATATTTTATTATTCTGTGTACCTGAAAGAGATTATTAGCTGTTGCTCCTCCTGGCTGCTTAACTGACATATTAATTTAAATCTCCCTGCTTGTTTGAAAGAAGGATAGAGCAAAAATAGGTTTGAGAGAAGGGGCGAAACATACCTTGCAATTTATTTCATGCCTCTGGGTTTCATTCTGAGGAATGGAAGAAAACATCATCTCATGTCTGGTTTGCTTTCTGCCATCAGGAGTTTTGTTTCTGAAGGTTTGAGGGGAAAGGTAGTTCTGCAGGTACCCACAACTGAAGAGGAATCTGTCTTGACTACATGGCAAAGGAATACCACTTGTGCCTCGTGTGCAGAGTGCACTCTCAGAAGGTTGATGGGCGGTGAGGGGCTGTAGAAGCACACCACCGACACGAGTCGTTTATGCAATAGCTGGTTATGAGCACACCTGTCATTCCAAAGTGTATTTGGGTGATTTAAGCAGTCTTACTGATGGGACTGTAACCACTTATAACCCAAGTGTGCCATTGCCTACAGGATATGAATCTATCCTCTTTATAAACACATTACTTCCTGCTAGGATTACATTTCATGTTTCTCAGCCAGTTTAACCATAGCTGGCTGCAACACTAACAGATGGAGATCATCCTTCTAAAACTACTGCTGAATTAAAAGACCACAGGTGACAGACATGAAGGGATGAAGTAAAGTAAGAGAAAAGAGTCAGGAAGAATCTGTGTAATCTTCTAGACTGTTAAGGCTTTGTGCGAACTGAGCTTTGGATGCCAAGTGAGCTGTTGCTGCTGTTCATAGTAAAAGAAATTTTGTATCAGGTGGGCCTGACTTTAATTATGCCGTTATCCTCTCGGCAGATTTTTTTCTACAGTTTTAGTTGAGAACTTTTTATTTACTTCTTGTTATTCTTTTTATAGAAGAGAAAGAAAATGGACGAGGAAAGATTATCTGTTACTGAGCAATTAACTGAGTATATTGGATTTATTTCTCTTCGTCCTGTAGATATCTCTCAGATCAAAAAGAGGATTAAGCTGTGAGAGTTAGGAGAAGATGTTTTTTACCACTGCAGTAAGATAAGCTTACATTTCAAATAAGTAAAAATGTCAGAATAGCGCACATTGTATCCATAAGCTGTAGAGAGCTGTGGGAGGACTAATCTTTTCCTGTTTGTGTAAATATGATTCTCTGGAAAGATGTGCGTGAGTGACACTTTCCCTCAGGACCCTGAGAGGCTGTCAAGCTATAAGTGCTGTCATTCACCTCCTTGCCTTCTTATTGCTCTGTATTTGGTCATAAATTGAGTAATTTACTGGAACTTTGTATAAAAATAACAGTAATTAAATTTTCCTTTTCAGCCAGAAATTAGGAAGATGTAGAGTTTGCTTAGTGTGAGAGTATTTTAAATCATAATCTGTTGCTGTGCTAGTTCTGGAAGCTCTTGATGATAATCTTGACACTCCAGCATTTTCCCCGAACTCAGAAGTCCTCAGTTCAGGAGTGATTATCACTTCTAACCTGCCCTTCACTGCTTCTAGTTTCTGCATTGAGGAAGCTTCAGCACATATGCCATGAAGAATTCTCAAGGATGCTGAAAAATACTTCTGTCTCATGTAGATCTGGATTTAATTTTCCATATGTAAAGCGAGGGTTGTTTATAGTTGCTATTTTTTTTCCCTCTTGGAAAGCTTAAAATGGATCTAGGTTAAAATGTTTCTAGCTCTAACTTTTACATGACTTTTTATTTAACCTTGAACTGCTGTTTTAACCCCTCCATCAGTTTACTTATCCATTCCTTCCACCAGCACTACTGCACATCATGTTGCAACTCTGTCCTTTCAAGAAGGGAATTTAGATTGTAATCCAGAGAAGTCAGAGTTGATCTCAGCCCTGCTGCTATAAATACTACAGGTGTTTTGAAGCTGCCCGTGTTGATGATTCTGCACGCAGTTTCCTGGCTCCTGGCCCTCTCTGCAGATCAGAACTGTAGCCACCTGGAACTGTCAGTGTGTTTGTGGAGATTTTCTTCTCTAGACTAGAGAGTTTTTGCAACAGGAGACTTGAAAGTTCATCTGTATTTGCTTACTTCCTTTAAGGGGAACTTCTAGGTTATGTATGTTCATCGTTCTCCTGGACCTTTTATGCAGATTCTTTACTTCTGTTTTGCAGATTGACTGCTTTCAACTCAAATTTATCTTCTACATGCTAAGCCACACTAATAATGTGTGGCTTAGTGACACAGTGTGCTCTGCAACAGCAGATTAGGGTCTTTTAGCTGAAGTAGGAGGTAGGAGAAGCAAATCCATATGAGAGGAACTGAAAAAGTGAAGGGAAGAAAAGTCTCATTAAGCACATTTTAGCCAGCAGTTTTGTGGGGAAAAGGAACTTGAAAAGGGCTATTTGAAAGGCTTTTATCTATAAATACGGTGTCCCAGTTGCTCACTGCAAGTCACTTTCCTTAAACGAATATCAGAGCTTGATAAATGCTGCTACATTATCTCCCATGGGCCTTTAGTGAGATTGTAACAATGACATTTCCTTGTGTCTTTTGGTTTAATCCTTTTTTCATTTTCTCCCCTGCAAATGTAGGAACCTCTGACTGGTCTGTGTATAGATGCTGGAGGGTTTCTGGGGGAGGGAAGAATGGGTTTGCACATTCAGCTATTCATGTAGGAAGCAGTATCTTTTTATGGTTTGATCACAGTGGGAGATCTGCTTGCACTGCAAGTGGGCTTAGAACATGGATTTTTATGCCACGTGTGTGGGGACACTCTGTTCAGCCATCAGGACCCCTAGAGACCTAACAGTTTTTATAGTGATCAATTTTTGTACCTAAGAGGGCTCATTTTACCCTGGTGACTAACAGTAATAAAAACTTCTAGCACAGTCAACTCTTCTACTTGGCTGCCGAAGTTTCCTTGGATGTTCTTTTTGTTATCAAAACCAGCTCAAATAAAGATGAAGGGTGAGGATGGGCAACTACCAACCAATCAAAAAGAAGAGCACCCAAAACCCCCTCAAATGACCTGCCTAGGAAACAACCCACAGCGGATGCTTAGTTCAGCAGGAAACTTAAGTTTTATTGAATTTTACCAGTTTTACGTTCCCTAAAGAATAAGGGCTACTAAAACCATTGCGTTTTGTGGCATATCGCATGTATTTGTCTAAGCAATCTCACATAAGTTCTGCCTTGACTTATCTTGAAGAGTCATACCCTGATATTATGAAGGATCAGATTCGGTTGAGGATATAATGATGTGCTTCTCACTCCCTGGTCTGTGAGGATAAAATATTCAGCACTAATGATGATGTAAATTTATTAAGCCTATTAAAAATGTGTTCTCTTTCACAGCCAGTCATGAAATGTAGGAGTGTTATCAAGTAAATCAGAAGGAATCCAAATCCATTTTCTGCATGAAAGAAACATGTAAATCAAGATAATGAATATTAATTCTGACATATATTAGCAATATACTGTAAATAACAAATGTACCACGTTCATGCCACTTTCAAGACATACAGTGTTTCAATGTACTTTATCATTTGTACACTGCAAATTAGGTGAACTTCCGTATCTGTTTCCTTGGCTGTACCTGTTAGCTCAAATGATGTTGGTAAAACATAACAGAAATATCTCTGGTTCTGGTCCACAGGGTTTATCCATCTGATGTGGCCGTGTAATAACTGCAGACAGGCTAGACTGGAGCTGATGTCTAGGGGGAAAGACAAACCACAGTACTTACCAGTTCATAAACAGAAAGTAAAACACCCTTTGTGTTCTGATATTTCCATTCCTGTCATATCTATGCAGTCATTTTGCAGAACTGGATAAAATTGTACTTGTCTCTTTGGAGGGATATATCCACTACTAATCACCAAAAGGAAAGAGTGTATTTGGGGCTGAGCTTGGGTTAACAGGGAGATACTTCAGCTGAAAGCATTATACAAATTTGAGGTCTGAATTCTAAGGATTTTCAGATTCAGGTCTCAAATATTTTTGCATCTGCATGTCAGGAACTATCCAGGCAAACAGTCAAAGCTTATTGTTACTGCAGAAAGATCCAGGCATATATCATTACATCTTTCTTGGAGGACTTAGTGAAGCACCTGGAAAAGATGTGCTGTAAAAGTGTATATTTAAGTATTTATCAATGGTATGTTTGTTGTGCAGCATAAACTGACTGCCATTTACACTGAAACATAGTGGCTTGCTTGGAACTGTCCTTTTTTTTTTTTTTTCTGATTTGTCTAACCTACCGAATAATAATTGGTCAAAATGGAAAAGTACAAATAAAGCTCACAATTAATCAACTTGTGCCTTCAATAATGATAGCAAAGCTGGTTCTTGAGTGTGATCCTGCCAGTGCTTCCTGTGCCAGTGGCTGCTGTGCTCGTGGAGGGGGGTGTGTGTGTAAAGTAGGACACCAAGGCATGAACTGTTCAGTAGGAAGCTGCTGGGTGAGACTCAGATCTGTGAATATTGTGCAAGTCACTGGACCAGCTAGAGCAAGGAAGGGTCATTTTTCCCTTTTCACTAGGATGTACATTTGAGGGCCTCTGTGTACTCAGCACTGTGAAAGTTTATGCTTGTGGGACAGGACAACCTGAGGGAGACTCGATTCCTGGTGAGCAAGGAATTAATTTGCAGCTTGAGTTCCCCTTATTTAGGAGGAGGCATGGGGGAATTCAGGAACTTTTCTCTCCTGGCTGGCAGCTTCCTGCTGCTTTTATGCCAAGTCATTTCACTTGTGAGATGCATTAAGTGGCAGAGGAAAATGTATCCTCCTGATTACGAGCATCACATGTAATGTGTTCTAAACTGATACTGTGCTTTGCCAGTGGGAGGTAAAAAGCCACCCTTTCCTTTCATCTGCTATTTCCCCCTATCCCCCAAATGAGTTTCTTCTGCAAGGAAGTTGTGTGAATTTCCCTAGCATGCATTGCAGTGTGTGCTGTGGAGTTGGGTGTGAAAATAAAATCTCTTTCAATGATCCTGCAGTCTAGATAGATAGGAGTATCTCTGAGAGGTGCTGAGTTGAAAAGGAAAAGGAATTCAGAAACTCCACGTGTTATGCATTAAATTACTTCATGAGGAGATAGAGACGGATATCTGATCTTTCTCCGAGGCAAATTTCCTGCAGAAAGAGTGTTGTTTGTTCTACTAATGTACTTCTACTGCTGTATTTTATGGCTATGTGCCTATCTGTGTAGGTGTTCCCATTAATTTTCTTCTGGTTTTCCTCCAAGTTCGAGCTGCTGGAGTTGGGTGGTTGCTCAGAATCTCAGCTTTTCTGTGGTAGGAGAAAGCTCCACTTCCTGGTTTTCACATAGTGAAGAGAGAATTGAATAGCTGCAATTGCTGTACAGATGGGAAAGCCCAAACACAGATTCTTCACTCTTGGTTCCTGAGAGCTTTTTTCTTAATTGCTTGAAGTATCTTAGCTGTGAAGACAAAATAGGATAGATGGAAGTAGAATAAAAATGCAGAGGGTTCCTCAATGATCTGAGCATATAGCCACCTCTTTGTCATACCAAAGGCTAAGGTTCAGCTCTGGTCAGGCCAAGCAGAACCTTGAGAACAGCTTTCCTGAAAACCAGCTGAATTCTGGCCATTGGCTCACATGATTACACTGTCCAGCATTAAAAAACAAACAAACAAAAACCAGCTATTTTACTGAACTTCTGTTAGTGTTTACTTTGGATAAAATTAGAGGATTTTTTTTCTCTTTCATAGTTATGCTACAAAGATGCTCTTTCCCCTATGGCAGAAGAGGGATAAAGGAGACCCCCTCAGAGTCAGCAGGGAACTGTGTATTTGCCATATATTAGGGAGGAACAAAGCTGGGTGGAAAGGACACAGACTGAAGAGAAGGCAGTTTCCTTGTCACTTATTAATAGCTGCCAGTCTTCCCCAGCAGCCCCTGACTGCCTGTCTTGAGCTGCTGGGAGATTTTTGTTGAGCTGTTGGCTTTATAATCTGTACAGCACTCAGCTGCCAGTCTGATGGGCCCTCTGACCTCTGGGGAAAAAGGGATGCAGTCAAAATCAGGCCAGCATTGTCTTTTTATATTTGTATAGAAAACCTTTTACAAATAACCTGAAAGGGAAATAGGAGGCCAGACCAACCGTCTGTTTAATTACCCTTCTGAAATACAGCAAGATAAAAGCAATTTTTAGGCAGCTCTAAGCTCCCATTCTGCTTTACCAACACATCACTGTTTTCTTACTGATAGTTGGAGTGTTTACATTGTCAGCTGCAAAAGATCAATTTAAGAGGCTGAAAACCACACATTTTTAGTCTCTTTTATTTCTCCAGTATTTAGAGCTGTGGAATGAGAAGGACAGCTCCGAGTCCTGGCTTTTCTACATCCAGCTTTAGGCAAGCTTCTTCACCACTGCATGTGTGGGTGACAGGGTTACATTACCTGCCCATCTACAGTACATGAGCTGAGGGTTTTGCATTAAACTGGTTAATGAATTCCAGTCTTGGAAGGATGAGAGTAGAGAAACCTACATAAACCTGCGGTCTCTTTGTCTGAACAGAGGTTAATCCCTGCAAAGAATAAGAAATGAGAACCAATCCCATTATTTTAAATTCCTTCCAAGGAGTTTAAACACCACAGAAGATGTTTTATGACCATGGACTGTGTGCCATTGCTGTGAAAAGCATTAGAGGTAGCAGCAACATGAAATTTTTATTTCCTTTATGAAGAGATGAAAAAAGCTTTTCTTCCCTAATTGTGTTTGTAACTTTTGAGCTCCTCAGTCATTGTGTTTTCTGTGAGGTGAGGGAGGCAGAACTAGAGCCTTTATTTTCCTCCTTACTCCATGGTAGGGCTGTCTAAGTGCAAGCAATGCCGTTCTGTGGAGTAGGTGAGAATGTGAAGTTTTTGCACAGCTCTTCCTCAAAATGACTTTTCCTTGTCAGAGTTTTCAAGAGGGAGTCTGATTTTTTTTCCTAGCCTGCCTCCAGCAGTGCCTAATAAATGACAGTATTACCAGTGTTAAGCTTTCAATAAGAAACCTAGTACCTTTGAGATAACTTTTCTTTCTTGCACTGCTGCAGCAATCAGCTTATGCCCCAAAACATGAGCTTTGATGATTTGCCATGTGACATTATTATCTAGTTAAAAATGTAAGTTATCTCAATTATAGACTGTTGGCCCTTTCCAGTGAGCGCATCTGTGGCTTGCAGGGACTCTGACCTCCTTTGGCTGTGAGCAGTGTGCACTGACTACAGGCATTGTGGAAATATAATTTCTCTTCACTTCCCTGCCAATGCTGGAGTGACGATGTGCTCCCATGTTATGAGGCAGCATAAAATTTAGAGGCTAGTCACGGTGAAGGTAGTAAGAAAGAAATTCAGAGACCTCAGTAAATTTTCCTTCTAAGTGTTCCCTTTTCAAAGGTAAATGGTCTTATTCTTTGTAATCTCTCCCTGTATGTTAACAGCTTTCACAATGCTAACTCTTTTGTAAGAAAAGCACATTACAATCCCAGTCGACTTTATCTCTGGTAAAAGAGCCAAAGAAGGAAGAAGCCAATACGCTTTTTAAAATTTTTTCTTTACAGTCCACCAGCTACTCAGCACACATGTATTGTAAATTCAAGATGTGGATGTTACTCAAAGAAGCAACTGTGATGTCACGAGTGTTTTAATAGCCTGTGATTTATTTCCCTAAGTGCTTTATTAAGATGATGCACAACAGCATTTGGAAGCCAAATGCTGCCTTAAGAGAGACTTGGAGGAGTTATTTTCAGTCTCCTGACTTCTCTTTCTCAACACAGTAATTTGTTTGATTGGAGCAAAAGGGCCCTGGATTCAGAACAGGGATTCTCCTTCTTATTTAGTGTATCTTTGTGCGTTAATCAGCCCAGTTTGTGATCTGAGTGAGCAGGACTATGAATGAACTTACTGTGATATGAGAGAGCTGCATGATTCAGAGAACAGGATACTGGCTGGGGTTTGGAGATTTGGGTTCCGTCACTGTATGGGTTTGTGGCTGTTTGATAGTGAAATATTTGGTTAGGCATTATGAAGAATCAGCAAATTCATGAGACCCAGAAGTCACGTGCAAGGAATCCTCTCCTGGCAAGGTATTTCTAATGACATTCAGGAAGGTTAGCTGTAGGTGCAGTGATATAAGGCCTCTCTGCCATTAGTCTGGTGATAAATCTGGTATAATTTCCAAGTTTTGAGACAGGTGAGGTAGTGAATCAAAATGAAACCTGAGGTAGTCACAGTGGGCAAATGGATGGCTTAGTAAGCTGAGATCACTTGAAAATAAAGTATTTTAGTTTAACAAAGAATAATAGTAGGACAAGTGCTGAAAGTTGAACTTACAGGAATATGTAATATCTACTTACAGCATGGAGAAAGACTGGACAGTGTGTAATAGGCAACAAACTGGATTTCATGTCCCACTGTGAAAAGACCGAAATGCATTGATCCGATCGATGACTCTGTAAGCTAAGGAGCCAGGAGCTGAATTTTTGAAGAAATTAGAACTTTGAAATGTTTAAGATACTGACTTGTCAGGTAAAGGTTTTTAAGACAGCATACAAATTTCAGTAGAACTCTTCCTAAGATGGGATTTCTGGGCAAAAATTAAAGTGACTAACTGAAATGTCGATTTGAATTAGAGAATAGACATAAAATTAAACAGACCAGAAACATTCTTCTAAGGTCATGGATATAGCAAACACATACAATTGCAACTGAACCAAGTTTGGTGTCTGTTTATTAGAATAGTGACTCGGGAGGTTTAACAAAGGGAAGAAGAAGTGGATGGTGGAATAAGGTGGCCAAATGATTATGCACCATAGGTAAAGGATGACAAATACTAATGAGAGATGGGGAAGGAAATCTGAATTTTGGAGCAAAGAAGATTAGACATGGTTAAAGAGAGAAGGATTGTGTGAGGACTCAGCCCTTCTGCTTGTAGAAGCTGGTGTTAATTCACTGACCCGAGTCAAACAGTACCACTTTCCACAAGCTCCAGAAACGACTTCTGTCCAGTAATGTAAAAGCAGCATCACCCTTCTTGTTAGGCTTTTCTCCTTATTATTGATATTACTTTGATGGCTATTGTTACCACTTAGCTTTTTTTAGCATCATTAAAATACAAAATAAACAGAAAAGGTGTGTGGAAGTACAGTTAGTGTAGCTGTAAAATCTATTCAATCTATGTCTCATTAGAAAATAATTGTTAGTATTGTAATAAGTATAAATTCATTCTTCAGGCCCTCTATTAGCATAATTATAAAAACACTGGGCTTGGCAGTTGGCTTCTCCTACATTCAGTTGCTATTTTTTTGTTTCAGAACAAACATGCTGAGTCAGTTGGTTTAGAAAAATGCAATAAAGCTCTCAGAGTAAACAGGGCTTGTTAATTTGCAGAATTTCTGTTGAAATTGCATGAATAGAACATGTGTAGCAATAGAATAGCCTCATTTGTATTTGTGGATTATCTCTAATACACAGTAACTCCTGAAATGCTGATCAGTACTCTACCAAAAAGGGGAAAAATGTGGTTTTCAGTTTGGTTTTGAAGAAAATGAATGATCTAATATTATTATGCAGAGGAGCTTCATGTTGCAATTTACCCCCAAACCAAATCCATAATCCAAGTATATCTCATTTAACCGAGGTAATGTGTGAGGCTATTTACTCCTGTTATAATAGCTATCACTCTAGCCTTTTAATTATAAATAATTCCATCAAGTCATTAAGAACTGATCATTGAACAAGGAAGATCCACTGCAGCTGTACTAAGGACTCTTTTGGATTGAGCTCAAGATCTACTTGATCCAGTATCTTCACAGCAGGTAAGGATGGAAGGGTGTAAGAACAAGGCCAAGACGTGTTACTTTTTTGATGTAGCGTTTCATCTAATACTGACTTCTGCCTCCACTACTTTTTAAAACAGCTGAAGTGTTTAGTGGAGGCATTTAGTAGCCCTTGGTGGGTGTATCTATGAGGTTTATTTGTTGTTCTCAGAATGTATTCATCTTTGAACTGATACAATCTTTTAGTACCCTGGAGGATGAGCAGCTGAAAAGCAGCAGGTGGTTGTTGGCCTCTGTCAGCTGCAGTGACCTGAATTAGTGCTTGAGAAGGAAAAGGTTTTTCTGTGCCTTTAGATATACATTTTCTTTTTCCTACACCTCTTTATATTTTTGAAATCTTACTGTGTGATGAAGGCAAACTCACCCAGCTCTTTTTTATCTTCTAAATGAACTGGTCACTCAGGATGTTGGAGAGTGAAAGTGACAAAGCAGTAAATGACATAAAATTTTGCTTGTGTGTAGCCTTTAGGGCAAGGAGCTTCATATAGCAGATGGAGAACAGAGTGTTCTGGAGTTCTATTGATTGCTCTTTAAGCATTGCTTTCTCCCTTTAATGAACAGAGAAAGTAAAAAGGGAAACTTCAGAAAGCTCCATTCAGTATCTAAGAAAAATTCTGTCCCCTCAGTAAACTTGTCCTGTTGTCTGTTTGTATCATACTGCTTACTGGAGGATTGAAATGTGGAAGACTAAAGTAGTGATGGTTTTGGATGATCTTTACCTCTGTATTGCTTGCAGGCTGGACAGATTGTCTCTACCACCTCAGAAATATTTTTCTCTTCAGAGAAGTGGCAACAACCTTGACTCTCAAGATCGAGTTGCTTGGAACATGATGAAAAATATCAGTTCCTCCTGTTTAATTTGTGGGCCTAAATCTATAGTGGGGCATTGGCTTCTTCGTTGAATTTTCTGAAAAAAAAATTGGTGGCTTCTCTGCCTTCTTCTGGATGAACATGATGTAGAGAATTGAATCTACCTTCAAGATAGAAAGAGCCGCTCCAAAAGTACCTGTAGAAGTCTTGATCAGAGAGGAAAAAGTAGAGGAAATTAAACTTCTAGTAACCTGTGTCTTCTCTGTTCTGAGAATGAAATCTGAAAGGCAGCATGAGCTGTAAGGTCTAGAAGTTCACCATCTGATGAGTCAGCCTCTACTGGCTGCAGAATAGCTTTTCACTGCTGGCAAGCTGGGGAAAAGGGGAATCGTGGTTATTGTCAGTACTGTTCTCAGTGGCTGCAGGTAATGCCTTGCATGGGATTGTACCAACACTCATCTTATCTGCCTTTATGCAGAAATTCCCCCTCTCCCTTAAAGATTGACCACTGACACCTGTGTTAGTAGCTTTGGGGCTCTGTTTCTAACGGTGGGCTTTTTCTTAATTTGGAAGACGCAAAGAGGCCATACCTCAGTCTGGCATACAGAAAAAGTGCACAAATTGCGTGTGGTCTAAATCTGGCTGCATAATTCCATTCATTTGGCACCCAATTTATTTCTCGTTGGAGATGATGTCTTCCAGCTGCACCTAATGAGCTTTAATTCATCCAGGAAGGGGTAGAGGATGCTGAGTGAATCAGAAACATCTCAGATGCCTCAGAGCCTTAATTTACACGTGTATTTGGCCTACACTTGACAGTGATCATGTACGTGCCTTAATAACCCACTGGGCATTGTCATCCTGTCCTCCCACGGGGGGTTTGTCCCTTCCTTTCCTTTCTAAAATGTTGCTTCTCTGGCCTCCCTGCTTCTGACACTTTCTTTGTTAGTTTCAAGAAGCTTTAAGTCTTGCTCTGAAAGCTAAATAATATATACATATTTTCTTCTGGAACGTCATGCAGCAGTCCAGAACTTTCTTGAATGCAGATGTCATAAACATTTGTCTTCTCAATCACTAAACCTCCAGCAGGCTTTCATGTAATCACACAGGGTAATTACACAGACTCTCCTGTGAACTGTCATTAAGTCTGTGGAAAGGCTTGTGCAGATTTCAGTAAGCTTTGGGTCAGGCTCTTTACCTATCCAAAAAGACAGAATTTTTGTTGTCTGATTTGTTTTTTCTTTTCTCCACCATCCATAAGAACACAAAGTTCTTTTGAATCAGTATTTGTAAAATGATTCCTTTCTGTTCTTTTGGGCACCAACCAGTAATGTCCCACCCTTGAACACAGTCCTTGCACTGCGACTGTTCCAGCTGAGCATCCTGTGGGTTGTGTGGATACAGCACACGGGAGAGCCCAGCGTAGCAGGGAAGGAAGTGTTGCTGGCACATCAGGCAGTGAATCTCAGGTTGCTGCCCTAATTCTTGAAGGAGTTTACACTTTCTGGTGTTGGCATCCTATTCCTAGGAGAGTTTTGCAGTGTGACTAGGTGCTAAAGTTAATAACGGAGATTAGTGAATTTAGAGGGCTCTGTGAAGAATCAAACTCAGTTGGCTCAACAGTATGAATAGAATTATGATCCATGGAATTGGAGATGCTAAAGCAGAGGTCAATTTTAAGGAAGAATTTTTCTGAGGATCAAATAGGTGGGAGTGGATAAGTTTGATCAATGGCCAGCTAAGGCTGTTGTCCTTGTTATGTTTTACTGGGGACACCATGTTCTCTCTGGGAGACAAAACAGGAAAGAAAATTGTCAGGCATCCCACAGTAGCTGTTAGACTTTCCTCACCAAGCTTAGCTCCTGCTTCTCTGCAGGAGGGTGCCAGGACCTCTCCTGTCCTGCGGTTCTGGAGTGGGTGCAGGTGGTTGCCCTGTTTTTTAGGCACCAGCTGGGCCCAGTGTGTGCCTCTAAGAGTGCTGTACAGCTGTGGCAGAGACCTGTGACAGATGAATCTCATCTGCTCAGATCATGAGCTGGCAGTAGTCCTGCCAGAAGGCCCAAGCTTGCTGCTCCTGATTTACAGAGCACACAGGACAGTCTCTTCAGAACCTCTGCTATATCTGAAAGATCACTCTGTAATGTCTAAATGCCAAAGGGAAAAAAAAAAACAAACAAAAAAGGATAAACTGCCAAGAGGCCTAGATTCTTTGAGGAAACAGGGCTGGCATAATAACTCTTCTACTGACAGAGTCCTGCAAAGATGAGGTGGTTGCACTCCAGGAGCTGAACTTACCAGCCTCTAAATTGGACAGGACTTGTCAGCGCTATCAGCTGAGTTAATGCCCAGTGTACAGTAAGGAAGATCCACTGTTACTGTTGCCTTTCTGTCAGAGTCATAGAGTAGACAAGTAATAATGTCTTCATTCAGTATCAAAAGACTGTTCCATTAATTGAAATAATAGACTAGGACTGGGTTTGTCTGGAGGTAGAGAACAGAGATCTAGACCCAGTCCCCAGGCAAGGGTAGACGTGATTTACTTACTGTTTGTGTTCCAGTGCTGTCATTTGCTGCACTCTAGGCTGGCTGGCTGGGATTAATTCATGATGCTTTCTTACTGGTGCTTCTGAAGTAGACTACTGCTCTGTTACCCACCAGTGCTGCAGGTCAGATGATCTATCACTCGCCACAAGAATCACCTCTTGTGTATTTTGCCTGTCTTCACTCCTGATTTTCTAAAGCAAACTTCAGTTTTAACTGCTGCTTCATCTCCTGCATCTTTTTTGCTCTGTCAGCCAAAGACTTCTATTTCAGCATGTCCCAAAGGTGTGCTTTCTTGATTCCCTGGGAAATGTTGAAATGACTCCCCAGCTGGTGCCAATCACTGGGCTGAATGTAGGTGTGCTGATGAGCTGCTGTGACAACTCTGTCTAATTAGCTGTGGTGGTTTCTGTTCTCTGGGTACCCAAAGGAGATGTTTGGTTCAAGGTTTTATTAAGGTGAGCTAGAAGTAATCATTATGCACAAATCTAGAGGCTGAAGATTGGTCAGCCTCTGATCTAGCTCAACAACCTTAATTAATGGAGGCAGTAGAGGCCTCATGTGTCCACTTGTCCCTCTCTGTTTTCCTGTAGAATAAGATTCCTTTATCTGCTCCACAGCCCACAGAAAATACATTTGAGCTCAGTCAGTTCATGCTCAGACAAAAAAGTGACAACAGGCATTTTACCTTGGCATTCTTTTCTTGGATAATTGAGCAACATCATATTTGGGAATAGTGACTCCAGCTGAATATCTCCTTCCTTGGGAATAGAAACTCAGTAGAGAACTAGGATCTAATCCACAGAAATTTCCCAAAGAACTGTAAGTGTCTAGAAAATGGGACTATAAGTGTTTCACACATCACCAAGATGAGCCTTATTTCCACTTCCTGGCCAAAAAGAATTCCCAACATTGGTGTTTCCATCTGTTCTGCAGCATTTGGGTATGTTCCTGAGTCTGGGCCTAAATACAGTTGGTGTTCTTCCATGCTTTACAATAGTGCTGAAGAAATTTGGTAACATAAGCTCTTTTGTTTTGCTGTCTGTACACCAGTGGGATGAAAAGTGTATCTGGCTTATGCAAAGGTAGAAGAGTTCAGGGTGATTGTCTTTTTTTTGTAGTGGGGGTTCAGTGTCTGGTGCTGTCGCAAGGAATTTTGGAGTGTGCCTCTCGTGACCAAGCCAGTCTTGGAACCCCAGTACCTTCTTTTTTGGCTACCTGTTTACAGGGTTTGGGATTGTTTCTTGCACTTGGATGCCTTACTGATGGATTTTCTGGGTGGTTTGAACTAGTTTGGATTGTAACACATTTCTTCCGCAGACACAGTTGCTTCTCCTCCTGCAGGTTAAAGCCCTTCCTCTGCCTCATTCTGTCAATGTCCCTTAATGGTCCTTAAGGGCCATTTAAGAGGCAGCTTTTCCTGAGCCATGTTTTCTTGTTTCTTCCATTCTGTTCAGAAGCAGCTTTTCCCATCTATCTCATGTTTTACACCATTTTAAAATGTTCTTTATAAAAACTGTTAGCAGCTCAGGAATCCAATAAAACATGTAGTTTTTTTAACTGTTGATAACTTCAGGATTTTTCCCATTAGGTTTTAACATGAATTAAGATGATAAATAAAATGAAAGGAGTTTTATTTCATTCTATTCAACAGTTCTGTTCTACTCTCATAAATAAAACATTCCCACAAAAAAGACACTTATTTTAATATATTCTCACACTGCCACCCAGGCTGAGTTCCTTGACTCTCAGCAACCTCACACAGTGTTGATAACTTCATGGGACCACTGCTGTGCTGTGAGTGGATGAGTCAGCTTTCCATTTTTAAAGTAGCTTTACTTTTTTCCTTGCAAACACACATTTCTCATAAAAAACTCTGGCTTACTTTCTGAGGTTTGTCACTGTCCTCCCTCAGAGCCACAGCTGTCTCCACTGCTGTGAGAATACCTGTCGTGTTCAACCACTGTTTACAATCACCTGACAAAACTGTTCTAGGTGCAAGGGCTTTCCTTGCCAGAACCTCTTCTTTGCACATTTTATTTGTTGTTTGTCCGTAATGAAGTTAAAAGAGTCATTCCAGTATTAGCTTCACCCTATACCTGATTTTTCTTGCTGATAGTTGAGATTATTCAGGTTATTCCTTTTTCTTCCCTCTTTTGAACCAGTAAACTTTGTTATATTGGAAATGTGCAGAATTTAATTTTTATTTTAAAGAATGGCTGCTGGGAGAGTCCTTCCCTTTTTGAGCCCAATCACTTTGTCTGCTTGATTAGTCAAATTGCTGGTGAATCTATTACTCTGCTCCATAATTATGAGTGTAGTTGCATTATTAAACATCCTTCTCTGTTCCACACACAAGCAGAGTTCAAAGGGGTGAAGCAGAGCACCACCCCACAATAATTAGTAGTACAGTGGCTGAGAGTGCTCTCATGTGATGGAGGATGCTCCTAAATTGAAGTTTTGTATTATTTGAGAACAACTGCATCTCAGTGTTTGCCTTGCTGTAAAGGAGGATTTGCTTGAAACTAATTTCAATGTGTTGGTTGTTGCTGCAGTAACAACCCCAGATGTTGTTTTAGTGCTTCAGCAGCTACGGGTGCATCAGTGCTTTAGCTGACTGTTCTGCTGAGTGCTGTCCTCTCTTTCCAACAAAGCTGGGACCTTTCATACCTCAGAACCAAAAAAATCTGCTCCTTCTGATGTTCTGCAAGGAAATTCCATTCAGGAGCTTTTCTGAAAAGTTTTGCTTTGGTAGGTTTGCATTCTCTAAAGTGAAAACATACCTGAAGCATTTCCAAGTGACCCTGCAGATGACTGAATTAAATTTCAATTTTTATCTCTGAACTTTCAAACACTCTGTTTGTGTGTATGTGGCTTTGTTTTTTGTTTTATTGTGGTTTTGGCTTTTGTTCTTTTTGTGGTTTTTGGTTTTTGTTGGATTTTTTTTCCCAACCACTCTTTCTAGGCAGAAGAACAAACCTGTAATCAAGATTGTTCAGGAAGTGTGACTGCACAAATGTCAAAAATACTCTTTAAGGCTTCTCCAGGACACCGGAGAACTTGGGAGTTGTCAGGGAAAATTTACACCACTACGAACTTACTTAGCTGTCTGGACAAACTTACTTGGCTGTCTAGACAAACAGACTTTCTGTTTTATGAGGAATTATGCATTTTTCAAACTATAAAACATTATAAGTAAAAAAGACTGTGAAACCTGTCACTAAATGGACTATGTCATTCAGCCAGCTACTAGAAAGGTTGGACAGGTCCCTGGAGGATATTTTGATTTTATTTAGAAATTGTCACCTGATGGAGAACATCCTTAGGGAAAAGTTATTTTCAATAAAAAAGATCTACTAGGACATATTACATGGATGCCAACAGGAACAGGAGGTTACAGGCTCTGCTTTGCTGTTGACAGTGAAAGGCTCATCAACAATGTGGAGGTACCACAAGATCTGATGTCACTGTGTTCTCTAGAGGTTCTGGTTCAAGGATTCACATGCTACAAGCACAAGCTTATTTCTTGGGTTTCATTTGTGATGATGCCAGCTGTCACCAGCTGCAGGGTGTGGAACTGGGCTACTGCTGAGAGTGCCACTGAGACAGCATTTCAGGTATTGCATCTGTGCTTATTGTGCTGCTCTTCTGGAAAGCCCAAATGTCTCTGGCAGACACAGGAACAATAACAAATCCTCGTGGGATGCACACCCACAGCTGCTCCCACTGCATTCCTGTTGCTGCAGCGATTAGAAATAAGAAATCTGACTTGTCAGCTTTGTCTGCCCCAGCTCTGCCTTCTGTACTTTCTGTGGGATGGTCTGGCCCCATATCTTGAACAGCGGGGCAGGAATATTTCTGTTTCACCCACGTTTCTGAGCAGTCCTTGGGCTGGCTGTGTGGGGAGGCATCAGTGAGCCTTTTCTCTTGGGTGCCTGACACTTTTCTCTTTTGCTTGACATGCCTCTCTTGAAGCCAGCCTGAAAAGTGTTTGCACTTTAAGCAAGTGGAGCAAATTCTAATTTGTCTGGAATGGGCCCTCCTGTTAAATGTTAAACTGACCTTTTCAAGAGAAATTTACTTGATAGTTCTAAGTGAAGCCCTGCTTTAAGCTAAACCTGTCACTACAACATGATTAAAATCACTTAAATGTACATCAGTTGCACATATTATTAATGGAAATTGAAATCAGCCTAAATGGTAACCATAAATTTTAAAATGGGGAAGAGGATGAGACAGAAAAACGCATACATGATGAGAAGGTTAAGGTGCCTTATTCACCCCAAAATTAGATGAGCTGAACAGATAACTTTATTCTGAAGCAGTGAAAAAATCAGACTCTTTCTTTTTTTGTGTGTGTGTATTTACAGTCTTCCAATTCTTGTCTATTGAAAAGGGAAATTCAGTGCATTTTTGGCAGGAATTTGACCTGTGAAGATGTAGAAGGATCGGTCACAGTTGTCAGGTCTTGTTTCACCTGCTACAAGGACCTTTAAGGCACAAATGGTTAGATTTCTGAGAGTGTGGTGGGTGGTGGAGGTGTGTGTGTGTGGACAGTGCTGAAAGGGGGGTTGGGGCGTACCTGTGATCCATGAATGTCTGCTCCCCACTCAAACTGCACATTTAAAATCTTGCACCTGTTCTTGCCTCCTTCCCTTCCCACCACCCAACGTCTCAGCTCCAGTGTTTGGCTACTGTAGCAACTGTTACTTAATGTGTCTGTTCTAATTGGGCACTAATAAATCAAAACTGAATTGAAGACCTTCCACTTACAGTCATTTATCAGTGACTTTCTCTCCCACAGCAGGATAGGACTTGGCAGCCATCTCCCAGAGAAATGTCCAGGGACTTATGAAGGTCCTTTTTGAGGGTATAATCTTTATGTAGCTGTATGACCTTTGTCATTCCAAGTGCAAATCCGAACCTTTTGTAATTAATAACTCTTTTTCTACCAGCTTTGGCTTTCACACAGGTGAAATTAGCATGGCTTTTTCCAGCTGTTCTGGGACATTGGGGGTTTATAGAGCTTTTGTGGTCAAGTGTGACATTTGGTTGGAAAAGCTGAATTTTTTTCAGCATATTAGAAGACACCTTTATTAAAGGTGTCAGTGGTAGCTGCGGATGACAGGTCTGTTATAAAAAGGTAGAAAGAATTTTCAGGTACTTGGCTGAGTTCCTGTTGGTAGCATTATTTTAATGACTGGATTGTGTAATTAATGTCTTTATACACCCACATCTTTGGAAAGACCTTCCTTATCACTTTAATTCCAAATAAATTAAAAACAGATGGCTTGTGGGGAAAATAAGTCTTCTGGTCAATTTTTTTTTTAGGTTGTTGTTTAAGAATGTAGGTTGTGAGTAGTGGATGGATATGTCCCATCAGTAAGGATTTAAGTGTCAGGGACTCTTAAAGATCGGCAGTCCTTATAGTCTCACAAACAGAAAACGTATTTAAAATAAGATCTTGTTGCAATGCAGGGCAATATAGTAACCTGATCTTGTGCGAGATGTTTCTTATATGGAATTTACAGCCAAGCTTTAACTTATTTTTATCCTTTAACTTACTTTTATCTTTACCCCAAACATAAAAGCAAATCCCATTTTATCTCTAGCTGTTGCTGACTTAAGGATGACTTTCAAAATCAAAGAACCTGAAGAGCTGAGCTCACTTCTAGACTGTCAGCCTGCAATTCCTCTATGCCCAGATGCCAGTGTATCATTTTGCTAATAGACTGTTTGAACACCTCACCTTGACCACAGCTTGCTTTATTCTTAACACACAGCACAAGCTCCTGACCATTTTTTCTGCAGAGTGATTGGGAGCATACATTCTCTGCAGGCCTGGAAAACAGTATTAATCTTCTGGTGTGTACTTTCATTTCATTTCCTGTAAAAATCCATCTTCTGCTACTGGAGTTGACCTAAGGTTAGATGTCAGAGGAACAAATTACTGTCACTTGTTCGATACCCCAAGAGTGGCTATAAATAGCAAGCTTTAGAACCCCACTGATCCTTGAGATGCATAGTGATAAATACGCTTTTACCAACCAAGAGGAAAGAAGTAAAGCTGCACGGCTCTGGGTGGTCTGCTATTTGCAGCTGACACAAATGGTAGAGCTGCATCACGCAAATTGCTTTAAAGAGAAAAACACTAGCACTCTTTGTATTTGTCTGCTTGAAAGCATTAATTGGCCAATCTTGGGTGGAGTAGTCCAGTAGCAAAGATTTTACAGCCAGCAACAACAAATTCTTAGGTACTGTGGTGTGCTGGAGTCAAGCTAACAGCTTAGTGTGTTCACTGCTTAGAATGAATTGAAAACCTTTCCAGCAGAAAAAATTTCTTCTGGGAAACGCAGCATTATTCAGATAAATCTTCTGCAGTGTTTTAAAAATGAAATCTTGACAGAAAATATAGGAATAATCTGAAACAGAAAAATGTGTTTCATTTTGATTTTTCTCTTTGTTTCATTGGAGCTTTTTTTCCTGTAGGGTGACAGCCACACTGTGTTACAAAATATTCGACTGAAAAGATAATGATAACATTGGTACAAGTGAAATGAAACACTCTGAATTACAAAATTTTTTATTTAATCTCTTTCCCTCCTATATTCTTACTCCATCCAGATTTTGGGAATATTGATATTTTAAAGCAAGGCAAAAAAAAAAAAAACAAAAGGAAAAGAAAAAGCATTGCCTGCAGGATGAGAATTGCATCTTCCAACTAACTTTAGTATGAATTAATGCATGAAGCACATTTTAGCTGGTTTTAAAATGCTGCTGGTCCTTGGGAGTTACTCCATTATAACAACTAAGGGGCTCGGACAGTGATTTTGACAATAATGTCTTGGGCTGTCTGGATCTTTTAGGCTTTCTAGCTGTTGATTTGCACTGGCAGGATAGAATGAAGATTGCATATTGTGTTGCAAATGCTTGGATGGTGCTAGCCAGAAAATCTTTTCTCTGGCTTTTAGTACATACCCTGCAGAAGACCTGCAATGCATTTATGGCACTGTAAAACTGCTCCTTACTCTTAGTTGGGGGTGGGCTCAAGTGGCTTTCTGGATGTGTAATGTGGCTGTGGAAGCTAAGGCAGCTCTGCTGAACAAGTGTACCAAACTTTCGAACTCAGCTCAGCCTGCTGTGAAGTTTTTTTATCCAAGCTGCAATGACCTCAGTGTTATGATGGGGTGGGAAGTGTAGGACATGTATGGTTGTCTCATCTCCCTGATTAATGGAAAAGCTTCCTGTTGCTCTGCCCTCAAGCTACAAAATCCATTAACCACCCCTTGGGGTGCCTGAAATTTATTCTGGCCATTACCATCAATTAGAAAGTTAATAGCATGATGATTGCTGGGCTCCAGTCCTAGCTATTTGTGTGATTTACACCAGACTGGGGTGAAAATGGGAAGACTCAACACTCAAGGAACCACTTTATGAGCAAGAATTTGGCATTAAGGGTGTGCTGATGTCAGTATGCCCCTATAAACATATGGCAAGAAGAATCATAAGTCATTCTCAATCCTAATTTAAAAGACAGCTTTTGATTTAAACATATGGAAGAATTACTTTAATATCCATCACAGCTAAGCTGAGATTTGTTTTGTTGATGACCCTAAGCCTTGAGTGAGGCTGGGCCTGTGGGAATTCTGAGTTGCAGTGTTGCAGAATTTTCACCACTCTGATCAAGGAAGGACAGCAATTTACATCCTACCCTACTTGTTTGTTTTAACAAATGAGTCAGGTGGACAAGGAGATCTTCCAGACCGGTGCTCTTCCACTTATAATCCATGCATCCCCCAAAATTCCCTTAAGGTAACAAGGAAGAAGCTTGTTGTCAGTAAACTTTCATGCCTTTCATTGGGGTCTCTCGCTGAAAATAATGTTGTGATGCTAATGGAAAGGTATTGAAAACCACTAGTATGGATTTAGGGACAGAGGAAATTGGATCATACACACCATCAGATGAGCAAGCATCAATAACTGTCAGCTTTTGGTATGTATTTGGTATTTTATTTTTGGTAAACATTAATTAGCCGTCAAAAACTAGTGGAGTTACTGGTCCTTCCCACGTGCATCCAGCTGCTGTGGCACAAAATGACTCACAGAAAGAGCAGGAGAGATGGCACGGATGTTTCAGCCAGAGCACCACTTAAGCCAGCCTCTCGAGCTTTTCACTGAGAGGGTCAAGTGGAGGTCTTGCTTTGATGGCTATTCCTTTGTTTCTCACTGCTGGCTTTCACCCAGCACTGGATTAGAGCAGCTAAGGGGGTTGTGACTGCCAACCTCCCTACACTGCTCTTGACTTCTGCTGCTTCAGTCAGTGAGGGACTGGAGATGAGTCTTTGAGGCCACAGAGAGGTAATAAGCCAAAAGAGAATTTGAGGGGGAAAGTTCTGGAAAGTCACCCTCTCTGCTGCTCAAGCGATGGAGAGGAAACACCAGCTTCCTTCCCCTTACTCAGTAGAAAATGCCAGCCTTGTTGGGAGTCTGGTAACCAGGCAAAATAGGTGTTAACTCCACTGTTATTTTTCCAAAGTCCTCTGCTCTTGACATCCTGTCCCCTTTCCCAGCGCTAATCCTGCAAGTGCTCATTTAGCACAGCAGAGAGGGGTTCCAGAATGTAGCTGACTCTCCAGAATGGGATTGCCCACAGTAAATAGTGAATTTACAGTCCACTCCTGCAAACAGTGCCTTGGGAACACTCCCAGAACAGAGTCCATTCAAATCTCAGTGCATTGCTTTTCACACAAAAACTTGGTAATTATACACTTGAAACAAAAAGCTTCTTATCTTGCATTCTGACAGCAAAGACCCTTCTGATTTTTCCAAGGAAGGGCAAATTGATTATTGAAGCTATCCAGGTCCATGTTTATGATGGGGCATTGACACAGTAAGTAGTTTGGATTTACTTGAGAGTGTGATCAGGATCTGATCTCTGATCAGCAGGCAGAGGAGTGGGGAATCTGAATATGGATTTTATCAACTGCCAGAATCTTCTCTTCTTATCCTGCTGACATGAGAAGCCATTACACTGTGCAGTGAAAGGGGGTTTACTGATCTAACAAGAGGAGACGGACATCTAAAATTAGAGAAGCTGTAAAAGGGAGGAGGGGGAAAGTGCATCATTCCTATCTAATCCAAATTTGATCTTTTTCTGGCTAAAATATTTGATGTTGCTCTTTTCTTTGGGTTTCCAACCTTTATGCAGCAGTGTCTCTGAAGCCTGAAGATAAAAAGCCCTTCTCCACAATACAGTGGAATGTTATTTCTGCTATAAAAGGCAGTGGCATCAGAAACTGATGTTTAAAAAGTAATTTAATGACATCTTACAAGTATAGAAAGTCTCTGTATTTTTTCACATGAAGGTTTGTTCTGAATTATGCTGTTCCATGGCTAGCTTTGTAAGATAGGAGAATCTGAAGAGGAGTTACTCAATGGAATATACGTGTCACCAGAGCTAAAACAGATACATCTACATTAGTGTTTTAGCTTTACCTCATTATATTTTTGATTCTCTACTATTGATTATCTGTGCCACAGACTATTTCCTCCCAAGGTTTTATTTCCCAGTGAATTTACCAGGTGTCTCCAAGAAGCTGTGTGAACAACATAGATTAGTTTGTTCTAAGGGCTGTTCACCATGACCTGTACAGGTGTGATTGATCTCTGAAAAAAAAAAAAAAGGAATGCTATGCTTTAGCAGAATAGGTATCAGCCAGTCTTTAGCAGTTCAGAGAGACAAGGTTTGCATCACAGCAAGGGCAGTGCAGATCAATTCAGGTGGATCATCCTGATCTCAGGACAAGGGTACTTAAACCCATTCAGCACCATTGTCCAAGCTTTCAGGTGGAAAAAAAAAAGCACTTACAAGACTTGGAGCTTCATGCTTGGACAATTGCAGGGGCTTTATGTCAACTTTCAGTCCTGCCAGCTGGGTGGTGTGGTTTAACCCCAGCTGGCAGTGAGGCACCACCCAGCTGCTCTCTCACTTACCCTCCCAGTAGGACAGGGAGGAGAATCAGAAATAAAACTGCCAAACTCATCCTTTGAGACAAGAAAAGTTATTGAAACAAAGTAAAGTATAACAATTAAAGGGAGCAAGGGGAGGGAGAGAGAAAAATAAACCCCAAGAAAAACAAGTGATGCACATCGTTGATCACCACCTGCTAACAGACAGCAAATTGTCCCCAAACTGCGATCAGCCTCTCTTCGAGGTAACTCCCCCAGTTTATATAAACCTGGCATGATGTTTAAAATATCCTTTTGGCCAGTTTGGGTCAGCTGTCCTGGCTGTGCTTCCTCTCAGCTTTTTGTGCACTTTCTTACTGACACTAACCAGTCCTTGACTTAGGGTGAGCAACAGCCAAAACATTTGTGTGTTACCAACATGATTCTCGTGCTGAATCCAAAACAGAACACTGGACCAGCTACTAAGGAGAAATGAACTCTGTCCCAGAGAAAACCAGGATAATGGTTCTCATTTGTGTGCTACCCTGATTATTAGGAGAATTCTTCTTTTCCCTGTCCTTGTATTTAACAGTTGTAAGTCTTGCTGCTGCCTAAGGCTGTGCAGTATGCTGTGAGTGGATTTGCTCTTCTGTCTCGTCCGACTGAGAACTCTAGCATGTTCATCATAATTGACCATTTCCTTCACCTTTCATCTGACATAGATAAGAGTAAGAAGTAACCTCACCCTGATTGCACAATTTCCTTTCGTCCCATACAACCTGTCTTGTCTCCTGTTGGAATATTTCCACCATCACCGTCCCATGACTCCTGAAGGAATTGACCAAATTCTTGTTAATCCTGACAAGGGAACAAGAATCCTCTGCTCCCATGGGTTGGTAAACTGAGTTACTAACTCTCCACTGAAACTTGGAAGGCAAGTTAGGCAAGTTTATTTTTCTTGAACCATTACTTGAAGGAGAGACAAGCAGCTCATTGTCACCTGCAAATGATGTCTTGTGGCCCTCTCCCTGCTCTATTTTCTTTCTTTCTGAATTGAGTAATATTTTGAAAAAATATCCAATGCAATATGTAGACTGGGGATTGGATGATAAAATATGAGCTACTTTTCCTGCTTGTCACATCTTTAAATTATTTATTGCAATAATCAACTGAACTATATTAAGTCAAAAATTACAAGAAATTTTAGTGTGTAGGTTTCTGTTCATTTAGATTACTCCAAATAAAAGTTGATTGAAAATGAAAAGAAGAAAATTGAATTACTTTAACTGATTATGCAGAGAAATGTCAATTTAATAGTTTCCTATTGTTTCTTTGTCATTTTTTTACTCCCTCTCCAAGTCTTTTTGGTGGCTTTTGCAGGTGGGAAACTTTTATTTTATGATGAGAAAATTCTTCCCATGAGGGGAAAAAATACACATTTCATTAAGCTCATAGAAATTTATGACTTAATTTCCAGTAAAACCTACAGTCACAACTCAAACTGGAAGAAAATATTTTCAAAATGGAGGTTTAAAATCTGTTTTAAAATGCCTATTTAAACAGCTTTTAATTTTGTACTTCATCCTTTTGCCATTGATAGCAAGACTTTTTCCAATCCTTATTTTCACTCACAAAACTGCAGAAAATTTAAAACTTGTCAGGATGGAATGGGAAGATGGAGCCTGAAGGGACTTGAATTTTGCTCTGTCACAGACTTCCTTCAAATGTAGGATTAGTTATCTAGTTTTTCCCTCTGTTTCCCCACCTAGACAGTGGGAACAATATTATTTGCCAGCCTGCTGAGGGCCTCATGAGAAAAAAAGTAATCAGAAATGTTTTCACTTAGGGAGTGAGGCATATATGGGTCCCTTAGGTTTTGAAATATCTTATTTTTCTTTATGCTGGAGATGTCTGAAAATCTTATTTCAACCTGCCTGGATAAATTTGAAGTGTTCTAATGTTGTGACACGTGCAGTGCTGTTACAGATATTTGAAGAAATGCTGACCAGTTGTTTGGCTTGGCACTGCTGTCAGGCCATTGCCCTCTTGAACCAAATTCTTATAAGATTCTTATAAAGCTATTTTCTATATGGAAATTCTGTCCAAGGACACAGGATTTACTGTATTTACGTCTCACAATTGCTCTTCCAGGTGGAATTGTAAAACTCCATTCAAAATGTGTCAGTCTCCATGAGCTAAGCAAACAGATCCCATTAGAAATGTGAAAAGCCTTGGGGAATTATTTATACAATGAATTAAAAAGACAGACAGTGGTGAGAAGTGTCCTGGTGAAACAAGATAATTTGCAAAGCAAGAGTAACTTTCTATGAAAATAAAGAATGAGACTTAAAAAAAAAAAAAAGTTTCACCTGAGAAACTGAGATCAGGCATTATTATTTTCTGGAAAAAATACCAGGGTTGTGCATGAAGGAGTTAAATCAAAAGAAGCATTAGACCAGAAGTGATATCTATCAATGCCTTGTGAAGGGCTTAACAGGAGGAACATGTGAACATAAATGGCTAGCTGTTGGAGAAGGCTTTGACATTACTAGCTTTTGTGAAACATGGTGGTGTGTCAAAAATCAATGGCAAACTTTACTACCTGGCTATGAAACCAAAGTAAGAAGTTTCAATTTAAGGGATGAAGGAATATTTCCTCAACCTCAAGGTCTCCCCAGAAAAAAAGAGTGCCAAAGTCAACAACTCTACAGCAGAGATTACAAACAGGCTTAAAACACTGCACACAGGGATACAAATTTGCTCCAGGATTTCCAGGTCCAGTATTTTTTTCCTTCAGACATGAAGGATAATTTTTAATTTCTTAATTATTCCTTTATTCAAAAACTTACTTGTTTGGAAGCCTTTTAGAAGTGCAGCCTGTGGCTCTGCCGTTCTGCCTTCTGCAATCTAGAAGGCTTCTTTCCAAAACTCTGCTCTTGTAGAGATTGATACGATAGCAACTGGCAAATCTTGTGCTCACCTGGCCGTTCCCTTTGGAGGCAAACCAGGTGGCAAACTCAGTTATGTGCGAGGTTGGAACACAAGATCTAATAGTCATTGCTTAACTTAAAAATGCCTGGCTTGTGCCAGAGGTAAATTCATGTGCAGAAGGACAAAAAGGCCAGAGCCCATCTCTCACATGTTGGAAGCCAGGGGGTTCCTATGACAACTCTGAATGATCCAAACCCTGGCCAGGAGGCTTGTCAGCCTTGCCAGAGGTGTCGGAGACCCTGGATTAATATTGAGAATGCCTGTGGCATTGATTTTAATCCCTGGAACAAGTTATCAAGTTTGTATGAAGAATTTCAGATCACAAAAGTTTAGATAGAAAAATAGTAGTAGTTATAAGTTAAAAGAAAAAAATTAAGTGTATGTCCAGAGGGGTTTGAAGCTCTGTACAGGGGGGGTCTGAGACACAAGAAGGAGAATTTTACACATGGCATGTTATTTCTTCTTCTTCTTCATAACCTCCATCTTCTTGGTGTTGGTGGCACTTTTGGATTGGTTTAGAATAGAAGGACTGTCTAACGTAGATGGTAGTCATTGGAAAGTAGTTGTAAATAAAGGTTACGTAGGTGATAGTGTAAAGGGACGAGGCTCACTTGGGGCAGGCACAGTGTGTCTCAGAAAGTTTTGCTGTGTTGACCTCGGCAGGGCAGAGAAATCTACTTTTGATAAGAAACTAATAAACTGCCTTGAAAACATGAACAAACGACTCCAGACTACTCCTTCAGCAAGGCGGGTTGGAAAACTGGACATTTTTGTACACTGTGGGGTTGCCCGGGACAGGGAAGACCATCACATCACACTGCTCTGGGTCAGGACAGGCTGCTCTGCTCTGCTGCTCACAGCCCACAGGACAGGTGCTTCTGGTCCTGCCTCCCAGGGCTGGCTGCCACTTGGACCTGGGTTAGAGCAGCAAATTAAACTCTGGAGGAAGGAGGGGGATAAGGACATGAAATGCAGTGTTCTCATGGTGGATGGACGTAGGGGAAGCAGTTAAGTTATGTGAAAACCAGGCATAACTGGTGGGAAAAGAAAAAAACAGTTATACCAATTAAAGTGGTTGCTTCTTCATGGTGTGTGTTATAACAAGTAACTTAATCTGTTAACATGGGAAGAAAGCTCAACTCAATAATCAGGAGACAAGACAGCTTAAAGTCTGCAAGTAATGGTTTTCTTTATTTCTCATGGAGTGTTCTGGAAATATCATGATGCAAAAAAAACCTCAAAAAAAACCCCTCCTGACCAAATGCTCAACTATTTGATTCTTCAGATCTTCAGCATCTTATGTAAAATAACTATGGGCAACCTTAAATTTGTAACAAAGGCAGAAACAGCAGAAACAGCAACTTGCTGTGTATTTAAACTGACAGTACTCTGAATGTCAGTCTATGCTTCGTGAGGAAGAAGAAAATTTCCATAGGGTTCATGTTGTTGGTTGATTCAGAATGCCTGTTATAATTGTGAAATAGTGGTAGGAATGGATTGAGATATATTCATGACAGTAGGTGGACTAATGGAATTCAGTGACTTTATTTAAAATGTGCAGGAGTTTATTATAATACTGTAATAGAAATGTCATTTACCCTGACAGGAGGAGAGGGAAAAACCCTGTCAATGAATAATAACGGAGTTATTTAAATGTCAGCTTTCTTGCAAATAGTTTGCAAAACAGAAATTATTCTACATGTTTCTAGTTTTGTTTTAATTTACTACTGGGAAAGCCAGAGCTTCAATGCCACAAGTTTGGTACATTTTATACTATGAAATGAGCTAGTAATCATGAAAATGTTTATATTCTTGCATTGTCTTCTGCTTTACTGAAAAAATAAGGAGTCAGATTTTAAACAGCTACTGGTAAAATTTGGAATTTAATGACAGCAATTACAATTAATACAGTGGGTACAGTGGGACAGGTGTGTAGTTCAGAATTGAGTCTAAATACTTTTATTTTCTGAATATTATTCTTCTACTTTCATCTGCACATTAGTGACATCCACAATGTACCACTCACATCCCCATTCTCCCCCCAAACAATTTGACGCAACTTGCTGTGACCTGACAATGAAATAGGGCTTACTGCTCATTTGTTTACATATAGTTATTCCATTAGCTGTAGCTATTTAGAAGGCTATTTTTGTGTTTTCAGCTCTACAGGTCCTGGGTTTAGTCCTTTATGATGATCTCTCCAGGTATTTGCTTGCTCATGTTATACAGGTGGACTAAAACTGATTACTCCCTGCAGAATTTCAGAGGAGCAGCCTTCCACACAAAATGTGGAGATGTTGGTTGCTACATATCCTTTCCCCTTCAGATAACTGGGAGTGAATTTGTTGATCCTGCTTTGTCATTAGTGCCTGCACCCTGCTGAGGTGCATCTGTCTTTTGCAGCTCTTCCAGGTTAGGCTGGCTTCCTGGGCCATCCAACGGCTGATGTGTTTTTATGGGTTAGGAGTCTCATGCTGCTTTATACACCCATTTAATAAGACAAAGCTCGTTATCTAGGCTGCTAATCAGTGCCTGCTTCTATACATATACATACATACGTACATATATATCATAGAAATAAGACAAATATGGGTTGGTCATATGCCTGGGTTAGATCTGAACAGAGATTTACCATGTATGCAGTGTTTCCTTTGATGTAATTACTTTTTACCACTGCTCTGCAAATGTATGTATTTCCATTTCTTTGTGTTAAAACACTTACGGATGCCTAGGCGCTGTTGTATATATAACATTTCCCTCCTGCTCCCCCTCCCATGTTAAAATTAAGGCTAACTGTAAATGGGATGGTAGAAGGACTGGCTATTGTCAGTTTAGAACACAATAATGACAGGAGGATCTAACAGTAGCTCCTTTGACTGTTTGTGAATTCATTAATCTGAAAAAACAATGTTTTTCTAAGCTTTTAAATCTTTTGGTTTCTTTTATGGATGTTGACAGAAGCACACGCTTCCATCTGTAATAGAGCGTTACCTGTAAATAAAGCTGTGCATGCAAAACAATTGCCTAGAGATTTGAAGTAAGAAGTGGCTGGCAATTCTGAGATTACCATTTGCTATTGCTGTTGACATAAGTTTGCCTGTGTTGTGGCAGGGGTACTGGCTGCCTTTCTTGAACAATTTCAAAACAAGTTTTATGTCTCAGATTTTCTTTACTCAAATCCCCTTTTGAAGGATCCCATTTTGAATTCATAAGAAAATGCAGCATTATTTTAATATATTTTTCCTAACTCTGCAGGTCAGATTTAGTCCTTACTATCTTCGCATGTCTTTGTCAGCTCAAACTTCACAAAGGGTAGTTTCTGGGGTTTAGGCAGAGAGCAGCAGAAATACTCATTTCTGATAAGACTGGGTGGTGAGGTACCAAAGGGAAGCTGCCAGGCTGTGTTCAGCATCCTGCTGTGGATCCCCTCACCTGGATGCTGGAGCATCTCTGAAATACTCAGAAACAACCAGAACAGCATCCTCCTCCTCGGTCCTCTGAGGAAATAGCTCAGTGAGTTTATATGTGCTCCTGAGAGAGATGACCTTATAAAGGGAAAGATCAGTCAGCAGATGAGAATTTGACGTTAATGTTCTAAACACCAAAGGTCATACATGCACAGAGGAGGGTGTGTGTTTATTGGAGGGAGGGAGAAATCTGTGGACATAAATCAGAGGCCAATTGTTATATGAGCAGGCAGATACGTGCAAAGGCTTCTATAAAGTTCCTAAATAGAAAGACTCAACTTTAATGCAGATTCACATTTTAGTGCAATTCATCTTTCATGGATAAAACCCTAAGCTGCTGCTTTCTTGTTTTATTCATGTACTGATTGTAAAATCTGGAATCTCAGAAGCTATAATATGACCAGTATGATATTTGATTCAGAAGTGTTCCACCCTCCATATTCCACCAAAAAACCAAAACAAAACCACAAAAACCCCCAAAAGCGTAAGCATTAAAGGTCTTAAATGCCTTTGTATTTAGCACTGTTGCCCTGATAGGAGAGAACTTGCAAATAATGGGTGCCAAGATTTTACTTCAAAATGTCTAGTTTTGGAGTGCTTAGCAAAAAGGAAAATTCATGTTACTGCTTGCAAGTGAAGTTCTATATAGGCCCATTTGTACGTGGTACTGATGAGATCCAGGAATATGTTATGCTTTGGAATGTATTACCCAGATACATGTCCCTTTCTGAAATTTATGGATGCCAACTCTACTGGTTTGGGCTGATTATCTAAAACCCTGGGATACTGGGACAGAATTCAGGCAAGAATGAGCTGCATAATGAACAAAACCTCTGCTGATGATTGATCTTGGTTCCAGTCACATGCAAGGAGTAACTCCTACAGGAACACTGGACAGTCTTATTTGTTCACTACTTTTGTTCTTCTCCAGGATATGTAGTCAGTGTCTTTATGGGCAACCCTAATCTCAGAAATATTTTATTTTCTCTACTGAATGGTGGCTTTTAAAGCAAGAATAAAGCACGTGTCCATCCTTTCTGCTAGTCAGTGTCAGAGAAGTTGCTTTGGAATACACTGAGATGAGCCATCTCAACAAAATTAGTCTAAGCTTGGAGTATATGATGAATTGATAACCTTAATCTCTTGCTGTCTGCTATTTGGCATTTCTGACAATCATTATCTTCTGTATGCAGAATGTAGCATTTCTTATTGTACATGTTTAAGATGCTTTGGGAAGATGCTGGTTTAATTTTTCCTAATCTAATTTAAATGCAAATTATAAACACGCACATGATGCTGTGTGTATATAATTAAGTATCATTATATACTACATGAATCATTGAAAAAGCTCTGGAGAGCCATTCCGCTATTTAAAGCATGACTTATATTGAAAAGCTGCCAAGTGACTTGTGGTTTTGTGATTAAGTGTTTGTACTTAAAAGAATCTCTCTTGAATTGTAGGTCAACAAATTATGGGACAACATATGAGAAGCTGAACGATAAAGTTGGTCTGAAGACTATTTTGAGCTACTTGTATGTTTGCCCAACAAACAAACGTAAGGTAGGTGATGATGTGTTGGCTCATTTTAGCTTTATGATGCTATTTCTGCTCTGGAGATCTCTTCTGATTTTCCTCCATATCTGTTACTGTTTAAGTAGTAGGAATCTCTCTGTTGCTCTTGCCTTGAAATAACAGGTGTTAGTTTATCAAAATAGAACCCAAATTGTACCTCCTGTACCACTCACCAGTAATACTTGAGGGAAGGATGGCTATTAAATGGACAGGCACTGTGCATGTAATTGTTTGCCCACCTTCTGGATGGTGTAGATTTCGTCGTCTGGAAGGGAGACTTGTTAAAATGGCAGAAACACATCTACAGTGACCAGGTTGTATGTAACATTATTTGTCTTTTAAGTGCTCCCAGTAGTGAACTGAACAGGATTTGACAAATTCCTGCAGAGAAAATGCCTTCGAAGCCCAGAAGGTTTTAATCATTCAGACACCCTGCTGACTAACAATTTACTGTGAATTTATAATGCTGACATATTCACGAAAGGAATCTGGATGCTTTCTTTGACATATGTTTTTGACATTTTTTTTTTGTTTTCTACTCCTTGTTTTTAAGTCCTTGTGCATAGTTTGAGTCACTACAGGCAAAACTAAATTACATTGGCAGAAAATGTTAGTAAAGACTCACTTCTAAAGGAGGCTGGGTGTATTTGGGCAGCTGAGATCACTATAATGCTGTTTTCACTATACTGAAACAATTATGTGTTCTTTGCGATAGACTATGAAAGGAAGAGGGAGCTAACCAGAGAGGACAAGGCTTAGCAGTTTAAGTTGAAATTAAATGGCCCCAAATTAGTGGAGATATGTCATCTCATTGATACTGACTCTTAAGAAGATATGAAGCTATTCTCTAGGAGCTGAAGAATGAAATTATAAGGTCACTTAAATGTCCTTCAGCAAGCCAAGTGAAGTGCAGGGTGGGACCAAAAAAATCCTCCTTCACCTCTGGCTGCATCCTGCACCGTCCCACTGCCTGCCTTTCTCTGCCGCCCTTGTTTGTGTAGCCATCTGGTGAGCTGGATCCAGGAGTGACCTGCCTGAAAACTAATTCCTTTCCAGCTCAAAAATGAAACAGTTGAAAGGAAAAGCTTTCAGGCAGAAGTGTGGAACTATCTTTTCTGGCAGAAGTCTGCTGTAAAGTTGGCCTGTAGTCATACAGTACAGTGCCAGAGGAAAGCTGCAACCCCTGGGATGAGAGGACCTAGGTAATGGTCTAAGATCGAATGTTTCAAAGTTCATTTCAGCAGGAGCAGAGTGTTAGGCTTGAAGGGAAAGCTTTTGGAGGGCCTCCTTATGCTGTCTGTTTCTGTGGAACATCAGGCCATTCCATCAATAAACATTTAATTTTAGACACCCAAATAGTTCCCTGAGGCTAAGAGGGCATGACATGTGTCCAAACTAAGAATACTTCTACAAGGAAGGCAAAAATACTGAAGCTCAAGGGCTTTATTACACCTGCTGTGGAATGAAAAGCTGAAGGAAACATTTTTAAAAATTTTGCCACCAAGGAAAAATCAATGGCTCCTGAGACCTGATCCCCTTTCCTCCCCTGAAATTCTGATAACACTTTCAGAAACTCTGGTCACTTTGAAAGTTGCATCTTGTTTCACTACTGTGGGCTGGGTCCATAGCTGCAGAAATACTTATAAAATGTAGAACTCAACTACTCTAAACTCCATGAATTTTATAAAACTCAAACCCTTCATATGAAGGGTTTATATACTGCTGCAGTTAGTACTGGGCAAATGCTAACAGTGTGTTTTCGCTAAATATTAGTTGTATGTGGTGATTTCTCAGACTGCACCTGCAGCCTTAGATGTCCTTTGTTCCACAAGGCCTTGGCATAGAGAAAAGGCTTCTTCAGTAGTGGAAAAGAAAATGATGGATTTTTCATCTTGAAATCACTGAATGAGAGACCTTGCTACAGCAGTGATCCGTAAGAGGGGGTCAGCATGTACTTAACTTACTGAAGTTGCCTTGTTTTGGGGAAAAAAAAAATCTTTTAGCACATATTTAACATTTAGGAGTAGTTCCATTGAAACAGAAGGTAAATTTTGAACTTAGCTGACTCAGGACTGATTGCTTGTAATGAAAAAAAGCAAGTGTACCATTTATGTAAGTCTTGTCTCTTCTTTGCAAAGCAGAGGAGTTAGAACAGTGAACAGTAGAATATGTGTAATTGGATTTATTAAAATAATTGAATGATTTGTTCATGAATTTTGATTATTTTCACATTCTGGGAATGAACGAACAACAACATGTGTTGAATAAATTGTTTGTTGTAATTTATTTGCTCTTCTCCATCTAGAAAAAAAATGAATCTATAAATACCCAGTATTTGCAGAGCTTCCCACAGCCCATGCATGCCAATTTATTTCTAAAAGCTTTTGACTTCCAATTCTTGTCTCTTTATTGAACAAAATTAAATCCCTTAACCAGACATTGCAGGCAATGTCATATTGCAAAAGGATGCTTGGAAAAAAGAATTAGAACAAAGTCAACCATTACTTACAATTTAAACTGACGACCTATTGCTGTTTCTTGGCATTTTTCTGAATTACAATATTTTCCAAAGGAAATGACAGAAAGTGGTTACTAACACAGTGATGTATAAGTCCTGGCAAAGAGAAGTGGAAACATTTTTTTACTTTTTTTTCCTTTTACTGAATTACTGTGCTACCTGGTTGTATGACAGATGATACAGATCGAGGGTAAAAAATGTACCACATATATCTTGCCAAAGACACAGAGCCTGTTTGAGTATTTGTCAACAAGTCTCCAGAAGAGATATGTGCAATGTGCAATAAATCCCTAGGCTTAGATATGTCAACATTGGTTTATTTGTTAGGTTCATAGAGCCTTCTGTGATGAGAAAGAAAATTATTTGAATTCTTCTACATGAAGAAATACTGTTTGGGGATAATGCTGATGGGTTACAAACAAAACTAAAATAGAAATCCAAGCTGATACCTTGAAATTCTGTTTTCACAGAAGTGTGTTGTTCATTTTCCTAGAAACTCACATGCACTAAGCTTTACAGTCTTTCTCTATAAAAGCCTTTCAGATAGATTGTTTTTACTCATTGCATGGAAAAATCATAGGCATATGCACATAAAAACTGAATGGGTCGTGGTGGGGACTCTAAATTTGTTTAACTGGAGGTTTTCTTTGACTCGGGAAGTGTTGGTGGCTAATTTAGATGCTATATCCTTGTAGGAAGCACACTCTGTTCTCTGCAGAGAGCCAGTTTGTGCAGCCCATTCGTTCTTTGTACTTTTGAGCCCCTTGTATCTGTGGATCTTCAGTTAATTAACTAATGCTGGGTGATAGTATCTGCCAGTGACTTTTATGCTATTAATAGGACTAGTGCATCAGATATTTCCAGTGGGTTTGAATTTTTGTGGTTTTGTTTGTTTGTTTGTTTTATTTTTTCTCTCCCTTTCTGCAGGCCTGCCTTGTTTATTTTTTTTTAACTTTATGCCTCCAACTGTTCAGATTTAATTGCTGTGTGGAACAGTGTTGCCTTTTTTTTCCCTCTGTGTAAAGATGAATGGATTGCAGATGCCTTCCTCTTCCTTGATATTCACTGCTTGTGTTGATCACCTCTATCACAGTGTGTTAAGCATTGTCCTGTTGAATGTGTTGAATCAAGATAGATATTTATTGTAAATAAAATTGCATGTGTTTCAATGCTGGCTAGATCCCCAACTACTTCAAATTTATTTATATTAATGAGTTTTAAATGAAAATAAATTAAAGGAAGGGCAGCCTAGTCTTCTGTTATTTCCAGCATTGGCTGGTGGTTCTGCACAGAATAGTTGGCAGAAGTGTCTATTAGTCAAGACAGTAGAAAACTTACCCTTATTAGGTAAAATGAGAATGATTGATTGCTACTTTCTATGCTGTGGTATTAGGTGAGTTTATTTGCTTTAGGGAAGTTCTGCTTCTGAAACGTGAACTGCCCTCTTGTATAAAGGGTTGAGACCTAGAGCTGTGTGCTTTACCCTCACCTTTGTACCCACTCTGCTAAGAGTTGGGGAAGATGTCCATAGAGGTGAACAGTTCCACCTGGCATTTCTGTTTCTCAGAAGTATGCTTATCTTGCTAAAATCAATTTGGGAATACTTCTAAAAATTCTATTTGTGATGACCTTACTATGGAAACTTCCAGAAGTCTGATGTGAAGGCAGGTCTTGATTTTTTAAGTTAAGGAAAAAACATTTATTTCTGGTGATGTCCTCCTTGTAGCCTCTGTAAATGTTAGTGTGAAGGCTCTCAGTTTGTATTGGAGAGGTTAGAGCTCACAGAGCTCTGGGCACACCTCACTGTGCACTAAGTCAGTCCTGTGGCAGTCAAGGGATGGCATCCTTAGCAAATTAGGCACAGTGGGAAACCAACCTCTGTCAGTCATGCCAAAAGGACATTGTGTGATTGTAGTCCACTCTTGCTGAGATAAAATCAATTATTTTCTTGCTTTCCTCTTTTAATTTGGAAGGAAAGGTCCTTGCTAGCTGCAGGCTGTGAGTCCAGCCCTCAAAGAAACAGTCATAAGAGACCTAAAAGGCATATGTGAATGTTTGGAATTGTTTAGGGTTTTGTGATTGGTGTTTTTTGCATTCGTTTTCTTTTCTTTTGTTTTCTTTTTTTTTTTTTTCCTAAATGTTGTAGTGGACAGGAGATTTCAAGGACATATTTAGTGAGAATGTTTTCATACCGTTTTAAAGGGAGGAACCATCTTGTCCTGCAGCGTTTTGGAAATCAAAACATAAATTTGTTCAAGTGGAAACTTCTGTTTGGATTAAATGCTGTATGACATAGGATAGTGCATGAAATGTCTCCTATGCTATGACCATAAGTCATAGTATGATTCTTTATAGCCTCATAATTTGCTTCAGAGAGAGTATTTTGGAGGGAATTGAGAGAATCTGGTGTGGGATTCATCTCCTGTTTTCACTTGCCTGATAAGCAGTTTGGGTTAGGTAGTACTACATGTGCCTTTTATCCAATGGTCTTCCAGTGGAAGAACCTAGGATTCTCCTTCAATTCTATTTTTTCCTCTAAATACAGTGGCCTAGATCTGTTTCCTTTATCAGTTTGAGCTAAAGATTCCACCTCATTAGAAAAGGGTTGAAATCCTTAAGAGATGCAAGAGATTATCTTGGTCTGCAGGAGTGTTTCCATGGATAACACTGTACACATGCAAACAGTTCACTACCCATGGGAAGAGGGATGTCTCACACTGAGAATTAAGATGTCTTTAATTTTCTGCAGTTCAGCAGTAATGATGGATTAAGTAGACAGCTTTACAAGACTCTGGTGGTGGTAACTGGAAAATCTGATAATCTTGGGATGTCCTTGGGATAATGCAATTACAGTTTTCACTTTTGCTTGTAATACCTTTAGATTCAAGATTAATTCTAGCTGTGAACCAGATAAACAAGCACAGACTTGATTTCCATTTCAGAAGACTGTATTTTTGCCTCCCATCTCACATGCAAAAAAAAAGATATTTTTTACCAGTTTAGAAAGGTGGATTGCTGCTCACATCTGTTGGATATGATCTGGCAGCTGGGTCGTTTCTCTGGAGTCAGTGAAGATGTGTCACAGTAGAGCTGGTGCTGTCTTTAATACCGAGTTCGTGGGGAAACAAATAATTAACAATCATTTGATGCATATTAACAAACTGAAGGCAAAGCCTCTTCTTTCAAAGTGAATACTTTTACTTTTGAAGTGTCTGGCAGCATCTGCTACCAAACTTTCTGATTCATAGCTGCAGAACATGACAGCTCTCACAATAGCCATTACACACAAAGCCCTTGCCATTACTCTACATCCATATCTCTTCTTGGATATGAAGTGAAATCAAAGCACATTTATTCCACTTCTGCTCTTGTAAGCCTATCAAAAATAGTGGCAGTTTTGACATTTCCTCACTCAAAAGTAGCACTATGGTATGCCTTTGTATCTCACAGAAGTCTCCAAGGGCACACTGGGTGTTGAAACTAATGATAGGGAAGTATAAGCCATGGAATTCAGCTTTAGAGTTTTAAAAGTGTTCTTGTCCTTCTGAGTCTGTTCCCTGTTTTCTACAAACTGGACAATTAAAATTTTTGCAAGATAATCTCTTGTTGAATGTCCTTCAATTCTTTTATCCCTTTTTAATTCCTGTGTGATTTACCAAAGACTCTGGAACAGATGATATCCCTTTTGGCAAGGAAGGATATACGCCAGCAGCTTAGAGAGCACAGGAGCAATATGTTGTTAGTTGCAGGCCGTATACAGGCAGCTGGGATTGATGGCAGAGCAAGAACAGACCTGCCTTAGTTTCAAACTTGTAGCTCCATCCATTTCCATAAGTAAGACAGGCTGTTTAAACCAGGAAGAAAGCCAGTTGCCATAATATTGATTTTTTTTTTCCCTGTGAAAAACTGGTGGTTAAAAATCAGTTTGTTCAGTGTCCCATAAAGTTGGGCTAAAAATATGTACAGCAGGGTTTTTTCCAGTTACCTTCTGGGTTTTGAGGTATTAAAGATACATAACTAAATCTCTTTTATCTCCTTTCCCTGTTGTGTCGTGGTAGGAACATACTTTTATGGTCATGAAATTTGGGAGTTGTCTTCATGCTATATGTCTTCAGAAGTTCACCTTCAAGGGAAAAAAGTAGATGATACTGTGACATAACCATACAATGGCTGTTTTGTGGCACTTTGTAACTAAACCCAAATGTTGTTTGAATATTGACCAGTCAAAGTACTATCTGTTAATTAGCAGATAGTGTAATCTGTAGGGCATGTTTGCCAGCAGATCACAACTGCTCACTCCTTCTGCAGTCTAGATATGTTGTTACACAGAAATGAATAATGAAATGACAGGATACTCGAGGGTTTTGCCTTCTGTCTAGCTGTGCTTGGAGTACAGGGAGAAGAAAGTGAAGAAAATAAACAAGAAAAATACTCTTGATTATTAAACTTCTGATTGATAAGTGCTAGTGAATGCAGAGAGAGGGGAGTGATGGCAAAGATTAATGGATGTAATTAGAAAGCCATCTACTGCTAAAAAAATGTGGAATTTGACTTGTATGCAAATAGCATGAGAACTAGAGACCAACAAGTGATGACTCATATATCAAATTGAGAATAAGAGATCCTTGAGGAAGCAGCCAAGCTTCGTGGGGAAAATGGGAATAATTGTCTGGTATGAAAAAGATACTGCAAAAAACATGAATGACCTTTTCCTTTTGGTGCTACTAAGTGAAAGGCTTAGGTTTCTTTTTGCAGGGACAAAGAGAGATTTTCCAGAGCCAGAATAATAATGATAATAATAATAAAAAGAAGTATAATCTAACACAAAATAGGGAATTCAAGGGTCAAAAATTACTGAAAAAAAGGCACTGTAGTCTGTATTTTTTGTGTTGTGTCTTTTGATTCCCATCTCTCCACCTCTTTCTCAGTAGCAGCCAAAAAAGGAATTAAAACATTTAGGAAGAGCATATAACTTGAGGAGTAAGGAAAATACAATGCTTATCACACAGCTTTGAGAGTCACGGCATAGAGAGTCTGTGGGTGGGAATACACCGCTGTGTGGCTTTCAGATGGGTATGGGTCTCCCACAGATTTGCACAAACTCAGTTTCTGTGGAGGAATCTCTTCTACCATGTTCAGAAGTACCGAATTGTGGTCAATGTTTCTGTAAAGCTAAATGTTTTAGGGATAAGTGAGAACAAAGGAGAGAAAGCTGTTGAGGAAGCAGAGCAATGATAATGGCAATAGCTGGAGGTGGTGCTGAGGGTGGTGTTGAGGTTGACATTAACCAAGCAGACCAAAATGTTCGTGAAGAACTATCACAGGAGTTCTTGCTATGCATTCTGATGCAATGGATCAAGCCCTAGACCACTGTTTCCTAAGCAGTTTTTCATGGATAGGGGGGTGAAATCAGACCGTGGTGAATGGTCAGAGCACACTTGTACCTTCACAGAAGAACATGTGAGGATTTGAGAGAAATAGTTGGTAGTAAACTTTGACTGTGGCCAACTGTTACCATAAATCTGTGAGCCAACACACTTTTGTTGCTTTTTTTCTTAAACTGACACTGCAGTTAAAAAGCTGGTGAAATATTTTCAAAAGATAATATTCTACAAAAGCATTTAAATTAGCACACTGTTTGACAAGCAAAAATCAAATTTGCAGTTTTCTATTGCATATAGAATATTATGAATAATAGATTTTGTTATTTAGAGAAAGAAAAAATATTGATTGAAAACACTTATTCCTAGTCAAAACACTATTTTTTTTCTGCTGAGGTCATCTAAGACTTTTCTGTCTTGAAAAGATTGATGTTAGTATAACAATGTTTTGGGTGTAAAAAGCTAAAGCCCTTTTGTTTTGAAATGTTGCCTTTTAAAATTCTTTAGAGATTTACCAAGATAAATTCTACTGAAAACAGTGGCATATAATAATGGTACTTAAATTACATTTTTAATCACTTTGCTGATGCTATTGTTGTTAAAAGTTTACTCTGAACAGCTTAAATGCAAAACACTGAATTCTCCACTCCACATACGCATTTAGGTCTCTCTTTGTGTAAATATAAAATCTCTTCAGTCTCCAGTCCCATGTACCAAATTCCTTTATTAGAGGTAACAAGGAGAATTGGAAAGGCACTGTGACCCAATCCTTGCATTACAAATTCTCTATGTGCAGGCATTTCTCAGAGTTTTGTCTCTTGTGGAGTGATGAGATGCTGATGTGTTTGTTCAGTATCTTTTTCCACACAGACCAAAGACAGACAGAAAGCCATGGAATATGTTCTCCTTGCAACTGCACAGTTACCAACAAAACCTCAATTTGTGATGCCTAATCTTAATGCAGAATTAGAAGATGTATCTTCATCAGATATGGTTAAAAAAAATCACCTTCACCTGGTTTAATGCTCCTTTGCACAGCACATTGCACAGAGTTTGAATATTATTTTTCTGTGTTGTTTTTTTTCAAACACCATATGTTTTAGAGGATTTTGCGTTGTGTGTGGAGTCTGATTGCTTGTCTCTGTTTCCTCACAGACAATTTCTGTGAACTCTACTCTTGGCCATGTTGTGTGCTCTGGATGTAGCTTTCTGGTGAAGACAATCCATTAGAAGTAATTCCTTAATAATTGCAATGGACTTACAGCTGTTCCTGGACATTATGCAGCCCCGAGAACATAAAATCCTATTATTGTGACTCATCCTTGTGCGTCAAGACCAAGATTCTTCTGTCCTATTTATAAGTTAAGAATTTATAAGACGAGATTTTTTTTTCTCCCTTTTTGAACAGCAGCTGTTCCTTTGGGTTCTGGTGCACAACTTGTCTCCCATTTGTTACTATTACTAATGGTAAATAATCAGTGTAATAGCATAGCAAATCTGAATAACAGTTTGTGCTTAGCTTTTGGCAGTGAAGGGAGAAACACAAACACATCTGTATATCCTCCCTAATGCCACGTTACTGAGCTCCCAGAAAGTAAAGAACAATTGCAGATGAGCCCATGCAGTATCAGCTGGAGAAGAAAGTGTGGCAGTTTCTCTGCTTCTCTTCTCTTCTACTTGAGAACTCTTTTTTTTTTTTTTTTTTGGTAATAGGTAGTTCAGGAGAAATATTGTCAATCCAGTTTATTAATGGGATCAAATTTATGTTTTTCTAAAGTCAAAAAATAATCAGCTGCAGACAGAACACAGGATTTTGGTTGAAATCCTAGGCACAAAAATAACCTTTTCTTTTAATTCATGTGATTCTGGATGATCACAATCTTCCAGATCTCATTTTATACTATTTCTTTTTGAGAGGGAATCACAAACTGCAGTTCACCTGTGCAAGTTTGTGCCCTTCATTCATATTGCTTAGAGATATAAACAAGCCCTTTCACAAAAAAACAAACAAACAAACAAACAAACAAAACAACACCAAAAAAGTATGCAGAAAGGAAAGCATCAATTAGTTGAGCCTGTTTGGCAGAGTAGCTTTAGGTTTTTGTGGAGGGATAGAGGAACCTTTATTCAGTCATTCAATGAAGCACTGTAGCATCAAATGTAGGAAAAATCATCACTGCTCCAGACCCCTGTGTGCCTAACACCAGTGGCGTGGCAATATTCCTTTTTAAACTTAGATAAATTTCTCTAATGAAAAATGTCTTTGACATTTCAATCCTTGGAGCTGAGAGCTGTGTCCCAAGTCACTTTCCTTGTTAAAGCTTTTCACTGTTCTCTTACATTCTGTACTGTCTCTACTGTCAGCAAAACTTTTCCATGTGTTCCAGGATGCCAGACCTTTCCTTGCTGCTGTTTCAAGTGTGTTGCTGCTATTTGCAAGCTCTCACAGGAGCGTTCAGTCAATTAGCACCAAAGACTCCCATTGTTCCAGAGGGACTGACCTTCTGCCCTTGGGCACCAATTAAAATCTATTACTTTTTTCCCATCGTACTTGCTGTAATTGGAGCTCTGGCTCTTTGCCTGGTGGAACTTGTTGGGCTTTCCTCTCCTTTTCATTACTGAAACTTTGCTAAAGATAGCAAGAGTGAAAATTACAAACCACATATGTGTCTACCTTGGGGACAACAACAACATTTTAATGAGACTTTTAATTTACTCTCTCTTTCACTTGTCATCAGGAGTATAAGAAAAATCCAAATCAAAGAACAGATATGTTTCATATGATGATATGGCTTACTCCCTTCGTCTTTTTGTTCTCTTCCTTCAGCTAATATGCCCCAATTATTTTACAGAAAAGATTTTCCAGCAACTGCAGGACAAACATGCTGTGAGCCTTGCTAATAAAAATACTGTGCTCTGAAGGTTGAGGGGAGCAAGAGCTGTGTACCTCACAACTCTCTTGAGCCTCAGGGACTGTCCTTGCTTGTATGCCAATACTGGATAGGTGTACCTTTCTTCCTAGAGTATGCCTGCAGCTCGTGTCTCTAAATAAACAGTAAAATAATATCAGTAAAAGCATTTTTCTCTCCTGGTGGTTGATAATGACCAAGCAGTCTGTCTCAACTGGCTAGCAGCAAGTGCTGTGCTTGTCACAGCCTGCTTCTGTGGCGTTGGAACCACTGAAATCATGCTATGTACAGCTGCTCTTATGTAAGCGTGGCTGCCACCTCAGCGTCTTTCAAGAGTGAATTTAAACCTATCCTGAAGGTGAGATTTGCAAACATGCCAAGTCCATGCTAAAAGGAAATTTAGGGAAAAAAAACCCAACCCACACTTTGGGATTTGGGATTCCCTTGCTTTTAGTGAGGATAATCTAAGCTAAAAGTATCTGATTGATACTCACTGAATGGTTGATGTGGATCAGAAAAGTCAGCCATTAAGGGGCTCTTTGGGGGTGTTTCTGGTGATTGCAACCAAGCAGGACCTGCAGGCAGTCTGAGTTTTGGTTTTTCCACCCTTTGGACAACAGATGTACCGTAACAAGTTTGCACGTTCAGCAATGTAGCCTTGTGGAGCTAAGTCAGGAGGAATTGAAGTTTAAATTCTTTCTTTATCTAGGTCCCTGAAGGCACTGTCCATACGGTCAAGTCTGTATATAGTTTTATTTTGCTAGTGCCACCTCCATGACAAAACCACCCATGGGTTGATGAGGAGGATGCCCGTGTGAATAAAGCTCAGCCTTGGAGTCTGGCCCTGTTGTGGCTGACTCCTGATAGACTGGCACAGGCAGGGTATCCTTCAGCTAATTCAGCTACCACCAAAAGGGGAACAGACTTCAATACAGGTTACAACAGCCCGTCCGGAGCTTGGAGTGCTCCTTGTGTGACTGCAACCTGTGTCACTGCGTCTCCACAGATGTCAGTACTCAAGTTAACTGAGGTATTTTTATATCTGTAGGAGTGGAGAGGTGACTTTAACAAATGTAAAAAAATGTAATAATCTACAACTTTTTATTTCCTTACCTGCTTTCTCATTTAACATGTAACTTTGAAAAAGTTGCATTGAAGCTTTGCACGTGGAAGTGGTAGCTCCTGACTTCTGCAAAACAGAGATGTATTTCACAGAGAAAATCTCACTGTGGTTTTTGGGGGTGAGGTGCTGTGTAAGTGCAAACAGTTTTTTTTTTTTAATATATTCATTTAATCAATTCATGTGCATAATAAAAAAGTATGTTCCCACTATAAGGAAGGTTAATGTTGTTCAATATATCTCCATTACAGCCATACTAAAGCTGTGTGTATATGTTCTGTTTGAAATTATATGAATAGGTGCAGTGTTATACTATGCACATTTGTGTATTATTGCTGTGTGAGAGATATATGGCCTCTACCACTTGAGATGGAAAAAGCATGTATTTCAGTAAAAAGATATTTCCTAGGCTTGCTGCACCAATATTTAATGAAATTATGAATAAGTGAAGCAGATTCATCTAAAGAAAAGAACATTATTTTTGCTGGGGAGGGGGAGAGTTTAAAAATCAAAACCTTCTCTCTCTCAAAGTTTACCTGCTTTCAAAATCCAGGCAGTGGAAAGGCTGTTCTCTACTTAAAATGCAAAACCTCAGAAAAAATAAATGCCTCATCCTTCTGAAAAATCCATTCTTAAATGTCATAAAATGTTACTTGGTAATCTGTCAAATCATTCACATTGAAGGCTGCTGTGGTCCAACCTGAGTTTAATCTAAAATGAAATTAGTCCACACGTTTCTTCCTTGAAGCTCAGACTTTCATCCCATGTGGGTTCTTTGCCAGGGACGGGGTGGCTGTGACCAGGGCAGTGTTAATGGTGATGGGTGTGTGATGAAAGGAGTGATTTTCACAGAGGGTCAGACAGATATCCAGCTTTCTGCCAGCACCTTCGGTGAATATTCGTTAAATAAAAGTCTCCTTCTTAATGTTCTTCAATCCAGAAAAAAATACTCCACCTCGCTGATTTGTGGAGAGCAGGAAAGCTTTTCCCCTCTTTGAGTACATGGAAGGGCCCTGCAAACAAACACACACAAGTACAAAAACATCTAGTAGCCTGTCTCAGCTAGCAGAAGCAAACATTTCTAAGAAACTGTGAAATAAAAAAAAAAGTTCCTCCATTTCCTTTCTGTATTGTACCTGAAATATATCTTCTTCTAGTTCAGAATGCATTTGGATCTCTCTAGCAGCAGGTGGTGAAGCTGCAAAAAGTATTTGTGTGGAAAGAAAGAAGGAAACCATCTCTTTCTGAGGCTGCAGAGGAAATTTAGGCAAAGAGAATGTAATTAGCCAAGCTGAAAAATGCCTGAGAGAACAGAATTGCCTGCATTATTCCTGCACAGAGTTTTGAGAACTTTAATAAATGCTAGTGATCAGCAAAGTAGTTTTAAGTATAGTCTGGAGGTCTGCAGTAAAAACCACAAGAAGCAGACTCAACAACTACAGCAAAATTAGAGGTACTTTTTTCAAGAGGGTGATTAACTAACTTATGTTAATATTGTCATAAATGTGTAATCCACGGCAAGGATATTTGGAAAGGGTAAGTACATTTTATGGTCGTTTAAAGGGAAATTTGCTTACACGTCAGTGTTCAGTTAGTAAAAGCATTTATTGACTATTAAAAGCTGCATTTAGATAGGACTTTGCATGTGTGAGAGAAACTACTTTCATGTAGTAGTTCATTTCATTGCCACCAGTGTTCCAAATTCAAGAACATAAAGGAAGGGGAGGATTCATCTCAGCCACCCCAGCACCCTGAGGTGACATTGCTTCCTGCAGTGTTGAGAAGATGCCCATTTAAAACCTGCTGCATGTCTCTGATATGTGCCTGTCTGTGTAGTAGTAGAAGTTAAAATAGCTACAGCAAATGATAGTAAAGTAGAAAGGAATAAGAAACCCAGAAGTTTTCTATGCAATAAGATTTAATTATTAGATGGTAGCCTTGTTAATCTAAATAATAATCAGAATAATTAATATGTTTAGCTCTGATTTTAATTGTGATTACAGCTGGAGTAATTTGAAAAATACATGTTTGATTATCATGTTAAACAAGACTTTTTTACCTTTCTTAAATTGCAGTTATGAACGTAGTACATTATTGCAGTCTTTGGTGAAAATAAGAACAAGGTCCATTATAAATTAAAAATATGGATGTACAGAGAAGGCTACTAAGTGAATTAGAAGGAAAACTTGGGAAAAAAGAATCCAAACCTGTCTTGGGAATGGTTTACAAGCTTTTAAATGCAAATTTATCAAAGCTTTTTGTAAGTCATGGATCTGATTTTTAATCGGTATTCCACTGCTTGAAAATCAGCCACACACGCTCTCACTTGGTTAACATTCATTTTACTAGTCTCAGATCTTGGTCCAAAATCCACTGGAGTCAATAAAAAGACTCATTTTGAATGCAAAATTTAATTATTCTTCATAGCATGTCAGGAGAGCTTCCTCTTGCAGTATCGCATCATTGCAGCATGGAAAACCAGAGTAAAATATTTGGCAAGAAAGTAGAAGTTTCTTTCTGAGTCTGTGGATGAGCCTGGGCTCACAGGCAATACACTGGACATCAGATCTTCTAATATATCATTTCAGTAAGAGTTAGAACCTGTAAACTTTTGAGGTGTTACAGAGGGTACCCTGATAAATATAATTTTTTGTATTTCATACATATTTGTACTTAAGCCCCATGTATAAACCCGCATAATTAACACTTATTGTTTTCATATGCTACTCAGATGTCATTAGGCTTTCCCTACATATACTATTGGTGTATGTTCTACCGTATTCAAGATAATTAAATGAAATAGATACAAAATGTTACTGCTAGTTTTGTAGACAGCCATATACACACATTGGGAAACCAGTGCTTCAAGACCAGACAACTGATGGGAAGACTAAAAAGGTTGAAAAACATTAGATAACTTGTCTGCATCTGTACAACCACTAGTGAAATAACAATCTGAATCCCTGTGCAATCCTAGCATTTTGTCCTGTGAATTTGACAGTACTTTTTCCTCTGAAGGATCCAAACTTAGTTAAAATGCTGCTGAGAACACTTGCTGAATTAGTGGGAGGTCAGCAGAATAGACAAGATTTACGGGGGCCAAACAAAGCAAAGCATCACTTGTGACAAGAGCATCACATGTGACTGGAATTCCTGGTACTTAATTTTTCAGTCATTAAAAATCATAAATGATCCTTTGTCAAACTCAGCTGGAGGGAGTATTTGTAAATGATGTCTTTAAACAGTTAATGGCATGACTTGCAACAATGGCAACGTGAGTTTTTAACATAAATAATTTAGCCAGCGCATTCTAGAGATGTAAGTGTGGTACTAATGGAATACACACACACATGTGTAATCGTATGTGTTACAGATAGAGACAGACCAAACAAGGAAGGGTGGACCTGTAGATCCAGAAGACCAACTCTCCCACCCCCTGGAGCCTTCATCCCACAGACATTGCACAGAGGACAAGGAAGCTCTGGGATGGTTTTTCAGATGTGAGTTTGGTGATGGCTCCCAAGCATTGCAAGATAGAGCTGACAGGTTCTATAACAGCACAGATACGTTTTTAGAGAAGTCTCTTCTTGCTTATTTCCTCCTAGTCAGGGTTTAGACTGCCCATTGGACCATGAAGTAGTGTAACATCATTTTTGTCTGCGTGCTGTAGGATTTCTTGCAGTTGAATTTCTTGTCACAGTTTGGGTATCACAGGTCTACTGGGTGATATTCTAACCTGCAGATGAAGAGATCCAGCTGTTTGATCCTGCCTGATACTGCTTTACTTTATCATTGACTTCATCTTGGCTTTTCTTAAGTCCCTGATGTCAGGATCTGTGAAGGTTTATACATGTCTAGCTTCCCTGGCTTCTCAGGAGTTCAACAGAAGATGGATTCCTTCTTTCCTTTACTAACTGAGCCAAAGTCTGCTGGCCTAAATGTCTGACAAGTGGAGAGACACAGGTGGTGGATGCTCTGATGGTCTCCTTATTTCTTATCCCTCGTCAGGGTTTGGGAACTGTAACTTTTCTTGTCAGAACTGAGTAGCTAAGAATAGCTACACACTGCAGCTACAGTAGTTACTCAGGTACTGCTGCAATGAATAGATTTATTTATAGGTACAGCTGCATTCTCTACTATAAATTAGTAGGGGTTTGCCTGAACTCACCCACACTTAGGTATGCGCTGGATCCTGCTCCCTTCTAGCTTTCCCTTCATTGCTGTGGAGTGAAACACATCCCTGATGTTCTGAACCAGCAAAACTCAGTGTCTGCCTTGCTCGCTTCAAAATAACTGCATGAGCCTGTCTGTGGGGACATTGAGCCTTTGCTGTGAATCAGGATTTATTTGCTTTTGAAATGTTAATGCTAGAGACAGAGGAGGAGGAGATGTCTTCCTGAGCTGCCTTAAAGATGTTGCTATTTTAGTATGTTGCTGTGGATTAAGAGGACTGCTGAAGGGCAGCATGGCAGCTCCTCTTTGATCCAGATGACTGGCTCTCTATGTGGTGGTCATTAGAAAGGAGAAACGGCTCCATCCATCCTATGGCTCCAGCTGTAGGGAACCATAAAGCTGCTTTATATCAGGTCAGGTTTTCTATGCAAGTTGTGTCAAAGCCCTGTGAATGTTTTTTGCACTCCTGTTTCCAACATACTGCCTTTTCTAGCTGGCTACAAAGCTAGTGCTCCTGTTCAGGCCTTCAGCACCTCATGTCTCAGCTGTTAGAACCCTCGGTCCCCCACAGATGCGGACACCTCTGATTCACAGAATGCAGCTGCAGAAATCAGACACCTCGATCTCTGCTGCAGCCCCAGGACACATCTGTGTGGAATGCTCCCCAGCTTTTTACACTGCAAGTAGAGCTGCAGGTCTTTGCTTCCCAGACTTTGCTATCTTTGCTGTACCTCACTGCTGTTTAGGAGGTAGGAGGTCAGCTGCTGCCTCCCATTAACCTGTGGCTCTAGTCCCTACTTCTGCTTGCAGCCTTTTCTATTAAGTGCCTATATATGTTTCTCAATGTGCCCATCATGCAGGGGAGGAGATGCTTTCTAAGAAACATCCACTGCCCTATGCCAGTACTTTAAAAATTCAAGGGTTTTTCTGGTTTTCTCTCTCTTTCTCTCTCTCTCTCTCTCTCTCTCTCTTTCTCTCTCTTTTTTTTTTTTCTTCTGTCATTTATGACAGAAAAACCTTGTTCATAGTTGGGTTTCAGCTTATTTTGGCTGCCTTTGCAGGTACTCTACTGTGTTCTCTGCATAACTGCTTTGTTGATATTTGTGTTAGTGGGAGCAACAGAGTCCTGTACTATGATTGGACTGTTGTGACGCTGAGTTAACACAAGTAATAATTAATTAAGTATTTGGAAAGAGGTGTGAAAAATAATGAACCAGAGGAGGAGCAGCTTGTCTGCTGGAATAGAAAGGAGAGAAAAAACAAAAGAGGTGGAGTCAGAGGGAAAAGAAAAGAAAGGATGGAGTCCATGTGGGGAGGAACTCAGAGGATTAAGAAGAGGGACTTTACAGAATCATAGGTAGGAGGCTCTTGCAAATCAAGTTGATTATTTTCTTTGATGGGTCCACAATGCATTAAAACGTTTGCACAACATTCCCAGTCCCTCCAGCTTAGACTTACATTTCTGAACCATCCTTTGTTTGAGGGGGATGAAATTCTCAGAAGAATTCAGGGCCAATTCTATAAGGAGGGTTAGTACCAATTCTTGTCTTCTTTTCGCTACACTGGGAGGTGCGCACATAATTATGACTTAAATATTTAACCTTCTGTATAGTTAGGACTTTGTTCTTTTTTATTTTAATTATTGAAGGTTGATATTTAATTTTTCTGAAATAAAAGAGTTGGAGGAAACATAATTTAGGGTCAAAAATTTGTTTGAGTTCTTTCTACTTGTCAATTCTGTTGAGATTCAAACATTTTATAATTAATTTGTATTAATTTGCCGAAATTGGCAAAACAAAGCAATGTTTTGTGACACATTTTTAAACATTTCATTTTGAAGTAAATAAAACATTTAGGCTTTCCTCATGTTTTTTTCCTTCTTTTCTCCCTGAAGATGTTTCAGATTAAATTGGTTTTTCTGAGATTTCAAAGGTATATGACTTTACAGCGATTTCTCTTGAAACACTGGGTTTTTGAAATATACAGAACATTTGAAACAAAAATAGATAGTTTTCCTTGTTAGAAACTGAAACTGTTTATCAGCCAGCATAGTCATAAAACATGGGCTTTTCCTTGGTTGTTCTGAACAAACTGTGTCCTTCATGTAGCTTTTTAAGAATCTGTCACTTCACCTGTTTTCTTCCTTTTTTTTTGATTTAGATATGTGGCATTATTCCTGTTCTGTGAGCAATTTTTCTGTAAGGAAAATAGGGAATTTACTATGAAACTAGTGAGTCAGGAGGCTAGTCTGAATAAAATCTCTCTTATCACTGTAGTATTTAATAATTTCTTTTGTTTTCCAGCTGTCCTTGCTTGTATACCTGTTTTTATCTGTAGGAGCAGTCAGGGCCCTGCTCTCACTGAAGGCCCATATCTGGTTCATCATGTCAAGAGACACAGGATGTTTCTTGTCTCAGGAGGTTTGTGCATCTCAGCTTCTCATCTGTTATATATCTATGTGGGTTTCATCCACATCCAGCTGGTTTTTTTTTGCACAAAAAGATAAGAAAACCAAACACAAACAAAACTTGCAACTCCCTCAAAAATGTTCTTGAAAGGAACTCTAGGGAAAACCCTATGAAACATTATCTGCTAAGCCAAAGCATCTCTAAATTCTGTCCGAGAGCTGATTATTGCTGGGTCTTTCAAATCCTGTCTGTGTAATCCTTTCTCTACTCTGGATTCTCTGCTAATCCTGCACCTGCTCTTCCTAATTCCAGCCTATTTAGGGATATAGGCGATATATTCTGTTTACTGGTTCATTAATATGTCTGGACATGGGCTTCCAAACCTGTACAGGGTGTGTAGGATTTCTCTGAGGATGCAGGTGAAACCTGCTGAAGTTGTATTGGAGGATAAACAAATTAAAATCAACTTCTAAAATGCAGCTTCATCATTCAAAGGCCTGTACAGTTCTGCTCTTGTTAATTTTTAGGCAGTGTTTGAGGAATTTGTCACAGGAATTTTATTTAATGTCTTTGAATATTGCTTATAACTATTAACTGTTTTTTCAGTAGCTGACTCCTCAGGGGAATGGCTTGGTGCTGCAAGTAGTGCCTGGTGGAGGGATTATTTTCATTAACACTGGAAATCATGTNGATTTTTTCCTTAAAAAAAAAAAAAAAAAAAAAGCACACATGCCCTGAAGCTATTTATACTGATTAGAAATTTACTCAGGGCCTATCAAGTAAGACCATCTGACATATTAAAATATTGACTAATTTGTGAAACAAACTTTTCCTTCTTAAAATGCTGTGTTTGCACACAAATATTTGAGTGCATATTTGCACACACATGTTCTTCTAAATATGGGAATAGCTATTATGTAAAATAGATTAAAATAATTTTAACTTCTTTTCATTAAATTAGCATTTTTAGTTTTTATGGAACAGGATTATTAGGACATGAGCTCTGTGTGGTTTCCTCCCAGCAATGTTTTTAGTTAGCAAAACTCATAAAGTATATTCTATAAAGAGAAGTTGGGGGCCGGATTATCAGCTATGTGACTCCTAGTACACGGTCACAGCTACTGTGAAATAAATTCCACAATGCCTGTAGCCTGTGCCTCTCCCTTACCTGCTACCCTTAAATTTTATCCATGAGCAACAGTATAGAATTGTAGTCTCAGGCAGATATTACCATCTCAGTTAAATGAAGAGTTTCCCAGGCTGAAAGCTGCTAATGGATTGATTAGGATCAATATCCATGTATGTGCTCTTTGCTTGGCAATGCAAAGTGGCAGAACTAAGCTTAGATAAAAAAAAAAAAATGCTTAAACTGAGTCTAATGTATTGAGAATAAAAGTATGTTCACAGAAGGGGAAATGCCTCAGGTAATACACAGTAAGTTGTTAAGCTGAGATGAATTGGCTGCAAGTCTGGAGATTTACTTCTGACTTTTCCTAGTGTAACCAAGATCAAAACTGGGTGATGATTCTTGAAAACACCATGAAAATGTGACTAGATTCTGTGAAGTACTGATTTTTAGTGCAACTAGTTATCCTTGAGAATGGACCACTAAAATGAGGTAGGGTATAAAATTTTCCTGTTTCAGGGTAGCAGAATTTTAGGATCTCGTATCTCATGATTTTTAAGGGATGGGGTGGAAACTGAAGCTGGATGAGAAATAGCAAGCAAGAGGCCTGAATATAATATTAAGAGTATGTAACAGAATATCTGACAGTTTCTCACTTCTGCAATCTTGACTCTTGCATAACATCATTTGTGTCTTTGTTGTCATCTCTCATTGTAGAAATAATTTAAGATCTCTGGGACAAGTACCTCCCATTTATTTGTACCTGCAATGCCTCTGAGGCTGTATAAATAGTGCTGTGATTGGAAGGTAGAGAATTCCATTTTTTCAAAGACAGAAAATGTACTTGTAGGCTGGATGCCCTTTGAGGTGTCAAGTCCCCTATCTGCCACTAGCCCTTTGATCAGCTCTTCTTTTTTGGAACTGTTCAAGAGCTTAGTTTCTGGGGCATTCTGATATTAAAGACTCTCAACTTTGGTGTCAAGAGTAGGAGTTAGAGTGGAAAGGGAAAAAGGTTAGATTGTAAAGCCCCTAATTCTGATCTGCAGAACATCTAATTCTTCTGGGTCTAAAAAAGAATTTGGGGGGATTAAGCATTATTGATGTAACCTGGCATGATGATTTGCTTCCAAATAAAACCTTATTTTGACACAAATCAAGCCAACCATTAACCTTCAAAGTAAGGGACAAAACAAAGTGTTCGCCTTGCCTTGTTGTAGGCCTGTTATTAAGGTTTCAAAGCCATGAAGTTATCATTCATGACTTGTTCTTGTCATCAAGACCATGGAGTTGTCAGAAGAAGAGTCCAGCAGTCAAACAAAAGGTTCTACTGCAGCAGTCAGTGTCAGGATGAAGTCCCCTGTGTCCCCTGTCACACCCTGCTCAGTATTTTTTTCCCAGCTGATCTGGGGCCGTGTGCCCCTGCAATGGTCACGTCACTAAACCAGTTGGCAGATTGAGTTGAATGTGTGCCAGTGATAACACGAGAAGAAAAAATCTGCAGTTAGAAGGGAAGGAGGCAGGAGGATCTCAACACCTGTGATGCTAATTCTTGCTGTGGCACTAGATTTTCTGAAGCAGTATCTTAAAGAACCTGTTTCTCTCTGCTGGCCCAGAGGGTCCTGAGCTGTGTACATGACATGTCTGATGAGAGGCAATGTACTCTTCTCTCAATCATCTCCATCTGAGAAAGAGATGATGAAGCCATAATAAACTCAGAATTCAAGATTCTTTAGTCTTCCATACCTGTTTTGTCACGTTAGTTGATGTCGGTGCTGTGAAGGGAAGCAGTTTGTCAATATGGACAGGATACACTGAGCTGTAGTCTCCTTAATTAGCCTTCTGCCAACTCCATGGAAGACCCTGGAGAGGAGAATCTCTAGTTACTACATTCACAGAGATCAGTCCCTTTTTCAGTGCCTCTTAGAAAATTCACAGCTAATTGTGGAAACTGGCACCATTCTTATGCTTGGATTTTCATCTGGCTCTTCTCAAAGTATAGAAGTATATACTACTCAGAGTACAAGAAGGTTATTTGCAGAGTATAAGAAGATTGAAATCAGTGAGTTTTCTGGATTTCTGCCATTTTACTTGCTATCTAAATTGTTCCAGTGACTTTATTATGCAGGAGAACATGGACAAGGCAGATCTGAGTATAATAAAAAGGGGAAAGCTGTGCCAAATCAGCACCTGAATCAATGAGTTTAGTCATCTGACATCTGTTTCACTTGTCAGATAAAAGAAATTTATGCAATTAACTGAGATCCATGCCTACAAAAAATTGCAAATATTTTAGAAGGATTGCAGAAGTGGAAAGCTATAAGCTTTGCATTTTCCATGCAAGTGCTCTGCAGCTAGGGGGGGAATCTACGGGCTCGCAACTGCTGAACAAATGTTTATAACTTATATATTTGTTTGAGAGAGGGTATGTAATCAGATAGCAAACTTCCTAGATAGCTGGTTAGCACACAAATTGGGCTTTCTTTATAAAGGTTTTTAAAATTCATTTTAATGGGTGAGAAAAGCTGGCTGACGTTTCAGAACTGAGTGCTGATATAAAAACTCTCTCATTCACAGCCCATGGGAATGTGAACATTCACTGGAGTTTAAATCTCTGGTGAATTTTCTGCTATAGCTATACAGCAGCCTAATATTCCTGTCAGAACAGATTTGCAAATGACCCATAAACCAAAGAAGAAACTAAAGCTGAAAGGATGCTCTGGGCAATATAATTTTCTTTACTGACTTTTTGTCTCAGTCTGAGTCATTGATAACGGTTTCTGAATGCAACTTCTATTCAAGGTTAATAAAGAAATCAGGATATGCAGAGAAGAAAAGCTTATTAAGAAAAGCAGTTAATTGTTATCACGTAGTAATGAGATTTCATTGGTTTCCATGACATTTGGTCTAGGCTGTGGAGGGAATCTCACTAAAGAGGAGAGATGTCCAGTGTACCAAGAATAGGACATACTGTGTGTTACATCCTGGCTGTGCAGAGCAGCCCAGCCAGCTCTAGAGGGACAAGTGTCATTATTCATAAAAATTTATGTGCACTGGTCAGTGGTCTTAGCTTAAAATTATAGAATCATCTTGGTTGGAAAAGAGCTTTGTTCAACTGTTGTCCTAGTCTAAGTTAACAGAAACCTCATCCCTAAAGGCCACATCTGTGTTGTTTAGATATCTCCTGGGGTGGTGATTCATCCACTTTCTCTGCCTCCTGTTCCAATGTATCACAACCCTGCTGGTGCTGAAATTTTTCTGAGTATTAGTCCTCGTTCCTGAGGACATGGGGCAGTCACAGAGAACATTCATGTGCTGTGCAGAGCAGGAACTTGTCCCAGTTGCCACTGTCCCTTAACTGGCTCTCTGCACTCCCTTCAGGTTCCCCCAGCTCAGAAATCTCCCTGTGCATGATTGTGCGAGAGCTGGAGCTGCTCACATCAGTGTCCAGGGGTTACACTGGCTAAAAACTGCATGTGTGGCTGAAATTCAGTCTGTCTGCATGTATACTTCAGGCACTTGAACTGAGGCAAGGAGATGCCCATTTACTGTTTGGTATTCTGGGAATTAATAAAAAACTTCAGGCTTCCTGCAGCTTGAATCCTCAGGAGAGACTTCTCTTGACTCCAGGGAGCTTTGCAACAAACATCAGAGAAGGTGCAGCGCTGTTTGGCAGTTTCTCATAAAGCAGTTCAGAAAGACTTTGTTCAAGTCAGTTTAGAGAGCAGTTTCTCAGTGACAGTGTATGAAAAGTTGCAGTAAACATCCTTCTTATTCAGGAACTTTGGAAGTTAACAAAAAGAGAAAAAGTATACAAAATATATTAAATGTTCTTTAAAAACATAGAAGCGCAGCTGGTGACCTGAAGGAACCCTTCCACCTCCGGCTTCCAGTAATGTAATCTCTCCCTCAGATATTTTCTCAGACTGAGTCATTCAGCTGGGTGGATTTTAACCTTATTTCTAAAAGGAGAGAATCACTGTATTCAAAGCTATTCAGAGACTGGGACTGAAGTGTCACAAAGTTCGTGTTTGACAACAACACTTTCCTTTGTTGACAGTGTGTCTATAGCCTGATTGTCTCCCAGAGAACATACTTGGCCCAGAAATATGTGATAGGAAAAAGGAAAGTCTTCTGTTAGAGATATTGCACTTGAGCATTTGAGCCTTGGCACAGGCTTTCTTAAATCTTTTAATGAATGTGCTGTTTAATTGCTTTGTGCCTTATCCTTCCATGATTAAAAGTGAAGGTGAGAATACTTGCTGTACTTATGATATTCAAAGGATAACTCAATGAATGCATGTGAGATAATCAAATTTCTAAAGATCATTTGCCCCACAGAAATCCATGTTAGATAAATGTAATTATCATTATGAGATTGATGTAAATTTGACGCCAGTTATTTCTGAAGTATAAAAAAAACCCTAAATTCACAAATCATTTATACAAATGTTAATAATTTCTCTGCTTTTGAATGTTAACAATTGAGTACATCATTATCCATTAGAATTTGGGAGAATGAGGAAAAAGACATCTCTTGACATTTTTTGATGGAACAGGTACAATAGAATAATGTAATGAGAACTTATTAGGGAAATACTTTCCAAATAATTTTTCAGTAAAAAGTCCTAGCAAAGTCTGCTATTTGTCATGTTCCTAGCTCTAACTCAGTGAATTCTGTTTTATAAAGTGACAGTTCAGATGATGAGAATGGCAAATACCTTGAGAGACTCAAGAAGATTAAGTAATTATTTGAAAAAAAATGTCTTCACCACATTCAATAATGATTATAAAATCACACAAATTGTAATCCTGAGCACCATTTGATGACCCACAATAGTCAGGAAGAACATCTTTTAGTTTATTGACATGACAATATCAATCTATCCTCTCTTCCTTTTCCGGGACCTGGCTGTTAAGCGTGCACTACTGGATCCTCAAGGATTTTATTCTCCTAGAACATATGTGGCCTCAAGAGGAGGTTTCTCCTGCTGGTAGACTGAGGGAAGCAGAAAATTCAGCATGAACTCTTGTCTCTCTGTGTGATTTGGTCTTATTCACAACCAAAGTATTCTTTTAGCAGGGTTAGTACATCATCTAGAGAAGGATACATTTTTGTTTTGAATGTTCCACTTATCTGTAATGACTGGGCTAATAACATATTTATAAGCAGGGATTAATGGTTAGAATTTGTTGCCAAGACTACTAACACCCTTGATTTTTTTTTTTTGCCTCTGTGTTTTTTTCTGACTGCCACTCCTTGTTTGTTTTCTGCTTCTGGTTATGTCTCCATAACAAATTCCTGTCAAGCACCTTGGGCTGTGGGTTTCTAGCATGTTAACTACTGCCTAGTAACTGTTGACATGCTCACTCCTACAGTGTGATAAATTTGATGGTGCTTGGCCTTAGTGAGAGTGAGGAGAAATACGTACACATGGGCACCTAATGTACAATAAATAAGACAGTTATATTGCCTGTGGGAATTGACTTATACAGTCATAGTTTTTTCTTTTCTAGCCTTCTGATTACATGCAGTTTTTTCACTCACCCACACACATGCAGTGAAATTAAACTGGTGTCTTTCACTGGTGTGATCCCTATGTTTTAGGTTTGTTAGCACTTGCAGTGCACAAACAAAATATAATGGACTCTTTTATGACTCCAGCTGACTATGACAGCAAAAATCCAGAATAGTAGGGACAGTGTTCTTTGGCTTCACCTCTGTTGTCTCAGTTTTTTATACCAATCATATTTGTTCTGAAAGGTTTTCACTGTGTATAATTCTGGTACATTTGTCTTAACTGAAAATGTTCTGGAATTTCACTTCATCCTCTAGCTTCTGACTTACCTAAACCCTTTCTTAGTAAAGTTGTTAGAATTTATTTCCTCACCTTTCTGCTTTTTCCCATGCTTGTGTGATTTCTCTGTAATGTGTCTAGAGCATGTTCTTTCAGTCACTAACTTACCACTTCTTGGTTTCTTTATGTATGAAATGAGCTACCACCTGAAATTTTATGCTGGGGATACTGCTTAAACTTATGCACAAATGAGCTTAGAGAAATCAGTTGCACTGTATTATGCAGTTGCCCTGGATGACAGTGGGGATAATTTTCCCAGAGGCCAAAATGGACTATTATTTGGTTTTTGCTTGTGAGGTGAAAGTGGCTGGAGAGAAAGCTTAAACCAGAGATGTTGAGTGCAGATGTAGAAATACTGCTGGGAGCATCCAAGCAAACAGCCTCATCTGTATCACTGAGCAGCAGGCAGGCTGGACATTAATACCTGTCTGTATCTGGAGTGCACCTTCCAGGAAGTTGTGTGAGAAAATGCTGGTAATGAATGATCCTGTTTGACACTGCCTGAATGGTAAAAAATGGTAGCTTTGCTCTCACCTTGTATCCACTAGGCATTAATAGAAAAACCAAACCATTAGTAGGAAACTCAGGAGTTCTGCAGCATAATAGTTATAAACACCTAAGCATTGTGATCCTTGGAGTCTTTAATGAGGGGTCAGATAATGCAGAAACAACAGGAGAAATATCTATTGAATATTAAGCAGCATGTGAAATAGCAAGAAATAGGCAGCACTGGAATTTGCCGTGGCTGATGATATGATCATTCCTAACTTACTTTTCTTTTCATCAGAAGCAGCCCCATTACAGATGGAATTGCATCATTAAAAATACTATTGATCAAGTTCTCATTAGCAGTCATTGGCACTCAACAGCCATTGTTGCTTGTGTTATCAGTGCTGCTGAAGCTGATACTGATCACTGGCTTCTGATAAAGAAAATACAACTCTGTCTTTGAAGCCAACTAGTTGATTGAGTTAAATTGCTTCCATTCTCTCCATAATTAGGAGTGAGTTATCAAACGGTTTAACATCTAGCTCTGAAAAGCCATTAAAGCATTACAGGCTTAGTCCAAGTTTCCTTTGTCATCTCATGAGTAATAGCACTGCTTGAAGTCGTTAGTGCCTCAGCCTCTCAAACATTCATTGAAGTTTAGTGAGCAGACACCCAAATACCTGACATGAAGTTTGACACTGAAGGACAATTCATGTTCAGAGAACTTGCAAAGGGTAGTCCATGGTATCAAGTCACTAAAATTACCATCAATTCTATCATCTTAAAACTGCTGCTAAGTATGATTTCTCTTTCTTCACTAGGGGACTGCTTCTGTGCAGTTTTGGCAATTAGTCTAATACTGAGTAGGATTCTGATTTGACAAGATCAGCTACACAGCTAGGAAGGTCACTTTAAAGTACCTACCATCTTTCATTCCTTTAAAAAAATAAACCCTAAAATTAGAGTAGGTTTTAATGCTCCTCCTTGTATGCTCCATTTTAAGTAGAATGATAAGCTCTGTTACAGCAATATTAATACAAAAATCCAGCAATGCTTTGTCCTGGTTTGGTTTCAATAACTATGTGGCTATTGCACAAGAAAGCCTTCTTGCAAGTTCCACCACTGTGTGACTACTAAAAGCTTTAGTCACCTTATTAAAAAGCCGAGGAGGGTTATGGATTGAACTTTCCATCAGCATGTAAAACACAGGTGGCATTCAGCCTTCAAGAAGGCTCTGTCTGGAGATGATAACATGAAAACATACAAATTGCTGTAGTATTTCTGTAAAACCAGGATTCTTGGAAAAAGTGGATTTCTCTTTTTTGGTAAAACTATGCACTGGGTGATGAAGACAGGTATAGCTTCAGTTGGTTCAACCTTTAATAATGCCATTAACTTCTAATCATGCTCTATTAACTTCAGTAGGGTTTTGCACCAACTGAGGTTCTGTTTTAAAAATTGTTTTTCTGTGTGTATTGAACTAATTGATCATGCCTGCTGTGATGGTATGTGAAGACAAACCCAGAATGCTGATCCTTTGCTTTAGATCTTGTAAAGGTAGATTAGATCATGAACTGAAGGTGGGGTAGTAACAAAATCTCAGCAGATTGATGTATCATACTTTTTTTGCCACTCTTATTTTAAAATTGGGGGAAATGACTGATCTTAGAAGAAGGAAAATTGCATGGGCAGAAAGGGAAAAATGAGAGGTCAAGGAGAAGCAGCATCAACAACTCTCAAATGGGAGTAGTAAAAGGATAAGAGCACTTTACTTTCTAAATTGCCATCTACCTTGGATGTCACGTGGTATGTGCAAGGAGGGAAACAAGGCATGGGGCATAATTTCTTCATGAGTATTTTAGCCCTTGAGCTCTTGCAACATCTCAGTGTAACCAGCACAGCTTCCATATCCCTGTGTCTGAAGTGGCTCTGGAGGGCACCTCTGTGAAAAACAGCTGTGCTGGGTCTCTGGCAGCTGAAGAACGCTGCCTTTGCTTAATGTGAGCTCAGTGCTCGTGTTGAACTTGCTTAGATGTTAGGGGTGGTCTGTGACACTGGTCCCATTTGAGAGCCTGAATCGTGGTAACCACAGAATGATTACAGAATTGAAAAATTTAGTGCAGTGGCTACCTAGGAGCATCTGTGAAAGACTGTGGCACACAGTGACTCTACGTAGTAATCAACTGTTACACCCAAACTGATAAGGAAAAACAGCGGTTTATTCTGTTGCATAACAGCACTGGATTCCCTTAACAAGAACCAATACAGAAAGTAAAGAGAATTATTTATTGTTGGAGGTGGAATTCTTTTCAGGCACATTCAATATGGATAATTTGAGTTCATCAACTGCAACAACAAAAATGAAAAGCCAAGCTAACAATTTGCAAGCAGATGCTAATTCCCCAATTGTTCATGCAACATGGAACATAATTTGAAGTGATTATGAAATTAATGCATTAATACAAAAAATGCTTTGGAGAGAAGCAAATCAGATAAATGTGCATAAAAAGAATTAGCTGTAGACATAATTAGTGAAGCGGTGTTTTATTCACAGTCAGAGGGAAAAATTAAAACTAAACTAAGTAGAGATTTTAGAGAACATTTGAGAATTAGCATGTAAGAAGCCAAAATGAAATAAAACATGGAGGTTCTGAAAAGCTAACACATAGAGACATGCTTTGGAATTAAAAGGTACAAAGAGTATCCTGTCATCTGTTTGGGAAAGGCACAGTTACTTGTGTAAGGAAGAATTTCCAGCTGTATGAGCACATATCCTGGTTAAAGATGACTCAAAGCCTGGAAGCAGGTCGATGGTAGAACAGAACTGTGTGCCATGAATCTGAAGAGACCTTATACTGTATGGTGAGAAGTGGAAGATGAACAGACCAGGTCAGAAGATGCTGTGCTGTGTTTGCTGCTTTCTCTTCTAAGTCCATGCTAGTTTTCCTGACTTTCATAGGGTAGGAAAATTGACCTGATTCCCACCCACAGGAAAGAGACTTCATTGATGTTCCGTTCTAGTCCCTGTACTCGTTTTTTCCCATCTTCATGCCTAAAAATCAAGAAGTAGCAGAACTAACTGACAAAGTTGATATTGATCCAGTGATGTGTGCTCAGCTGTTACCATCATCTGTTGTGTAATTTGTGGTAGTAGATAATTACTTGAAAGCCATTCAATTTAAATCTAATAAGAAAATATCACTAAGAACCATTAGATAGTATAGCCATTTCCCAAGAGAAAATAATTGTAACTCACTGCAGAAATTGTGGGGCCAACTCTGACAATTTTGTCGGCAGTCTTATGTATCTTCTCTAAAGTTGTCAGCTGGTAGAATCAGTTTTAAATTGGCAAGAATTTAAATCTTTGTTAAAATAAAGTTTCTAGACTGGAGATGCCCACAGGAAACTTTAACAAGAAAACTAATAATCTCCTTTCCTCACCCTAAAACCAGCAAAAATGAAAAAAAAATTCTACATGAAATGAGATTTTTATGAATGACTCTTTGAAACCAGATCCTTATTTTTCAGGTAGTTAAGTTTTAAAACACCAAGTCTTTAAAAAACATGTGAGCAAAGTAAATAGAAAAAAAAATTCTTCCACTATGTGAAAAATAGCCTGTATTATTGCAGACAATTTAGTAAACTAAAAAAAAAAAATTAGTTTTTACAAAAATTTACTAAAAATTTAGTAAACTTCCTGCTTTTTTTTTTGCTGTGTATAAGTGTTCATTTTCCTTCACATAGATTCTGTACAATTTCAAGAAAAAAAAGTCTGAAATATGAATTACTCTTTTCCCAAAACTTTGATAATTATCCTGAAAAACTGTACTTTTACTTTACCTCCCATTTCTACCACCCAGAATGTTTATTTTGGATAGCAACTGAATACTCTGATTCCTGTCTTGTTGTACTCTCAAGATTCTCATTTTCAGAACACAAAAGCAGCAGATGCTAAAGGATTTGGTATTTGCCTCAAACAGGTACAGTGCCACCAGCTGCAATGAAGTCAGTCCCAGGCATTTTGCCAGTAAAGGGAAAACAGATGAAGGAAAATTAGCAGTTTCTTGCTGACCATACCTGGTTTAAGCAGCTTTTGTTCAAAGTTTTCATGAGGTTCCAGGGGGTTTATGAAGACTCTTGTTGCTGAAGCACCAGTCCAGTCCCCACCTGAGAAGTGATGGGCTAGTTTAAGCGCTTTGGATAAAATCAGCCATGTTCATTGAACAGTTTCAGCTGGTGGGTTTTAGGTGAAATAAGATGAGAACATCTGTAGGAAATGGAGGGATAAGAACATTGTGCAGAGAGAGGGAGGTGAGCGTGTATGGATGTTAATGTCTTTGGGACCAGCAGGTCACCTCTGCCCAGCCTGAGGTGCATTTGCTTTGTGATGTTCCCTCCCCTTGTTTCATCACTTTGGGTGTGCTATACAACACAGGCAAGAGGAAGAACCCTGAAATATTAAACAGCACAGTGGCACACGGGTGCCAGGGCTGGCCAGAGGCAAGTGGCATGGCTTGAAACAGTTGGTATGAAACCAAGTGTTCAGTGAATTGACCATCTGCCCAGGCTTGGCATAACTGTCGTACAGAATCACAGAACGCTTTGGGTTGGAAGGGACCTTAATGATCATCTCATTCCAACTCCCCTGCCATGAGCAGGGACACCTTCCACCAGACCAGGCAGCTCAGCACCCATCCAACCTGGACTGGAGTCCTGCCAGGGCTCAACACATGAATTGTGCATTTATCACCCTCCAGAGAAAAATTGCTCCCTTGGTGACCCGCTTTTCCCTATCCATTTTGTTGCCCTGCTTGGGTTACCACACTTTTAGGCCAAAAGTTTCCTCTTGCTTTCATTAGGATTAACAATCCTTAGGGCCCGGTATTTGGGGCTGGGAAATGCTATTGTTTGTACTACACTTACAGTGCAAGTGGCTTCTTTCTTTTTGTGCCACTGATTGATTAGTGGAGTTTGTCCAAGTAATTTTCCCTCTTGATGTGTGCGCTTTACTTCTCTAGCACAAAGTTGGTGTGAAGATTAACTAATTAATCTCATGAGATTCTTTAGTGAAAGGAAAGCCTTACTGAGCAACTGAACAAAGCAGGGGCAATATTGTATGAACACAGCTCATGCCAGATGTCTACAAAGCTGAGGATCTTTTTCTCCCCTAAGCAAGTATAACTGTAAGAATGTCTCAGCTTATTTTTTTTCTCTGTTCAGTACAATGCAGAACATCTGTTGCAAAATAATGGATAATTAATAATTGAAACTAGATTGCACTGTCCAAAATAAAGTGCCTGTAGTACTTGTAGATTTCTTGAGTTTTTGCCTTTGTCTCTTTATTTCTTCTCAAAGTATAATAATCAGTCATTGTTATGAATTATATTTTATTTCAGAATGGAAGTTTCTACTGTGTTTTACATAAGTTTTGAGTAATATATTTTCAAGCTGCTTATGATGATAAATCTTTTTATGTCAAATGTAAAGGAAGAGAAAGCAGAATGTAATAATAATGAAACAGAAAAAAGAAATTTTCGTTTCATGTCAGGTTACTAAATTAGACCCATTCTGTGGAATGAAGACATAAAAATCTAGAATTTGATGTGAGGGAGATTTGAAAAACCAAGAAGCTTAATCTTTTCATGTTCCTTCCCCCAGAACTGATTCCAGAGCTCATGTTTATGCCTGTGATTAGGAGCTGAGCCTGACAAGTTCTATTTTCAGCTCTGCTACGGGATCCCAGCGGGTGAAACTAACCTTGGTGCTTTGGGCTCATACAGCACTTCCAGCTTCCAAAGCTCTTGCTAAGTTAACACAGACTTTTAAGATAAAAGGAATGTAAAACTGAAGGTGTTTTTGTTTATTCTGGAACTGACATAACCCCAGGTATTTAAATTAACACTGAATGAAAACTAAACAGTATCAGATTGGATAAGTCCAAAGAGTTTGTGGAATCTCCATGCTTGAAGGTATTTAAATATTGACAGGACAAGGTCCTGAGAACTTATCTGTACCTTTGAAGCTGGCTCAGTGTGAAGCAGGAGTTTGAAATAAACGACCTCTAGATGTCTTTACGTACCTACATTAAATAATTTAAATTATAAATCACTGTATAGTTTTAGATAAGGCAAAAGTAACTCCAAAGCATCCTGCAGTAATCTATTAAACTATAATAACGAGAGGATTTCTTTATTGTTTTTAGCATTGCATTTCTATTTTTTTTGTAAGGATGATGCAAAGAAGAGCTTGTGTGCTTTTTTACAGTCCTCATTAAAACACTAGGGGCACTAAGGTAAGGACAAAATGAAGAATCTTTATTTTCATTTAATTCCAGCTTAATGGAAATGGAAGCTGGACTTCAAAAACCTGAGATTTAAAAAGTGGCACTAATATTCAGTAACTCCTTTCTCCCCCATCTAATTTTTTTTCATCCTTTGATTAATTATTAGCTCAAAGCAAAAGTATATATTTTGATAATTCACCTTCGCTGCTGGGATTGCGGAAGATGAAGGTCAGTGCTTCTCTCTGAGCACAAACCAGCCCACAAGCAGTGACTCAGCAGCTCACAAAAACCCCGAGATGCCTCAGCTTCTTCAGCTTTAATGGAAGAAAAGAAGTAGCTGACTGTATTCTGGTCCAAGGTGAGGCACTTTTGAAAACGGGGCTTCTGCCAGAGCTCAGCTACAAAGAGAAGAGGCTGGAGGTGGGAACGCGTTCCCTGGACGGACGTCCCGACGCTGAGTGAAGAGAAGGGCTTGTGGGGGTGCACTGCCCTCTCTTGGATTTTGGTAGAAACAGGAGCAGTCCCATCCCGATTGGTGCTCGCAGAGGTTTGCTGAGGGGGCGTTTAGGGTAGGGAGGGATTGTACACTATTGTCTCTTAGGAAAAATCTTCTCCCTGCACCGTTGGACTTTCTGTGTACACCCTTTCATATCAAATAGGATTAACGGAGAGAACAACTGAATCTCATCTGCACAGGTGTCTCAGCTTCAGGTTTGCTTTTCTTGAGTCTTTATTGCACCGACCGAACCCTATACCTGGGACTTTGGGGATATATAGTACACACCACCACATAAAATATTTGTAAGTTGTTGTTCATACATTCACTCACTCTTTCTATCTAGTAAAACAACCACAGATGATACCCACAAATAATAAAAAATACAGCTTTTATGGCTGCTTTATTCTGCAGTCACTTTTGGTCTGTTATAAACATCTTGAATAATATGAAACAGATAAATGATTTTTTCCCCATCCACTAGCCAGCCTTTTATTCAAACAACATTCATCAAGATGCCAAATGCAATTCTCAACAATTCTTTTATTACGAATACTGTGCAATCTCAGCTTTCAAAAATATTGGCAGATGGTAATTTTTCTCTCTTAAAAGGTAGTCCTTTGCCATCTAGTATTCTGGTGAGAAGAGATTGTCTTATCACTCAGTGAGCACTGAATCTTTCATGGGTGCAAATAAGATGAATTCACTGTCTGAACCTTTCACCACATCATTTCTCTTACATTTAAACAGCCAAGATTTGAGGAAGATGATCATTTCCTACCAGTTATGGACCTCCTGTGGGTTCTTGGGGGTAGTGACGATAGTTTCCACTCTCTGGATCTGGATTCAGTCTGAATTTGAATTACACTGTCTAGTCATCGTGACTGTGGTTTTCTTTGGGGGCAGCTTGAAGTAAGTTACCCTCCATTATCAGCAAAGTGCAAGCTGATTTAATGAGTTTGGGTTATGTGTCTTTGTATGAATAAGAACTTCTTTTTTCTTAAGTCACTGAATAACAGTTGCAAAACAACTTGTTCCAGACCTTTTCCTTGTATTAAAGAGGTCATTTCTACTTCTGAGACCATTCTGATCCAGGTCATCATTCAAAGGCAATATTCTTCTTTTTTCTTCAGTGTTAGAAGTGTAATTCTGTCACTGAATATTTTCTTTCCTTACAAAATTGCTGCACTTTTCTGAGTTATCAAGAACTTCTGGCAATGAAATACTCCACAATGCCTCAATTGAATTATTGGTGTATTATTTTAATAGTGTCTTAATGAAATTGCTCAGCAACTAACCTTGTCTTTTAGCTGGCATTAGAGACAGCTTCAAAACTGTCAGCTCTATCTTATTTCATGTTTTCATTTGGGTGCTCATACTGTTACCCAATTTATTTGAAGCAGAAACTTGGGCCAAATTTTAGTGGCATTATTCTTGTCCACGATTCTACAGCAGCTGATGTTAGCCCACGAGGAAAGAATTTTTAAAACTTCAGAGACTTCAGTGTCCTCTTTCCCTATTAATATCCAACTAATGCTTGAGTTATTTGGTTTGTAATTTTGTCTCTAATTTGTTTGCTCTTGCAAACATCTACTGCTTCCAGCAACTCAGTCCTGTAAAAGGAATAGGTCTAATTTGCTTTACAGTAGCACTCCATTTATTTCAGAATTTCATGACCAAAGCAGTTCCTTCCTTTGGATTGTTTATATCTTATTCTAGGTCTTAAGATTAAACAAGGAATGAGTTAAATAATTAAAAGCAGAGCACATTTCTTTGAATGCATATGTGGAGTGCTGAATCTGGAGGACCATACTCTCTCTTTACTCACTCACGCACAGTTGTACATACAAACTTTCACACACACGCTCTTGTACACTCTTGCACACATTTGCACACTCTTGCACACTCATGCATACTCACACTCAGTTGAAAAAGGCAATCCAAATTCAAAAATAATATGTAAAGTGGCAGAAATAATATTTCATTATGTTGGGATTCCACAGCCCTGACTCAAAGACTGCAACACTGATCCTCTTGCTATTAGTCACCATGTAAAAAAAACAAACTCCACAAGCCTCTAAAGTTATGCACCTGACATTCAGAGTATCTGGTAAAAAATTAAGCTCCTTAGAGAATTTAAGTATGGAATTCCCTGCTTTTGTTAGGAGGAGGGCATTTCTGGTTTCGGTTGCTGATTTCCTCTTTTGCTGTGTCTTGTGAGAAATATTACTTGTTCTGCGTGGATCTCCAGGGTTGGGTCTATGCATGAGGTTTATAATAGGTAAGGAAAGGGAAGGTTCTTTCAGTGAACTTGACCCAATTTGTATTTTATCCCCATTTCTGGTCAGATGATATCTGTTGATACATCAGAAGTGAATGAAAAAACATATGACTCCATGAAATAGATTTGTTTGGGGTTTTTTTCATGCTCCTCTGTTTCAGTTGTACTATGCTCTTTCCGAAGAAGTGCTAGCAAAGAGCTGGTCCAAGTAGAGATATGAGTGGCCAAAATAAAAGACTGAGAGCAATTCTGGACTTTTTTTACTGAGCCACTAAATCTAGCATTCATGGCAGATTTATAAAGCTCACAGTTCCATCTCTAGAAGCAAAATCAGAGTCCCCTTGTTAAGAATTCCTGGGTTTCTTTGTGATGACAGCAATAATAAATGTAATTGTCAATGGCAATGGCATCAGCAGAGTTAGCAATGAAAAGGGATGAAAAAAAGTGTGGACTGTTTTAAGGTCTATAAATTATGTTTGGTTTCCATTTGTCGTTTCTATGAAAAGCAAATCACCTTTCTCCCTTTTTAGAGGGAGATGATTAATGGATGCCTTGCATTTGGTTGCAAAAGCCTGTGTCAACTGTATTGGCTTTTTTTTTTTTACAGAAGAAAAAACCCCATCCATCTGGAGCAATAGGAAGTTCAGTGTGTGCTTGCTCTGCCTGGTGTGAATAAGCAGATTCTGATCATTACTGAACACTGATCTGAACAGAAAGTAATTACTTTTGCTGGGGAGAAGTAGTCTTTGCTCCTGCTCACTCTTCACTTCTGTTTAACATAAGACAACAATAAACCAGACCAGAGGCACTCTAAGGTTGGTCTCCCACTAGAAAGGGCTTTTGCTGGAAGTGAGAAGCAAGATGAATATTCCTGTGTTAATAACTTAGTTTTGTGATGCTGGAATCAGCTGTAGTTTTGAGAACTGTCAAAGTGAAAACCATGGGCCCAAGTCTTCACATACAGCCCAACCAAGCTGATAAGGTCATCATTGTCTATGTAGCTGGGGCTTGGTCATTTCTTTTGAGGTAACAAGCAAAAGGACAAGGGAAAATGGCTTCAAGTTGCATCAGAGAAGGTTTGGATTATATACTAGGAAAAATTTCTTTACTGAAAGTGTGATCAAGCATTGGAAGGTTTCCCAGTGAAGTGGTGGAGTCACCATACCTGGAAGTGTTCAAAAAGTCTGTAGATATGGTGCTTAGGGACACGGTTTAGGAGTTGACTTGGTAGTGTTGGACTGCCGGTTGAACTTGATGATCTTAGAAGTATTTTCTAGCGTTTTATCCCATGGCAATTTCACATCCTTTGGCAAGGGAACACGTCAAAAATCTCATTTGACTTCATGAATTAGGCTGCCTTTCCCTATGGGCTCTAAGGACCTGGATAAATTGAAGGTGTGATTTTCATGTGCAAAAGTCATGCTAATTTCTCTGTGATGTTTGGAATAAACTCACCCAAAAAACTGTGTTAGCTGGGAAAACAGTGATACGCTGTATTAGGCACTGAAAAAGCAGAGCAAGATGTTTGATGGAGCAGCTCAAATTTCAGGAAATCCAGCACGCTTTCTACAGTGAAGCCCAAAATGATAAAAATAGTTTCTTTCCAATCTCTTTATTTTAGGTTTTCTTAGCTATTAAAGTTTATGGCACCTCAGTTTAGATTAATTTTTGTTATTGTTTCTGGTTTTGGCTTTCATGCTTTTCTTGTTCAACACATTTGTGTCTGGTTGTATTTTCTATATAAGCAGCTGCATAAAGTCAGTGGGTAATAGACTACTTCAAAGCAGAAATTGGGTTAATTTATTTAAAAGGAAATTCTAAAGAGTACCTACTCTGTATTTCATATGCTGCAAGAAAAAAAGCATTAAAATTAATTGTACTTTCCCTCCTTTCTCATTTATATTCCAGGCAACTTAGGCAATAAAACTAAACAGACATGACTGCAACTACATTAGCATGTAGTTCGGCTCAGTGAAAGTGTGTTTGTAGAATGAAATGGTGGATTTTGAGATGACATCTGCACTATTGGCATTTTGGAGGTAGAGGGTCTGACTGCAGAACTCTGCTAACGTGCTACTGTGATCTGAATGCCCAGGACCGTGGTTGGAAATCGCTAGGTGCAATCCTGAGCTGTATCACAGAGTCATTGAATGGTTCGTCTTGGAAGGGACCTTAAAGATTATTTAGTTCCAACCCCCTGCCATGGGCAGGGGATGTTCTGCTTTAGTTTCCTTGAAAAGGAATTTCCTGTGCTCTGAGATCACTGTGGCCTGAGTCAGAGCACGATGACTTGCTAGAAGGGTTTCCCCAAAATTTTGGAGGGCTAATTTCAGAAGCACACTCCTGGTGTGCTCTGAAAGATTTATGTAAATACACACAGCCTTTTCCTCTTGTTTTGACTTATTTTTCAAACAGGTATCAACTTATTCTACTTATCCAATAAATGCTATCTTTTGGGCTTGTAATTCTGATTATTTACACATAGATATGTTGTAATGAAATTGATTTATCTTGTAAAAAACATGGTGCTGCGGCTGTGATGCGAGTAGTGACTGATAGCCGGCTCTGACTTGTTTTGCTTTATGACACGTGTGCAGAGTGATTAGCAATGCAGGGTACAACAGTGGAGCAGATAGTGCTGAAAGCTGGTTTCATAGTTAGCAATCTGACTGCTGGATAGAGTCATCCATCAGCTCCCTGCCCTGTCTCCCGCTCTCTGTGTGCCCTCGCATAAATTCACCGCAGTTCGGCACAGCTCTGCCCCATCTGCGGTGCTGTTGGCGTACGAAACAAAGCCGGTGTGTCCTGAAGCACTTCTACCCACAGAATGGCTGGTTAGCACAATGCAAAGCCAAGGCTTTTGGAGACCAGAGATGCCTGAAAACAAAGTGCTAATAGCCCAGAGTGGTAGTCAGCAGATTAAAGCCAAAGTCAGCAGTGTTTGAAAGTCTGTTTAGGCACTTAACTTTTATTGATTGGGTGAGGTATTAGGTGCTTCAGTGCCTCAACAGTTTCTCCCTCCATTCCCTTTTTAAGTAATGCAGATAAGAGCACTTTCACACTTCAGAGGAGTGGCCTGACAGAAAATGTGTTAAGGCAGTGATGTGCTTGGATGTGACAGTGATGAGGTCAAATCCGTTCCTTGCCCAGGTAGAAGGAAGTATGTGACACTAGAGTGGATCTTGATTAACAACTTGCCTTAGAGGCACAATCCAAAGTCAGTGACAAGACTCTTATTAACTTCTGGGAGCTCGGATCAAGCCCATTGATTTGTGCTTATTTCTGCTCTAGTTGCTCTAGTCCAAATTAATGCTGTGCTGTGATATTTCCAAATACCAACATAAACAAAATCTACTCAAGAAAGAAGTCATGAAAATAGGGAAGTCATAATGCTTGAATCACAGCACCGAATCAATAAATGTTAAACATAGGAACCTGGTCCCAGAATTAGTGTGATTAAAAAAAAGGAACCAACTTATAAACATCACAATTTTTGGCTTCAGAGGCTGGATAGGCTACTTAGTGGCAGTATCTTATATTTATATATATTGATAGTTTGATTATTATCCTTTTTGTGTAACTTCTATCATCTATCAATCTTTAGTTTGGAAACCACGTTAATTATATTCTTGGGATATTTGAAAGTGTTAAATGAAAATAAAAATATTTGAAAATGCACATTTTCATTCCTAATTTCTAAAGTAAATCAGATATAATAGGAGATTCTATTTTTATGCTACAATGGAAACATTACCTTATTTTATGTTAAAGAAATAGTGGGGTTGTGTAGCTGGTTTAAGGTTATTCAGGAACTGAAAGTTCAGGGGGTTTGCAGAACCCCAAACTTCTAAGTCAGAGGCCAAATTATTATGCTACCAAGGAGGTTTCTACAGACAGAAAAAAAATTTGGCAGCTGCTCAGTAATGAAGGACATACTCTGTGTAGATTAGATGTGTATTTACACCTTCACGTACTATAGTTCTTTAGCATCTGGTGTCTGTGACACACCAGATGCTATGCTTCCTTATAATTCTTAGGTAGTGAGTTGTGTCTAACTCTGCCTGCCTAAATGAAAGAAGAGAAGGAAATGGAGTGTGTGATTTTTGCAGTGCTCAAACCCAGACAGGAATTTGTTCTGTGAAATGCCAGGTGTGGATATTTTCATTTCAGTCTTGTCTAAAAACAAATCAGTGTTTGCCATTTGTAAAGCGAATTAGAAAAAAATAAAATAAAAATGCTAATGATTCAAGCCTTTAATACCTTTCCAAAGCAAATATTCTTTAAAACTTTTCATGTTTTCAGTCATGATGCCTCATTCCCATTCCTTGGGGGTATTACTCTGTTTCTTGATGAAATACTGGAACGATTCCTTTTTACTGCTCAGACCTGTATATTCTTCCACGCGGAGACACATGAGAGGAGTAACTCATTATTGCCACTGGTACATCAGCAACACAGACCAATGAATACCACAGCTAATGGGGTGAAGTAGCTACTACAACTCTAAACCTTGTATCTTTTGTCACTCCTAAACTAGCACTCCTGGACAAAGCTAGAGAGCAAATTTATTATGCAGCATTATTTTTGATACACTACCAAATCTATAATTCACAGCACTGTAGAAGCTGGAGGTGGAAAGAACCCAGCACGTTATCAAATGTGTTCTTGTGCCAAAGCAAGACTGCTTGTTGCAGACAGCCAGGTTATAATATTTTAGGCAGTGAAACTGCCTTCTCTGAAATTTCTGCCAGAATCTAACAAAACCCACCATTAGAGATCAGTCTCTCTCCTCTCTCTGTGTTTTGGGTTTCTTTTCTTAACACCTAACTTTTTGTCTGCCACTCCCAACAGATAATTCTTGAAGACCCTAGCAGCTCACTCTGCCTGCCAGGTAACCTCTGTGCTCTAGTATTAAAAATTTCAGGTTTAATTTTTCAAATAAGCTAAGCACAGCATGATTTAGATTCTGGTTTAACTAGTGGTAAAGTCATTCTGCCTATTTGATCATATATTACATGTTTCTATACTAAAACCATACTGTTTTCATTACTGAAACATTGTAGTAGCTTTGACATGACGCTGAAGAATTTTGTAACAGTCATATATGATAAGCTTCTCTGAAGTTCCTAGCTGCTTGCTTAGTTTTCCATCTGACTCCTCTTAACCACTGTATTTTTTTCTCTCCCTTCCATATAGATTATGCTGCTGACTGATCCAGAAATTGAAAGCAGCTTATTAATCAGTTCTGATGAAGGAGCCACCTATCAAAAATACCGTCTGAACTTCTACATCCACAGTCTTCTGTTCCACCCCAAACAGGAAGATTGGATCTTAGCCTACAGCCAAGATCAGAAGGTAAGACTTGTGGGATTGTTTGCTTAGGGAGTACCCAGAGCTTCCCCATCTCTCTGTGCAGCTGCTGCAGAGCATTCAGGACAGTCTTTGGGGTGGTACCAGGACAGTCTTTGGAAATACCAGTTTGGTATTTCCAAGCAGAAAACATTGACCAAGCCTCAGTGTAAAGGTCAAAGTAAGGACTTGGGCATCTGCCGTGTTCCTGGGGCCTAGCCCTCTATTACTGATCTGGCAGTCTGTGTTTATTCATCCATCCTTTTGGCAGTATTGTGTGACAGGCAATGGGCAGAGAAGACAGCTAGGATCCTTCACAAACCTCTAATGAGGCTTTTGGCCTCTTACTCGACAATTCTTTTCGTCCAGTTTAGTATCAGCTCCAAGAACAGTATAAGACACTCATTGTTCCTCCCTGGTTGGCATATTTTCAAGTAGTTTTTGATTTTCTAAGAGGAAAAAGTAACAGTGAATCAATTTCCTTTGAAGTTCAGTTCCCTCAGTACTGGTAATCCATCAGCCAAATAAATATGCTGTAAGATTTGCCTTCATTTTTTGCTGCCCAGTGTAACATAACAACACAAGACTTTTTTTGTGGAGAACTCATAGTAGGAATTTTTTGAAAATCAGACACATCAATACAAGTCAGTTTGCTTATGGCGAAAGACTTGATAGACCTCAGTCTGTTTAGTTCAACAAAAAGCATATTGAAGGAAAACTATATTGTTACGCATAAATATTTCTACGGGCGAAGATAAGTCATAGGAGAAACCATTTGAATTTAGTGGTAAAAACTTCTAACAAAAATTGATGGTTAGGAGTCAATGGCAGATAAACTCAGCTGTAAAGTAACTAGCCTTTGGAGCAAACTGCTCAGAGAAATTGCAGATTTCACATCCTGACATTTTAAAGTTTTTGAATAAAACTGGAAAAAGACCAAAAGAGTTTGTGAGCTCCCAGCAAGGGTAAAGGAGTAAAATATCTTGACATTTACCATACAGGCTTTTATACAGAATAATTCAGTGGTCTCCTTTTTGTTTTGTGTATGATGAGTCCATGAGAACAGAATTTATGAATATAATCAATAAGCTAACTATTGGCTGAGTTGTTCAGGTTATACATTAATGTAAGGATCAACATAAAAGTTTGAAATCTGTGATGTTTTCTATCTGTGTAGTTAAATTAATTGCTAAATAATTAAACCACTAATTTATGTTTTGCATAAATTAGGCTTGTTGTTACTTACTGTAAGCCTGAAAAAACAAAGGCATAAGGAAGCTGAAAAAGTAGGCAAAGTTGCAAAATGATTGTATTGAAATTTTTGGAATATTTTCTTTGTTCACTTTACAGTCAAAACCAGAATCCTTCCCAAACTGCAGCTTAATACTCTTTGCAACTGAGAAATACATCTTGCCTCCTAGTTATTTCTGTACAGCCGGTTGCATGCAATACTTTTCACTCACCCTCTCTCATAGCATTTTGTAAAGTGTACAATGGCTACACTCTGTTCAGAGAAACATGCAGATTAAATTATTTCTCTGCATTCAGTATGTAATTAAACAAGGCCAAAATGTTTCCTTTCCCCTGTGGCTGTTGAGTGCTCTGGACTGATACGAAACAGAACAGAAGCTGGTCTCTGATGATGTTTTAGGACCATTGGAATGAAAGTTACTGAGCGTAATAACAGGAAATTTATTACATGAAGATCAATGAAACTTTCACTGGGAACTTTGTCAAATAAAAGTAGGATATAGTAGAAAATTCATTTCAATTTCTAGGATATTCAGTCTGGTCAGGAAATAATTCTGAATTAGAGGCCATACTGCTAAGGCTTATTTAATTTATGATTGATGGCTACCAAGACATATATTATCACCATTTCATAGAAAATGCCCACTCTTCCACAGAATCCTAAAAGACAATCTATTTGTGTGTTAACATGAATTTATGAGGTTGGTGTTGGAGTAGTGTGTATGGAGTGTTTGCCAGGAGTTTCGGGAGAAAGGATGTAGGCTGTATTATAAATTTTTTTGTTATGGAATTGATTAGTAAATTGAATAACTGTTGGTAATTCAATACTGTAGTTGCAAGACAGAAATCAGGTAGCACATCTGTACATCTGTACCAATTAACTCCAAAATAGAATTTTAAAACTATTCTGAATGGGTATGAGTCACAGTCCTGGTTTCTGCTTTAAAGCCTAATAGATACATTTTCTGACTTGAACAAGCTTTGCCCAAGAACTACAGAGGGTAACCAGCAGGCAAAGAGTATTAATCAGCTTGGACTAAATTAAATGTAACTCGAACTAAGGGTCAAGTTCAGCCTATGGCTAAACGTAAATGACTCCCATTGGTTTTGTGTTTGTGTATCCAAAGGCAGAATTTTCTCAGAGTAATTAAGAGGTCCTGCAGGTATTTAGATAATTGCAGTGGGAACTGAGGGTGCTTTGCAACAAATGACACCACTGTTAGCTATTTCCTGATCTTGTGCTAAGGCCATATTTAAGAGAAGAGAATCCATTACTCCTTGGATTCCAGGCACTGTGTGCATACTGACTTGAGAGTCACCAAGGGAGGCAAGGGAAACATATCTGCATGGTGAGGAATTTACATTTTGATGCCACTGACTGAAGAGGCTGTGAGGGTTTTCTTGATGGGGATTTTAAAGAGTAAATTGGATTTTGACCAGTTGGGATTGGTGCAATCATTTAATTTTGCTGTTGACAGGAGGGAGGAGATAATCAACTAGAAAACACTTCTGCATCCTTCTCGGAAGCCACTTGATTGTTGTCATCCATTTGCATTGTGTCATTGCAGCAAATGGGATGGGGAAAATCACGTAGTGAATAGAGCAAGAGCTGGAGAGACAGGAAGCACGTTGGATTTGGACTGCTTTATTTCTCAGGAGTTGTCCATCCAACTGAGGATTGATGAGGGCAAAGCCAACAGTAGTGGGTGCCTCTCATTGCTCAGTTGTAATAAACAGTGAATGGGTCACACAGAATCATCCCTCAATCTCTTCACAGCCCACTGAGTCTATCACTATGATAACATCTTTTCTCGTTTGTTTGAATAGGGATTTACTCAATGGCAGGGAAATCTGTTTTGGCTGAAGTAATTTTATGTCCCAGTTTCTTGGGTGTTGATTGTGAGTGAATGTGGTTAATTACTGGGGTTCAGCTGATGAACAATAACTCGTTAAGCTTCAGTGACTCCGTTGCTTTTGTTCACATATCTTTCTCCTGTGTCTCTGCCTTGGGCAGTGGACTTGGACTTGAATTACTACTGCTGACAGACCAGTCCCTAATTCAGTCTTGACTTTTTCCTGCCAGTCTTGAGGAAAAAAAAAAAAAAAAAAA